>CM057229.1:77994193-78594193 GCA_029891385.1 Erythroxylum novogranatense | reverse complement strand
TTCGATATTTCTTTTATGCTTATCCCTATAGCCTATATAGATTTATTAATTGGTGTCCGTGATGATTTTGAATTATCTCGATCTATTTGTTGCAAACCTTTGATAATATGATTGGATGATTCGAAGATAATCCCCAATTAGTCTAAAAGGTTGTCTTGATTATGTCTATATGTCTACAAGCCTAATAATACAATTTTATTTTTCATGTTAATCCAAAAAAAGAGTCTGAGGGGCGAATGATATATCGTTAGTGAAACTATGATGTAAGATTAAATTGCTCAACAAAGCACATTCTCTTTGTTTAACCTTAAAGCTCAAAGGTTGACTCATATAAAAACCATTTTAACGCTTATTTGTACCAGACCCACTTACAAATTTCAATAATACTTAATGAATAAGATCAATTAAGAATATGGATTATGCATAAAAGTTCTTCTCATTCTTGGTTTCTTGGCCACATTCTTCAGCTAAGAGATTAAGTTAAACCTAAAATTTTATGCAAAGTGGGAAATAGGGAAAGAGCTTTTGTGTGGTATGACAATTGAACTGGTCATAGACAATTAATTCAACAACTTGAATCTCCTACAGCTAGGCTACAAGTTACATTGGTGGATAAATTCTATACAATGATAATTGAGAATAATTGAGAGTTGCCTCAGGAACTCTGGAGCTACAAACCTAATTATTCTCCAAATATATCTAGCCTTGATAGGTATTATTGGAAAGGCAAGCTAATCTGTGATTTAACCAATAAGATATGTAGGGATTTAATGAAAACTAAAACTTTTTGAGTTCCTTGGTTCAAAGTTATTTTAAATAAATCCTTATAACCTAAAACCTCATTTTTGCTATGGCTAATCATAAAAAATATATCGGGAACAATGCATAAATTAATTTTTTTTCCTTAAACAAAACATTATCTTTATGCATGGAGATAGATGAACCCAAGAATCGCTTATTCTTTAAATGTTACTTTGCTACAGGTATCTAGAATAAGGTAAAAAAAAGGTTATGTCAGTGGAATCTTCCAACAATTTTTTTCTTTGAAATAATTCAATGAAAGATGGATCATTCAGGGATTCCTAGGACCACTTTTGAGATGTATGTGAATGCTCTAGGTACATGTATGCAAGGGATATGGAGAGAAGGAAGTAGCAGAAGATTCAAAAACTAGTCAGGTACATTAAAAGAGACAACATTTGAAGTACTTCAACTTATCAAAAGATGATAAGGATAAAGAATATGGTAAACTGGTATCCTAGGAAAGTCTAGCTTCTGGTTTCTTATATAAGTAGCAATCTAGATGTTTTAGTAAGGATGATTGTATTCAAATTTTCTTTAATGGTGTAAGAGTACTCCTCAGTATGATTGATTTGTAAACTTCATACACTTCCTATTAATATATTTCTTTAATTTTTTAAAAAAATGATAAGGTTACTTAATATGTGGAAGTTCTAAAAGATGGATTAAGCTTCCTAGTAGAAGTTAAACCTAAACTCTACAAAGATAGTTAGAGTTCAACTATATTTCTTTAAGATTTTCTATAACAAGAATACACTTTAAAGCAAGTTCTTATAATCACCATCATTAAACTTAATTAGAGATTTTCTATATACTTAACACTCACAACTCTCACTAACTTAAGCATAAAGTGTCTTTGCTAGAACAAGTTCAATACTCTAAATAATTTTTTAGGCCTATATATCTCATAATAGTCCAAATGGCCTATTATAAATTTATTCATGGACAAATAAGACAACATAAATTTATAATAAAAGAATTTTTTTATTTTAGTATTGTGATAGTTTTTCTTGAACTTTCTTCACCTCTAAAATGATGTTGTCATTAATTTTTCTTAGGAAAATAAATTTCTAATATATAATTTTAGGCAACCTAATTTTTTTAGTATTTTAATATTTAATTTAATTTATATAAATATAAAATGATATTAATTCTTGTTAAAGAACACCATTAACTAACATGACTATCACATAGACTATGTTTTTAGTTTTGTGACACTAAATTAAGAATGTTAAGATATATATTATTTATCTTATTATTAATTTTGACATTATTTGATAATTGGACATTCAAGATAATGTTAATTAGCTTCAGATTCTAATCAAGATGGGATATAATACCTTGGATTTGATTGGCTGATTATGACTGGACTTAAAGGCTGAAATTGGATAATAATTACTAAAAGATTGTATGAAAGATAGAATTCTATCTTGTAAAGTCTGCTAATTATGATAGAGCTCTATAATATTAGGTCTAACTTTTGCGTCACGTGATAATAGGGATGAAGAAACTGCTGCTGTGAATTTTTGTGTGTGTGGCTGTTAACATTTCTTTTTGTACAACTAGTTCTCTGTTGGGGTTTTTACACAATCCAGGCTGCGTGTGTGTACTACATTTTTTGTTCCTATGTGTGGTTAATGAGTTTGTGATTGCAGTTGTAATTTTCTTTTAGCAATTGCATGAATCAGTTGGTTATCTTTGTGTTGTAATTTTTGTGGATCATGTCACCTAGGCTGAATGGTTTTGTCCTGCGTTTTCTTTGGTGTGTTGTCATTGATTGGGTGTTCTTGCAGCTGTGATTTCTCCGAGTAATCTTGGATCATATTGGTAGCTGATTTTGTGGGAATATTATCCTTATGTATTGCTGAATTTTCTATGAAAGATGATGTGATTTTGGGGGCTGAAAATTGTTGATTGCATGTGACTTTGTACTGTGTTCTCTACTACCTTTTTGAATGACCATTGACAGCTTTTTTGACGTCTAGTGTGTGGATTTTGTTAGCTAGTTTTTTTTTATAGTATTTACATGATTTTATTAGGCTATTCATTGTCGATAGAGTGCTAATTTTGTGGCTGTAGTTTTTGGTGTTGGTGTACGTAAATTCCAAAAGTTCTCTTGACTTTGCAGTTGTTGTTTTTGTTGTTGATTTTGCGTGAAAAACTTCATTAATTGTCGTAGTTGTTGCAACTCTATTGGGTTAACGTTTCAATGATAGAACATTTGTTGATTTGAGATGTCTTTGTGGATGCTGTATGTGAGATGTTTCAGTGACTATATCAAAGGTTCACAAGAGACTTTTTGGTGAACAACTTTATGTTCTTTCGTTGATGAAGTGACATATCTAGGAGAGTTGTTTTTTTAATCTCGAGTGTTGTCTTTATTTATGTCTTTATTATTTCAATCACTTAAGCTGTTTTATTATCAATCGTTGTTGAGAAAATCTTCTGTTGAGGTTCACACGAGATGGTTGTATTATTGGATGTGAATTACTTTCACGGATAGTGAGGACGAGGTATATTGTCAAGAGTTAAGTGGTGTCAGCTCAGTAAAACTTTATAAAAAACTATTGCCGTTAGTGAAAATATTAAGCTAGGTAAGGAGCTCGCAGATGTAGGTAAGGTGTGCTGAATTACGTTACCAAATCCTTGGGTGTTGATTTGTTTAATTATATATTTATTTTTCTATTTTCGTTTGTGCTAAAAAATTAACAATTACTAATATAGTTGCTTTATACCAAATAACCGACAATTACAATTATAAGCAACTGCGGTCAAATCGGAGATTTTTGCAAAACTATTACAACCTAAGATTTTTCAAAGAAAAAGGAAGATTTCATCCTCCAGGTGTTAGATCTTTTTGAAGAAGATATTACAATCAATTTTGTTGATAGGATCATGCGTTTTTTTCCTTTTTCTTGTCGTGTTGTGTCCTCTCCAACATTTGATGTTACACACTAGCATACTTACTAATGCCTATAAGAACTTTGTTATTAAATGACTGAATTTAACCGAGTCCGCAGTCAAATGTTTGTGAAGTTGAAACCATGATCGTATGGTTGGGATTTTTCAGTGCTCCGCAGCCAATTGATTTTCATTCAAATACTTGAAATATCAATCACTTACCCCACCCAATATCGTATATGCATTAGATTTTCAGTGCTCCTAAGCCATATATACATTAATATAACGTATATACATTATATTAATGTATATATGGCTTAGGAACACTGAAAATCTAATGTATATATATATATATATATATGTAAGGTAGGGATTTTCAGTGTTCCTGGGCCCTATATGCATTAGATTTTCAGTGTTCCTGAGCCCTATATGTAGATTTTCAGTGTTCCTAAGCCATATATGCATTAGATTTTCAGTGTTCCTAAGCCACATATATATATATATATATATATTGGTGGGTAGGTGATTGATATTTCAAGTATTTGAATGAAAATCAATTGGCTTGGGAAGACTGAATATATATAAGCATTTATTCTTATTGTCAATAGGTTTTATATAATTCTTGTTAAATAAAGGTTGATATATAGTTTTACTTAAGTTTAATTAGATAATCAAAAATTAAGAAAAATATATTTATATTTAGTTAAATACATGATTAATAGACAATATATAGTTAATTTATTTCACGTTATCACAAGATTTTTTTTTTTTAACACGACAAGAGGAAGAAATTTAATAACACGTGCAAATTTAGTGAAGATTATTTGCTCGTGTGGATAAGATTCGAGAAACCATGAAAACCATTTGACACGACACACGAGGTGTATGATTTCTGAAAAGGACAGACGAAACAGCAAACAACATCAAACAGATAAGAGAAGGACAAAGCATTGATTATTTCAATGCACATAACACTGGCTTTTCCTAACTAACAAGCCCCACTCACAAAGTGACAACTTAAAACGGTAGCGAATACAAAAACAACAACAGAGTTTACTTTCATCTTTGTTAGGCAAAGGAAGTCAATACCCGAACCTAAAACCCTTGCTTTGACAGACACGCACCACTAAGGCAAGGATCATCAAAGGTGCGTTCTTGACTTCCACTTTTTGTGTTTTTTGTTTTTTAATAAAGTATTTGAAGCAAACATCATACTCCTTGTAATTAAGCTTACTCCATAGATCGTTTGTTTTTCTTTTTCTTCATCAGTTCCGCTTCTCTTCCTTCTCTTGTTGTAGCTGCAGAAGAACATTGCATAGGGTTAGAAGACTGATACCAAAATGACATAATGACAAGAGAATAAAGACATTGGTTTGTTTTATTGATCCCGTAGGCTTTTATATGTGACAGGAAATATGTTACTCGCACGAATAGTTCAGTTGGTCATTTGGAAGGAAAGTGAGTCCAAAGAAATATGTTGCGTCCCAAATTAGAGTAATGAGATTCCAAAATGATAAGATATATCATCCCTATCTAGATATTACCGAGGTAGGTACTATCTCCAAAAGAACATTATTAAATTTCTCTCTGAATTGAAAAGAAATAAAAAATGTAAATGAGAGGAGAAGGGTGAACTTACGAAAATTCAGTCAGGGTTAAGCATTCTCGCCCATAACTGAGGCCTTGATCCTTTCAACTGTGCACTTAATTAGGCTGTTTACGGTTGCTACTGATCCAAGGGAGAGTTTAGCAGTTGGAACTGAGTCAACTAAGATCTGAAAAGCAACAGTGATTAATGCGCCACCAGATCCAACAGCGCTAATTCCTCCACCAGAGCTCGTTTCAGGCCCATCAGGAAGTATGGCAAAACCTGATGGAAGTAGCGCAACATAGTCTGGGTCTCCACCACTCAGTACAATGTTCATTGCTGCAATGTCCACTGGCGCATATATTACATATGAGCCTGTAGAATCTGTGGAGCTCTCTTGTAGTATCAACATGTTGCTTTGGCTTGAGTTTGTACTCTACATTTGGCGTTTGCATGCAAATATCAGACTGCAAGTTTAATTATGTAAAAGAAAAGCTGTAACACAATTTCATTCAACTTACATCTACACGGAGCAAAGACACGCAGTTTCCAGGATCCCGTCCATTAGCTATGTGAGACATTTCTTGAACTTCCCCACCATTTGAAAGGATATCCCACTGTAATAATATTTAGTAGAGAAATATTTGTCACTATGAACAACGTAGAATTCTTTCGTTTAGAGTACTATACGATTATCCTTGCTTCTGGGTGAAAATTTGTGAATTCACCAAAATATTAATTTCTTTATATTTTTTTCCAATTTTATTTCGACAACAACAAACTGAAATTGCTATAATTGCTAGGCTTTGATTACCTCACTTCGTTGGCTCTCATCTCTGAGGAAATCAAACACTCTCTTAGGTGGAACAGGAATCCAAAAAGAAGTTGCAGCGCTGAGAACGATGCCGGGAGGCCTGCCTGGGTCATCCATACTCTTCCTGGTCATGACTCTTACATCATCAGAGCCTGTTGCTGATAATGTTGTCCATGCGTGTGCAGTAGAAGCACTAACGCCTGTGCAAAAACTCATTGCCATTCTTTCAGCCAGCTTCAACATACTCTTCCTTCCTTCTGGAGTTGTTATGACTGCCAATTAATGAAGATGTAAGTGTGATTATTCACTACACATAATATTTATCAAGTGGATTTGAGGAACGGCTGTAAGTACCACAAAGATCTCCCACTGGAATATTAACTGCCATTGAACTTGCAAGACGTTCGCATTGTCGATCTAAGGTAGCCATCCAACGTTTTGCTCCGAAAGCAAGACCAGAGTCCACCAAATTTTTATATAAATGATGAACCGATCTATCGTCCACTTCAATGTGCTCAACCCAGGTCACCTGCACAACCATACATCACGGTTTACTATTAGATAGAATTCAATTTTCTAGGATAAGAATAGTAATAAAGAGTTGGAATTACGACCTTGGAGTAACCATTTGGTAATTCTGCTATTAAGCAACCTGATGGTCGCCTTCTATTCTTGGATATAGGGCTAGGGCGTAAATTATCCAAGGAAACATCAACCACTGCCCAAGTCCCATCAGCATGGAGCTTACAATATCTCACAAAGTAAGTTTCTCGAGTTGCGACCAGTGGCGAAGGTACTTGGAATTCTGCTGACATCTGAATTTTTTTTTTTCAAGTTAATAATGCAATGATCAAAATGCAAACAAACCACATTAGTGTACTGAAGAAGTTCAACATATTGACTACCACTTGCAAGGCTCCATTATAGTTCCCAGCCACTCCTGTTGACAGAACATCCATGGTCATTGCCCGAGATACTATACCGGAAAACACAGTGGACCATTGACTCTGGAAAACAATATTGCATAAAGCAGCACTTAGTTATTCATCTAAATATCTCTTCATTCATATTGATTCCAATTTCCAATCCATGATGACGAAAACGTACCACATCCATGAGAATCTCAACAAGGCTAGCATGGTTCATAATAACAACAGCAGTTTCTCTCGAAGCTTCAGACCTTGATCCCAATGGTTTTGGCCCAATTCCCCTAGGGAAAGTTCTCAGATATTCCTCTTCATTCAGCACCTCAGTGCCATTTTCACCACGAACCCACAATGGTTCCTCAGTCTGAGCCATTCTCATGAGTTCCTCCATCGCTGCAACAGCAAGTTCAACTATGATTGGCTTTTCCGCCTCCGTGGGGCTAGTAACCGACCTAAGAAGATCTGTAGCTCCATACATGTCGCCAACAAAGCTTGATTGCGTTCCGAAACTTCCAAGTCCCCGATCAAGAGACCTAGGAGGTAAATTTGGAGCAAACTGGGAAAAAGAAGCCAAGGGCTTGCCGACGTACTTGGCAGCGATTGCGGATATTCTATCAATCTGTAATGTGAACAAATAAAACCCCTTTATATTTCAACAATTATCGAACATTATATTTCTTCCAGTGTTCCACTAGTTACCTCCTCTCTTAAACGAGCATTCTCGATTCGCAAATGCTGCTCGTCAAAGGACATCTCACCAAGAGCAGCTGGGCCACCACAATTGGGGCATGAGGCATTACTTAGGGCTTCTCTGTACCTACTGTTTTCTGCACGAAGTTTTTCATTTTCTGCCTTGAGAATTGAGTTCTCATGACGTTCATGTTGAGCCTGCAACAGATACAATGATTAGCAATGGAAGCTAATTTCAAAGTTGGAAACAAAGTTCTAAATATTAGTGTAGTGTATCATATTTCTTGCGTAAAATATGAATTGAAAACAATAAAAAGGGGAACCAAAGGAAAAAGAAAAAAGGAAATTCTGTAACTAATTGGGTCGGAAAAAAAATATCATATTAACGTATATTAAGTGGCGAATGGCAAAGAAAAAACTAGTGATTACCAATACAATCGCCAATTGTATTTGCACAAATTGTATACACCAGCTAATAGCCTTTAGGAATGATTCTGCCCAACTCAAGCTGGCGCAATAATGAATTTAAACCACCAATAAATAGCCTTAAAATTTAAATCGATGTCTTTGTAAGTTGGACATATTAAAAACACAAGGAAGGAAGGGTTCTTCTCGTCTCACCAAGCTTTTACTAATTCATAATAAGGTAGGAGTCACAATGAAGGGGAAAGTAGATCATAGAAGATCCCACAACCTTCATTTGGGTGCGCTTGTTCTGAAACCAAAACTTGACTTGCAAAGGCACTAATCCTAACTCGCGACCGAGCTCCTTTCTTTGCTTGTCATCAGGATGCGGGCACTCCTTGAAAAAACTGGAAACGTCAAAAATACCAAGAGCTCAGTCATTGGCATGACACGGTTATTAAAAACTTGTTACACCTCCATTTCCATCCAATATATAAAGTTAAGAAAACTTCATAAACTGCAATTGCTTACGCTTCCATCTCTTGGATTTGACGTTGTGTATGCCGATGGTAACGCTTCCTTTTAGGGCGTTGGTTGGGATCTTCATCACCGGAGAGATGGTCATTTGTTTCGGTGCCTGATTTAGTCTCATAATCATCATCCTTCAGCTTCCCCAAATCACTTTCGGAAATTCTTGGTGTCATATCAAACATATGGTGGCTCTCAAACATGTTTGGTTGGAACATGTTGATAAATCTTAAACTGCAGAAATCTTGAAGCTATGCCCTTCAATCTGTACTCACAACAGATAATGGAAGGAAAAGAATAATCCACTGCAGATATATGGCATGTTAATAAATGCTCAAGAACTTTAGTTGGTAGGGATTTACTTACACTAAGAGAGGACTAACAAGAAAAACCAAACCAGGCCTTTTTATTGAAAATATATTAGTTAGATATCTGAACCTTTTAAGGCATGTGATTTGTATTCCACAAGCAGCGCTTGTAGGAACGTATATGCAGACCTGAAACACAAGCAAGCGTTCTCTCTGTCTCTCTGGTTTTGACACACACACAAAATCTCTTCTTCGTTCATACACGAAGAATGTTTCTTGAAAATCCTAGTCTTCCAAGCTTAAGTACATAGGTGGTCCGAGAAGCATATTTCATTCGGTGAAAGGATGGGACATCGAGGTGATGATGATCAAATACCAAAATAGCTAAACTAGAATCGTCCCACCACTACAAAGAAAGCTAGATCCAGAAGAGACAGAAAAAGAATCCGTGGAATAATATAACCACAGACATGGTCGAGGATCAGCAGAAGATTAAAGAAGTAGAGTAACAATTCTTTGTGGGAGAAATGAAAAAATGGAGAGAGAAATTGAACAAGAAAGACTGCACCTTGATTTACTCGCTGTGAAGATGAGGAGAGGAATCCTGTAATTTCTCTTCTCCCTCAAACTCCATCGTAAACGGAAGGTCGGTTCCACACAAACCCTAAGCAACAGACATCTCTCTCTTTTCTTGCTCTTGTCTGGTTGTTGTTTAATATGTAATGGTCAAGGTTAGTATTTGTGGGGTTGGCTTAAGAGCTTCTTTTGAAGTTGTCTGAGCAAGCTAACAAGATTAATACAAGTAGTAAAAGCGCGCAAATGACTTTGGATTTTGGTTTACCAAGAAAAAGTCTAAAGCCTATCTAGTGTTACGTGCCACAAGACTACAATTGGAAATTATGCCGTCAAGAGTTGACATTGAGTAAACCCCTTTGACACCGCCAACAATTTCAACACCCCAACTCCCAAGAATGTAACCCACTAAGATCTCGCTGAATCTCATTTCATACCCTTCTCTCTCTCTCTCCCTCTCTCCGACCCTATCTGCAAGAGACATTAACGCTAAAATCATAAATCTAGGAGTTGAAAAAAATGTATGAAATAGATAAATGTAGGATCTTGGATATTTTCAGATAGACGTCAATGGCGGACTTGCAGTACCATTTACAGGTATTCGATGCTGAAAAAGATTATTTAAGTCAGTGTGATATCTTACCAGTACAAAAGCTTTAAGGCGCCCTCTCAAGTTCTTGGGATAGTCGAATAAAACAAGTGTTGATTAGCTTCTAAGATTTAGGAGGAACTAGAAAGATAGCTGTTAGAGCTTGAGGGGTCAGCTCTCCAGTTTGTTTAGTTGGTGACATAAACAGCACAAAGAATAGGGCACTGGAGGGGGGAGAGAGAGAGCAAACGATGACCATGTAAAAAAGAAAACAGAAGAGAGAGACAGAGAGGAAAGGGAAAGATGGAAATTGAAGAAGATGAGAAACAGAAGAAGAAAGGGAACAGGTGGAGAGTATGTGGCAGCAAAGGAGTTATTGCAGAGCGTATTGAGAGGGTGCAATAGCATTTATGGTGGGGAGGGAGAGGTGTAAATGCGAGAGAAGAGAGAGAGAGCGAGAGAGACTGAGAAAGGGAGCGAGGGTTTCTTGCTTTGAATTTTCACAACAGGTATGGCTGATCCAGTTGTAATCACTTCCCAGGTTTCAACCATTTTCACTGCCTCAATGAATACAGTAATGAAGATAATCTTTGGACGTACGTAACTCTTATCATTCCTGTACATACATGCTTAAAGGTTAAATTCGATAGACATAAAATTATTTGAAAAGCAAAGCTGCTTTACGAATTGTCAAACCAAAGGAGTTATTGAAGGAGGTTATATATTGGAAAACAACAATATCGCAGGGGATATACATTAGTGTTTGACACTAAAGGTGATTTTTTGGACATTGCGAGTGAAAATGGCTGCTGAATATCGCATCAAAAGAGGCTACGGAACACACAGCCTGTTGAAAAAAATGTCTACAAGTTGAAAAATAAGTTGGCAAGTGAAGGAGAAAGAATCAATAGCACCGCATTGTTGACATCTTTAGGACACCGTCCTTATACACAAAATGCACGCATGAAGTGACCAAAATTTTCATGCAAATCTTTTGGGATTTGTCTATGACTTTCTTTCCTGCATGTGCCTATAAATATATGGAGTACATGAAGTTTTAGACACAGGTCTCTCATTTGTTGTTATGCAATTATATAAACACTTAAGTGGGAGAAAATATCCTCTATCCAATATTACTCTGTCTTATTCTATCTCATAGAATTTCAACTATTTATTTTACGGGACTTACGCGGGACCTATATAAATAAATAGCTGAGATTTATTGAATACAATAAAACACCATAATATTGGACAGAAGATTTGGACTCTACTTCTGAATATTTGACTTAGGAGTTAAACACCAATTTATTAATATTATCTTGCCTTTGCCCGTGGACTAGGCAAAATTGTCAAACCACGTAAATCGATCTTGGATATTCAATTTAGCCCATTCTCATCTTGAATTACTTAGAAAAATATATATTTGTGTCCGGGAATAATACCAAAGCCAATTAATTTTGCTCTGAACCGTGGAGAAATTGGTGGTTGCCACCACAGAAATGTCATATGACACAACCACTGATGACTACTTAATTGGAAATTTGATGCATACTTACATAAAATTAGTTGAAGATTAGGCTTATTTTGGAATTCTGTGAATCAAAATCAATTGCTTACTTTATTTGGACAAGACGTATATAGTTGGTAAGAGATGCCCTTGGATCTTAAGAAATTATTAATTCCTTAAACATCTCTGAAGCTTTCCTTTTAATAAAAAACATTAATTAGGGATTAGAGGGTTAATAATTTGTCCCTTACATATAAAAATTAAGAAACAAACAAATGAACATTTTAAAAGTTCGATTGGAAAACAAGCACAAAGGACATCAGTTCAAAGTCATATTTTCAAGAGCAAAGTACACCGACTTCTCATAGCTTTTCAACTTAATTTCAGTTGTATATAGAGACTCCCGAGCATTAGAAAATGCCCAACTTACAGTCAACTCCTTACTAGCTTTTGTCGTTATTGTATTTACTGGAGGCATTCGAATAAAATCATGTTCAGTGATCGATGCATTTCCGAAAGATAACCAACTCACAATTAGTCTTATTCGAGAATTCGTTAAATTAACTATGTTTTATCAGAAGATCTCAAGGATTCTTAGGAAAGCATCGCAGTTAAAATAGCTTGAGTATATTTAGACCTATTTGCCTTAATGTGGACTACTATGGAGTAGGAATTAATAGTAATTTTCTTTTAAACGAGTGTATATTTGAGTCCTTTTACAAATTATAAAGATGTTTAAAAGACTCGTAGCTGAAATGGAGTTCTAAAATGTCGGTTAAAGGTTAGCAACAATTGTGTAATTTAATCAATGAATCTTTGACTTAATGATATAGAAGTTGCGCCACTATATTTTATAGTATTTTTTTTTGGTCTGAAATTTTTTATAGTAAATTAACTTTATAAGATATTGCTGGATACAATTATGTTTTAATCCGAAGTATTAAAATGTGGAAGATCGAAAGTCGAGTTTCAGATTTTAATTTGAGACGACATTTTTTGTATATTTAATTTATAAATCTATAACTTAGTGATATAAAAGGTGGAAAATAAAAAATGTTTTAATTCTCATAACCGTAGTAATATTTCTTTTAGAAAAAAAGACATTTGATGCTTCTTGGGAGCAACTAGCAAAGTTATTTCTTTGTGAGCTACACCTTTTGGACTCTATTGGAGTACTCTTCATGTGTTCTTTGGACCTCTTCACTAGAATTTTTGAGCTACACATCAATCTCCAAAAGGGCCATTGCATCCTATCCCAAGGAGCCTTACCTGTTGAGTCCACAATTGCTTCCGTCATTGGTGTGCAGAAGAAGCCTCCATCATTGCTATACTTGAGACTTCCCATCTCCACAAGGTGGCTATGGTTTGCTGAATGCCTTCCTCTTATTAAAAAAATTCAAAAAAGGTTGCATTCTTGGGTTAACAAACTTATGTCCTTTGTGGGAAAGCTTTAACTAGTTAAAATTTTCCTTAATCCCCTCCACATTTGTTGAAGCTCTTATGTTTTCCTCTCCAAGAATGTTATCAAAATAGTTGAACGACTCTTTAGAAGCTTCCTTTGGGGTCATTCCAATGGGGCCATAGATATTCCAAAAGTTATATGGCTGAGCTATATGTTTCTAAAATTGAAGGGGGATTAAATATCTCTCCATTGAAACTTACCAATCAAGCTCTTATTCTTAAGCACTTATGGTGGATATTACAGGATAATTGGTGCAAATTCGATGGTTCCATTCGTACTCTCTCAAGGGAAGGTGTATCTAGGAAAACACTATCAATCCTTCTCATTCTTAATTCTTGAATAAATTGATCCTTCTAAAGAATTCCGTCTAGAGTGATGTATGCTGCATAGTTGGAAATGGAGAAAAAGCCTTATTTTGGTTTGGTCAAGGCTCTTTTTTCCAACTTCAAGATACCGACCCCAGTCTCCTACCTTTCCCCATCGCCACCAACCTTAGCATCTTCATCAAGGGGAACACCTGGTAACTTCAAGAAACTCTTCGATAACCGTTGCCACTCTGCCCACCCAATTCTGACAACTTAGATTTTTTTCTCTGGAAGGACCAACCTACTCACCAGCTGTCAAGTATGCATCATTGACCTCCTCCGATCAAGGAATCCTGAAGTCCCTTGGAACACCATAGTTTAGTATAAATCTCTCCCCCAAGGTTTCTTTCCTTCTCTCGTTAATCATGAAGAACAAATTGAGCATGACTAATTGGCTCTCACACTTAGACATCAATCGGGTCTGCCCACTCTGCTCAATGCATACTGAATCTTGAGACCATCTTTTCTTCTTATGCTCCACTGCTACCATCATTTAGGATCACATAAAGAGTGTATGCGGCTAGAACACGTTTGAGAACTCGCTACCAAACCTCACCCACTGGCTGATAAATCACTTGTCCATCTCGAATAATGACCTTGAGCTCTTCATCCTAGCCATGGATTTAATAGCTTAGGCCATTTCGAAGGAAAGGAATTCGAGACGAATGGAGGCCAAAAGCAAAAGCATGGAAACACTAATAAGGGAAGTCATTAATGGGATTTGGGAGCTCCTAATCCTCAACAATCTTGCACCATCGGATAGATTACCCTCAACCCTTTGACCCTTCACCTAATGTCCCCAACCTTATTCTTTAACTGGTAGTCATTATGTTGTTTGAAATCCAACGGGTATACCTTGGATCATTTTTGTTTGTAACTTCATTTTATTAATATAATTATTTTTCCTTTACAAAAGTGACTTCTTTGTGACTATAAGGTCACATCTTGAAGTTATAGAAACAACATTTTTTGTAATAATATAAAGAAAAGATTGCATACATTATGATTGCATACATTATGACCCTTTTCAAACCTTTGCAGAGTAAAGAGCTTTGTGTACTTAGTTCATTGACTTTTGACTTATTTGATGATAGTATTAAACAAGATGACATTATTTTAAAATCATACATAAAACAAATTTGGCTCGTAACTAATATCATTACAATAACACTTAAGAAAACATTACAAACATCCTAAGATAATAACAATTTCTATTAATATAAGTTTCAATAATTTCCTAAGAAAATATTTTAATAATTAGTTAGATCATGTTCGTAACTTAATTTTGAATTATTTTATAATTTTAAAATATATAAAATAATTGATGAAACAGTATCATTTAAATTTTCATTTAACATTTATTTAAATATTTATTTAACACATACCCAAAACTAACAATTATAAACTTTGTTTACATAAGACGAGAATTTATGTTTGAGGGTGGTGCTTCAACAATATTTATTATTTCCTCTAACTTATAAAATTAAATCTAAAAATAAAACGAACCCCAAATATTTAAAATAAATTATAAAAGTGATTTATATTTTATAAAAATGACTACATACCAAATCTATATAGTACAAAATTGAGTATATATACAAATAAAATAATAGGGTAAAAGGTATAAGATTCTTATATATTTTAAGTAACTTCAAATTTTAAAATATTAAAATTATAAAGGATTATTATGATTTTAATTTTCTAAACTAACTTATTATCACAAACTTTAGTCACAAAATAACGACAAAATGTACATATGTGAATACCATAAATATACCAATTAAATATTATTAATATGATGACTTAACTTAACTCTTAAATTTTATTCGTTTCTATTAAATTTTACTTAAATTAATAATTTAAGATAACTACAATAAAAATATTATTTATATGATGACTCAACTCAACTCTTAAAATTTATTCGTTTCTATTAAATATTACTTAAACTAATAATTTAAGATAACTACAATAAATTATTAGTTTCGATTGAAATTAATTGGTTCATGTTAGGTTTAATAGCTAGGTTAGTTCATTATATTAGCAACATTTGATTGGTTTACTTATGATGTTCACATTATATGTGTTTTGTCGCTATTTTTAATGGAAGTTTAAGAGTTTTTTAGAAATAAAACTTGTATGAAGCTTTTATAAAAATATAAAAATTATAGAGTTTTCTAAAATTATTTTACAGAAGAACCTCATGTCCTTTACCCGAAAGGTTATAAATAATCTAGACTCCAAAAATTTTAAATACTAAATTAAGTTGTTATGTAACATAAATAATATAATGTTATTTAAATGTCGTATTAGGTACTAAAAATTTTAAAAATATGTTCGTATGACTTATACAAAAGCATAAAATAACTAGTGACTCGAGGACATGATTAATTTAGTTAAACATACTTGTTATTTAAATTAGTTTATTAAATTTATATTTATTTAAAATACATAATTAAAGTGAAGTCATATTGTTTTCAAAGCAATCGAGTGAAACTTTCGATTTGTGTATCCTTTATTGTTTAACGTTAACTACTTTTATATCTTTATTTACTATTAATCTCTTATACAAAACTTAAAAATACTTATTAAATTACTGAAAATATTTTTAAATTTTAAAATTGAAAAATATAAATATTAAGTGTTTAAAGGAGATTTTTATTAATATACACTACAGCAAAATAAACATTTGGCGACATTTTGAAATCATCGCCAAAAGTTAGCTTTTGGCATTGAATTTTAGATTCGTCACATAAAGTCAAAGTTTTTACGATGTTTCACATAATTGTCACTAAATAAATATCTTTTGTAATGAAATTTTATAATCTTTGCAACATGATTAAAATTTAGTGACGACTTGCTTAATTCGTCGCTAGTGCTGGAGCCTTTTGCAACGATTCACGTTAATGGTGGCTAAAAGTTATACTTTTGGTGACGAATTAGCAAATTGTCGCCAAAAATTAATAGTACAGATTTTATATCTTATGTATTTCTTAGAGAAATTTTATAGAATTTTTGTGTGATAGTATTCTTAAAAATAATAATGCTAAAAGATAAATTTTAATGTAAAGTTTGCTTAACAATCATAAAGTTAATTATAATTGACATTTATATGATTTTTTATATTTTGTCATTTGCCTTCTTTATAAATTTGTTTAAATAACTAATGCATTTAAACTCTATAAATTTGTTTAAATATATGGATTTATAAATTTGTTTAAATAACTAATGCATTTAAACTCTATAAATTTGTTTAAATATATTGATTTATACATAAATGATTCTTTAATGATGCTTATTGTACATAGTATTATACCTCGAGGTTGAAAAGTCATAATTATTATATACTTTTGCAATGGTTACTTCCTGTTGGAATACGTCAGTGTTTGCCGAAGGATATGTCCGTAACTTTAAGTCAATTGGATTGGGTTTTTTAAGCAATTATATTGCAAGATACTAAAAGTTGAAGAGTTTGAGAAAATGGGAAAAGACATATCATTGATTGTAGTGTCATTCACATCAGGCTTTAATGAAATTTTAGTGTCAAGAACATATAACTTACTTTGTTGCTTGAGAATAATTCTTAAGTTATGAAATCAGTTTGAGAAATTAGGTCTAATAAGCTTACTAGTCTGTAATACTCCTTAAGGGTAACTTACTATTCATTTTATCTAATAACCAAATATATATGTATATATAAAGAAAATATTAGTTTATGTTACAAAACCAAATAATAGGTTATTTGGTTAGACCTAATATTTTAAACATTGTAACATCCCTCACTATTAATTAAGCAATTATTAAACAATTTATAGTGAAATAAGATCTTAATTAATTTAATTGAGCTCATTTTTCTCAATAAATCAATCAAATTAAATTAAGTAAATAATATACTTATCAATCACACCTTATGTGATTTTTATATCAATTCGGTAACTAACTCCTTACTAAAACTAGTGATATTTGTGGCGATTTGACCTGACCTAACCAAAAGTTAATAGGCCAAATCTTGATTGACCGAGCTTTAAGTTAAACTCATATTTAGTGGGGCTATCCTGGCTTGATTTAAAACACTTACATGTTGAAACTTTTCTATTAGGAATGTGCACTACATGTATCTTACTAGAATCTCTAGGTGTTGAGTGACATATGCAAATATGTCAAATGCATGCTCCCCCTTTCCACAATTATTTCTGCTTTATGCTTTTTTCTTATCCATTTTTGCTCTTATTTGTCTATGTGGTGTTTTCCCAAAGAATTCCTAGTCATAACTCTCAATTCATTTAGCTTCATCACCTCTCTCTCATTGGTAGCTTATCAATTGGGTAGCGCCATCGTCTTACTAATGACTACTTTTTCTATTAGCCTCATAACCCAATGTTGATGGCTATTAGTGTCATTAATGGTGTCTAGAAGATGATTCGATCATCTTTCAATGCTTCAATAAATAATTAAAAACTATTTAATTAATCATTCAAAACATGTTTAACAATTTGTTTGCAAGACTATAGAAACAGAAAAGAGGACTACGGGACATCCATCAATGTGTTTTAGAAATAGAAGATATTGTAATATTTATCAATGTTTTTCTAACAATAATAAACTCAAAAGACAAAAAATGCAACTTTTGCACCAGTCTTAGAACTTTATCAAATAAATAATAATCAATAAACATAATAAAGTTCAACAATTAAAGGAAGTTATATTACCATTATTGGAAAATCAGCTAGGACCAAAGCATGGACATAAAAAAAGCTTTTATAATTCCCTAAAGATAACCTTAAGAGAATAATTTGAAACAAGAATTAAGAAATAAAAGGGTTAAAGGCAAACATGATTTGGTATCTTGTATTACTTTTTTTCTTCAATGAAATCATCAACCACAAGTTATCCAATTATATAACCTTTAACAACACCCATAGAGTAAAGAAGGAAAACTCAACTTTTGATAGTGATTGACAAAAGTGCTAGCTCCCTTATGTCTTTCCAATTTATAGAGAGAGACTAAGGTTTCTTTTAAAGTCATTAAATTAAACCATAAATTATAATTAAAGGTCAACTCTAATTATAATTATAATTTAATCTTAATAAAGAAACTATATGATATTTAATCCTGAAGGTTTTTAACTTCACAATTAATTTTAATTTTATTTACATTAATTTTCTCTTTAACTGCTCTATATATGTGATTCCTTATGTTCATAATATTTAGACAATAATTGTAAATTATAATTATAATTATAATTAAATAAACTAAAACTCTCTTTAATTTATCTTTAATCTTCATATTTAATAATTATAATCATTGATCAAAATTAAAATCTAGCATCATGACATATTCATCCAAATACTAGGAATGACAAAATCGTTTGATTTAATCTATCTATGCTTAGTCATAAAGTGTAATTTTATCCTTTCATTTTCTAATATTCCAACTGGACATAGGTTATAAAATTAATGTTTACTATATTTAAATTTAATCATGTTCATTCTTGTGAACTATTAAGATATAGATTATGATATCTTAATATTTAATTTTAGAAATTATTTCATAATTGGACCTAGTTGTATTTAAGTGGGACTCTTTCAAGACAAGTTTGAGAAGTTTAAAATCCTAATTAAGATGGTATTTAGCATGTATATCCTATTGTGAGATAATGGTGATCTTTTAGAATTTTAACTTGATTTTAGATGTTGGATATCCAAGGGATACTATTGATGATATTTGTGAGCTGATTGAGTTATGATAGAAGTCCATTTTGTTGTAAACATCTTAGTTGATCACGTCACCCTTAGCTGAAGATTTTTAGCAGATGCATTTTTACTAGAGTTATCCTTATTTTTGGAAGCCTAAGTATTTGTTTTTCTAATGTGTGTTTAACGTGATTTGGATGGATAATTGACGTGGGTGTGGTGCTGAATTTTTGGTCATGGTTTCACGACTTTGTTGGCAAGGTCATCGTTCATCGAATGTGTGTGATTTTGTAGTCGTGCTTTTCTTTCTCCAGCCTTTGAAATATAATTGTGAGCTGGATTAATTATTGAATGCATTGAATCTGGGATTTGTCTTTTGTTTTGGATTTACATGTTCCTATGGTGGTTGTTAATTGTCGATGAAGTGCAAACTTTGGGGATTTTGCAGCTAATTTTATGTTGATAATTAATCCATCTTGTTATTGCATTTTCTGTTGATTGGGTGACATAGGTGAGTTGAATAATTGTTGATAGCCAGCTGCGTTCTTTCCTATTATTGAACGTCAATTGAGGGTGGTCTTAGGTAATTTTGTGACTTACATTTTTGGTGTTGGTGTGCAAAAATTTTAGAATTTTTCATGACTTTGTAGCTACTGTCTTTGTTAGTTGTTTTACGCGAAAAACTTTAACAGTTTTCGTGATTGTTACAGCTTTATTGGGTTAACGTTTCAGTGAAACGGTTTTTTTATTTGAGACGTTTTGTGACTGCTGTGCGTGGGATATTTCAGTGACTATATCAAAGGTTCATAGCAGATTTCTTGGTTGAAAACTTCTCATTCTTTCATTGATGAAGCGACATATTTATGGGAGTTTCTTTTTTATCTCAAGTGTTGTCTTTGTTTATGATAGTTATTATTTAATCAGTTGAGTTATTTATTTCGTATCGTTATCATTAAACATTGTTGAAAAAAATTCTCTGTTGAGGTTAGTACAAGACGATCGTACTATTAAATGTGAAATACTTTCACACGTTGTGAAGACGACAAATAGTATCAAGGGTTGAGTGGAGTCAACTCTATAATGCCTTAAGTAAAGCTATTGTTGTATCACAAGTAAGAGTAATTAAGCTAGGTAAAGGTTTCGTAGATGTAAGAAAAGTGTGCCGAGCTGCGTTAACAAATTTCGGTGTTGATTTTTTATTTGTGCTCATTCATTTAATTTTATATTTTTAATTGTGCTAGATTTTGTGAAACTACTACACCACATCGAAAATTTTCATGAACTATTAATTGATTTATAACTAAAATTTATAAATGATCTTTTATTATTCCAATTTAATCTGACTGGAGAATTATCAAATCATTACTAATTAAGAATAATAGAATATTTTTCTTAATTACTTTTTAGTATATCTAAAACAAAGTTCTTGGGTTCTATTGTTTCTCTACTAAAAATTGAGATCCGTTGTAAAAAATAGATATAATTGTCAACATAATCTGTCTTAAGTTTGTAAAGGATGTGCAAATATTAATAAGGTGCACTCCTAGTTTTGTTTTATCTCTAAGTTTGTTGATTGTTAATTTTCATTCTTTAAGGTTTTGAGGAAGTTAAATGAATTTGTGTGGCATGATGATTGTTAGCACGCATTTCAGTAGTTAAAAGCATACCCTCTACAACAACCTTTGTTATCCGCCATTTTATAGCTAACACTTTATACATGTACATTGTTGTATTCTCTAAGGCAGTAAGCTTTATGTTAGTAAGTGAGAAAGGTAAATAAAAAAAACTATATAATATATCAATAAAATTCTACAAGAATTTGATGTATGCTACAGCAAGCTTAAGAAAGCATCTTTCACGGTGTTGGTCTTAGCAAAAACCAGTCCTTACTTTCAAGCTCATGTCATCAATAAAGAAATAGACCTCCCATTTTGATAAAGGCTGCATAAATTTGTTAGGAAGATTAGTCAAATAGTTAATCAAACTAAGATAGTTTGATATATGATACTTTCCTAGGGCTATACTCAAATCATAGGAGATAGTTGATTTTCTTATCCAATGAGTCAATACAAAATCAAAAGAAAATTATGAGACTCAGGCATATCCATGTGTGGCTTTGTGGATGGGTTGTTAGGACAAAAAGGAAGTGATGTAGGACTATTGATTCAAAGGCCTTACGACTTAGAAGTAAAACACATTCAAGTGCACAAGTTGAAAATGCCTAGCAATGAAGTTGAGCATGAGGCTTTATTATAAAAGGTAAAAAATGACAACCCATCTAAAACTACAAACCATTTTATTTTAATCTAACTCTCAGTTGGTAGTAAACTAGGTCAAAGGGTTATATGAGATTAAGAATGAAACTTGACATAAGTAGCATTCTAAGTATATGTAGCGCACCCAAGCAATGGAAGTCAAAGTTAAACTCAAACCCTAGGAGCAAAACATAGTTGTAGACTTGTTGATAAATATGGATGCTCATAAAAAGCCACCAATAAAAGCATGTTGGGTAAGTGTTATCATATGTAGGTATAAAGACAAAATGCTGGCATATGTTGTAAAAGAACCCATAGAGGATCAAAACACAATGGTAAAGATATATGTAGGAGGGAGATTTATTACATTATTAGGAGGAAAAAAAGCCTAATATAACAAGCTATAAGAAACACTATGATTAATGGATATCATATGAAGCACACCAGGGGAATCCATATTGTCATATAGGATAATAAAGGCTAAGTTGTGGATATTATTAATCAATCATAAAGAAAGATACTAAGGATTATATGGAAACGTGTGATAAGTGCCAAAGGAATGCGAGCTTGCATTATAAACATATAAATGAGTACACACCAATTTCAAATTAATCTCATTCCTTATTCCTAATAGGGAATGGACATTCTTAGTCCTTTTCCCCATGACGACATGTCAGATTTATATTTGTTATGATAGATTATTTCACTAACTAAAATAGGATGATTGAGTCATCATCCCAAGTAATTTTCTTTCGTTAACTTGAAATGTGCATATAAAACTATAACACCAACTCCTAATATATTATCTCTATAATATTGAAGAACTATATCCAGATGTTAAACTTGAATATCCTCCACACCCTAATCTCTAAGTCTAGTTCTCTCATGACCCCTAGTATATGTACAACGGTACCTTAAATTTCTTCGTATGTAGAGCTTGGTATTACTTCATCTGAAGAAATTATAAAATGGAGAGTGGATAAGTTGCCTACTTCATGGGTGGAACAAAGGGGTAGAATATCTGCTACTAGTGTGTGCTAGGGCTTAGGGTCCTTAAAAGTAACTACCCATGAGAAAAAAGATGCAACTCTTTACTTCTTGTAGTGAAGCTTCTTTTTATCTCATCTATGATGTGCCATAACAACTGATCGTCTCATCATAATAGATATTCAACCTAAAAAGAAAAGGTTTTCCTATAATCATAATAATCATATTATTACATTTACATAGATATAAGTGTAAAGTGAGTCTAATGTAGTAGCTAACACCAAAATATGTTTAATGATAATTTAGTAACTAATATAATGTCCCTATATACAATTAGGTCTCCTATTAACTTAATAATTGGTAAATGCAAAAACTCTTATGAACATTCATTCAGCTTCAACATTTAAGTCCAAACACATCCATTTACAACCAAAACACCAAATTTAATGTAATGTCATCATGAATATAGGATAAGAACAACTATTCACTTATGAATTCAGTTAACACCCTATAAGGCATTCTTAATAAATGCATATTCACATGGATGTATTGACAAGACAATATTACCAATTTACTCTTCAATTTAATCATATCCCACATCAATCCATCAAAAAATTTAATAACAAAAGATAATTACAATTAGAGTTATCAATGACAAACTAATCTAAATAGGCACAGGCAATACTAAGGTATATTAAGAACAAATCATATTTAACTATTTTCATGCATAGGTCTAATAAAAGAACTTGTCTACATTCAAATCCAAGCATAAAGTCATCATATTAACCCAAAAGGGTCCTCCATAACATAATCCAAAAATACCTTAAACAAAAATCACAAGAATTTCCTCTAATTAATTCAAAATTGATGCCAATATGGAAGGTAAGTCTAATGAGGAAAAGTATACCTTGAACTTAAGAAATTGGGGATGAAATGTAGCGCCCCCTCACCGTAGGGTACACATTGGAAAACCCGAAGGTCGCTCCGATACGTATCCCACGATAAAGGTGCACCACCAGAACATTTCCATTAAAAATCCACATGGCATCGCAATAAATTAAAACCATAACATAACAAAAATCAGTAAAATTTAATAATCCTAAATAATCATCTGGTACAATCATCCATTAACAGAATAGACAAGTCTATCAGTCCCCTGTACAAAACCAAAAAGGAAACTGATACAAGCATCTATCCTAAGTCATCCTAAACAAGAAACCGTCCCAGCTGACCGACCTGTGATCCATCGCTCCTCTTGCCAGCACTCTCGCACGGTAGGAAAAGGCTATCTCCGGAGCTAGGGGTCAACTCTATCGATCCTGAAAAATAGGTTGCACCCGGCGTACAGTATAATACAGTATTATTCCATTAGCAGTATCATATAACCGTTTACAGTATACTGTACAGTAATATTCAATTATCGGTATAGTATAACAATTCGCAGCATTACAAAACAATTTACTATAACATGTAACAACTTACAGTAAATCATGCTATCACGTAATTAGTAATTATCACAGAACAGTAATTCATGCGAATGCAATGCACATGTGACTCTTTTCCAGTTATTCAGTGTTGTGCCCAAGTGCTCGATCGATGAACAGTGGGGGCGCGTGAGATTTCTCCCTGGGGGCTTGGCCAAGATGAAGATGTGAGCTCGAGGCTCTTTTAAGTGATATTAGCAACTTGGGACACATCCATTATCTGATCATGCATTTATGCATGCAATGTAGTGTTCAGTGGTATGGCTATAAAAGCCCAGTGTATCAGTTCCCAGTATCATACAATGATCCAGTTCAGTACAGTAAAAGCATGCAATTCGATCCTAACACACCAGTAATCATACAGAGCATATAAGCAATCAGGAATTTGAGAAACCAACTAGGTTACTCACCTGTAACTTCCGAGCTACTGCCTGGAAGTTCCCGCAATGTCCGTGGAACGACGATCCAACGATGCCTCTATAACAGTAAAAATACAATCCCATTACTAGATGCTCAATTAGGCAGTTCCGTAATGCGTATGTCTCAGTGAAATGATGTATAATGCATGTTCATGATTTCCGGTGCTAAAACCCAATTTTGGACTCTTAGGCCCAATTCTAACTCTTCGCTCAATTGATCGACAATAATTGATTCAATCCTAATATTCAGTTCAATTTTCCTCAATTCATACTCCCTATAGCAATTCCCTATTCATCGGGTCGAAACCTCTATTGAAAATCCCAATTAAAACCCCAATTGTCTCAATTAAAAACTTAGGTCACACTATGAACCATAATTTGGCCTTATTCCCTATAAATCAATGTCATTTAAATCAATTCAAATGCCCAAAATTATCCTCAATTGTAGACCTCTTTCCCTAATTCATAACGAATCTGGAATTACCTCAATCGGAGGTCTACACCCAATAAACCAAAATATAAACCATCAGAACAGTCCCCTTCATCGCGGCCAAGAGACCCTCGCCGCGGCGTGAAGGCCTCAATCGGAGGTCTACACCCAATAATCCAAAATATAAACCATCAGAACAGTCCCCTTCACCGCGGCCAAGAGACCCTCGCCGCGACGTAAAATGGTCGCTCGCCGCGGCGTGAAGGCTGCTTGCCGCGGCGAACAACCCATTTTGGGCGCGCCGCGAGATGAACGAGGCTCGTCATGGCGTCAACTAATTGACGCTCGCCGCGACGTCCTGTTCTCCCTCGCCGTGGCGAACGAATGAAAATTCGCCGCGGCGACGCCTGCGCACAGGTCGCAGCGTGCGACGAATTCTTCGTCTTCTCCGATCGCTTTTCCGTCCATTCTCTCTTCCTAAACCCACCATTAAGCATTCCCAACTACTCAAATCAACCATAATAAATGTCATAAATGCCATAAAACTATCAATAACAACATTAAAACTATTAAAACTTACCAATCAAAGATCAATCCACAAATCTCTCAAAATCACCGTAAACCCTAAATCTTTCTCAAATCAACGATAACTCACTCCAATCCTTCTCAACCTTCATCAATCACAATAAATCAGTTAGGCTAGCACAATAGGAAGAAAACCATAGAGGAAAGATCGAAGAATCCTTACCTATGGAGGAAATCAAAATCACCGTGGGAGAGAAGAAGAAATGCCTTAGAAAATTTTCCCCCAAATTTCAAACCTATCTATTTATAGACCTAAGTCTCCAATTCAGTCCAAATTTCAGTCTCTAAATTTCAATGGCTCAACGTATTTATTTCCTATCAACAAAATTCTAATTTTTCCATTGCCATTGGACAGTTCTTTCAGTAATATATAGTCAATCTGTCAGTCACCCAAATATTTCCGATCCGGGCATTTTCTCCTGAATTTCTCGAAAATCTCCTATAAACCACTATAAATTCCAATTACACTAAAACTATCCCAAAACAGTCATTTGAACCCAATTATTCCTAATTTCTCATTTAATCACAATCCAGTCAGTCCAGTCAGTTCATACTCATAATTAAGTACCGGAAAATCATGAATGCATGTTCCTATGAATAAATGCATATGTAGTAAACCTGTTCCTCTATAATTAGAGGCCAGTAACATGCTCAATCAGTGAATGCAATGAAACCTATCAGTCTGTTCCAATTACCAAAATATCCTCGCTAACAGTAACTGGATGTTACATGAAAAAATTACAACCAAGGCTCCAATATATAGAAATTGGTGTTTATTGAAGAATGATGCACATAACTATAAAACATAGGCGTTTAGTGAGTAAACAAAGGACAAAAAGGTAAATATGTCAAATTGAGGCTAAGAAAATAAAGGGAAATGGGTTAATTAAGAGAAAAATAGAAGGGGAGGTGAGACAATTTAGTCGTAAGTGTTGTTTACAACATTAAATAGTCATATAAAATAAGCCTTACATGATAAGATCTGTTGGGACCCGATCTTGAGAAACCGGATCCCAACCGGAAAAGCAGAAACAAAAGAAGCGGAGAACAAAGCGAAACGCAAAATGAAAACGGAAGCAAATCGAAATCGAACACAAAAACAAACGAACATGAATCGAATCAAAGGAAAGAAATGAAACATAAGGCGAAATCAAATCGGATACGAATCAAATGACAAATTGGATAAATAGAATTCGAAGGCGAATCGAATAACACAAAGCGGAAGCAACAAATCGATTAACAAATTCGCGAAGCAACGACATATCAAAGATCAAAGCGAAACAAATACGAAGCGGATCAAAGGCCAATTTGAGTCAAAGAAGACAAACGAATGGATCAATCGAATTGAAATATATTCGACATCCGAGAACTCAAACTTTTTAAACAAAATAAAAGGGCCGCGTGTTGGAAACCTTAAGACATTCTAAAGACACACTCGGTCTAAACCAATCCAAATCGGTATACATTATTTTTTTTGTTCTTTCCTTCTTTCTTTCATTTTCATTCCATCTTTTACAAAGTGACTTCAATATCTAATTGAAATCATTCGCACTCAAACTCAATTTATTTGCTTCTTCATATACAAGCATATCTCATCGATTTAAACTCTCACTTTTCATTTCCATAAAATCGCACACATTCCAAATTAAATACCATCAATTCTCACACAATTAGCACTTTAAATAATTCAGACCAACCATCACAATCATATACCCAATTGCATACACAAAATCCATAACTCATTTACATCATGTAATAAATACTTACAAGATATTAATGGCATTTCCAAGCCATAATACAACATCAATATCCAAATCCGAATATGTACACAAATCCAATGATCGCAGAATTCTCAACAACAATCTAACTTATAAACAAAACAATATGCACACATACAAACAAAAACCTTCAATTTTCTTCATCCGATCTTCTTCTCATCACCTGTGGATGGGAATGAAGGGGGCGGGCTTATAGCTCGTGGGTAACATTTTATAACAAATAAATAAGAAAAACTCTTGAAATTCTTTTTCTTTTCTGGTATTAGAAAGCGTTTCTTTGAAATCCGTAAAGCACATTTTCAAAAAGTTCTTTTCTTGCTGTATTCAAAATCGCAATTTGCAAAACGTATGATTTTTAGGCTTTCAACCATAAACCCATAGGTTACAAAACATGAATGCATCAACTTGACAATTCATAAATGCAGTGGCAAATCACATATGCAATGCACAACAAATGGCTCGAGAGTTCTGTGGAACAAAACGGATAAACTGAAGTTTATCGTAAACAAAACGAGCCCGATTTCTCAGGATCTCGTGGCTTCAAGCGGGCAGCTGGGAGACGGCTATACGTCGACGTGCACGTGACTAATGAAACGTTCCTCTCTCGCCCAAACAAAAGCACATAATCATGCCTAAATCAATTTATCGAATGCTCTTTTCTGAATATACGAAATGCCATGAAATTTTCGAGGCATAACACAAATGTATTTTGCAATTCATCAAAAGTTCATTTATTGAATCAATAATGATTTTTCAAATCATTCATACAATGATGCAACATTTATGATGCAATTGAAATCAGAAAATCTCTTTGTTTAAAGAAAGCACTAGTGGCTTATAAATTCTATTATAAACAGGTACCCACCTCACTTCCATGCTTGAAGCTTGTCAAATGCTTAAATTTTCCAAAGTCCGTCTTCTTTCCTCAAATTAAAAATTCCCTAGGCCAACACATCCAAATTCAACATCATAAAATCATAATCCTCAAAATTAACTTAAGAATTCACAAACTCATCATAATTTCAAGCCTTCTAAATCAACAATTTTCAAAAACCCCAAATCATAAAAATTGGGCATAACCCTAATTTCTAATTATCCAAAATTAAACCCATAATACTTAGCAATCACCAAAATTGACTTCATAATACACAAACCCATATCATTTTCCATGATTCTACACCAAAAATCTTCCAAAATTCTCAAATCAAAATTTCGGGCCTTACCTCATCCTTCACCATTTTCGGATATATCTTGGTTTGGAAGGAAGCTTTCATCATCTTCCATCCTTTTTCCCTTGAAACAACTCAAAATCCCCTTGAAATCTCCCAAAAAACGAAAACCCTATGCTTTCCTTCTCTTTCTCTTTCAGTTTCTCTCATCCGAAAGTGCTCTCTTCCTCTCTTCTCATCTTCTTTTTTTCTTTTACTCTTTTTCCTTATAAGGGTCGTGTTCCACTCTTCTTAAATGACAACTCTTGTTTCCATGTCATTAATGATTGATAAAAGACCCTAAAGCCCTTACTTGTATGCCTTTAAAACTTAACACTTAAGTAAACTTCCAAAATTGCCCTTAAAAACTAACATCTTGTCTGATTATTTCAATCAGGTAAATTAAGCCATTTGATAAAACTTTCCTCTATAGAAATGTTCCTATATGCCTTACAAATCCAATGCTTCAAGAATCGAATCGATTGGAGCTCTATAGCTCAAGATATCTCCAAAGTACTGAAGTTTGTTCTTCAGACCCGAGGTTGAATACTACAACGAGCTTCACTCCAGAAATTGAAAGTCTTAGAGGTTAAATTGTCAATTGGATCCTTAAGATAAATTGTATATCCATATCTCTAGTTTAATTTGCAAAAAGAATCAGATCGATTAGAGCTCTATAGCTCAAGATAGCTCCAACATACTGAAGTTTGTTCAGACCATTATAAAACCGAAACTAAACACTATACCTAACTTCGATCCGAAATTGAAAGTCTTAGAGGCTAAATTGTCGATCGGCTCCTTCAGATAAATTGTAGATCCATATCTCTAGTTTAATTTTCAAGAAGAATCAAATCAATCGAAGCTCTACCGATTGACATATCTCCAAAATACTGAACACTGTTTAAACTTTTACAACTGATCAGCTCAATTTGATCTGTCGATCTTTCTCCATTTAGTGTAAAAATCGATCAATTTGGTATGGTAAGATAGAAAAATGTCTTAGGAATCCAACGCTTCAAAAATCAGGTCAATCGGAGGTCGGACGAAAAAATTATGGCCAAAAGAGCGAAGGGAGGTCGGTCGGCTGAAAATCATCAAAATCTTTGCTCGACCAATTGGCGGCGGTGCTGGCGCCATGCTCGCCTCGAACAGGCGAGCAAGCGTCGCTGCCCGAGGCGTGTGAGGCTGAGCTCGCTCATGGGCGAGCGGTCAGCCATGCAATCTGACTTCCGAACTTCAAACCTTCATATCTTTTGACTCCGAGCTCCAAATTTTACAAGCTTGGTATCGTTGGAAAGATAAAAGATAGGTCTACAATTTTCAAGCAGGTCTCAAAAGCAACCTTGGTCTCTAAAGGGGTAAAAAATGCACTCAAAGGTGACCAATCTATAATCTCCTCAAAACTTTAAACAACACCTCAACTTGTAAACATCATAACGTTTGACCCAGAACTCCAAATTTGACAAACTTAGTGTCTACAGAAAGGTAAAAGAACCCTCTACAACTTTTATGAAGGCCTTAAAAATCAAATCGACCTTTAAATAGGTCAAAAACTCCACACAAAGTGACTGGTCGATCGGTTTCACACTAAACAGTATCAGAACTTCTAAAAATCATAACTTTCTACTCCCTTGTCCAATATTTTCGTGCTTTATATCAATGGAAAGATAAAACAAGCTCTACAATGTTCATGAAGAACTCCAAAGAAACTTCAACCTCTAGTTAAGTCAATTTTTCAATCAAAGTTTCTGCCCTGTTAGCAATCACCTAAGCAATATCTAAACTTCAAATTATCATAACTTCTTGCCCCGATATCGAAAAATATCAAACTTTATGGCGACAGAAAGCTCTCAACATAAGCTACAAATTTCAAGAAGACCACTTTCTCAAATTCAACCTAAATAAAAAAGTCAACTCTCTATAATTCTTCAAATTCTCATACTTTCACTATTTGTTTCATGCTTTTCAACTCCATTTCAATCAACCCATTCTCTTTAACTTTCATAACTCATACAACTCTACTCAATTTTTAAAGTCATCAAAACCAATCACTTCATTTCTCATCAATTTCCTTTAAGTATAAATACATCTATACCATAACATATACACAAAAACATTCATTCCTTTTTAATTATTATTTCTAAATTCCAATTAAAAATTGAGGTCCAACAAAGATGTTAAGTGTCGTGTGTAAGACCTAAAGCAAAAATCAGTCCGTTTAGGGATAACACAAGGATTAAATGGGGCTACATTGGGGTATATTCATTATAGAGGCTAACATTGGACAACGATGAGTCACTATCAGTAAAATATGAGGTAGTTATGGAGAGAATAAGGTCTAGTATTGGTTCAGTGAATAGACACAAAAAGAAATAAAGAAAAACATAAAACAAATAGAGTGAGAACATATTTTTGTGTTAAGTATCTGTTATTTAAAATTTAAAATTCTTTTTCATTCTAGAAAGAACAAGGTCTCTATATATGGATGTGTTTAACAATGTGGTAAATACATTGTAATGTGTTATATCCGTGTTCAAAAAAGGTTCTCTATACTTCCATATCCAATAAGAACATGAATGTAACACATCACCTTGTTTCCCTCGTGTTATACAAAAAAAGTAAACATTTTATATGGTATATCTTATGTATACTCTTATAATTGGAAGTAGATGGACTATACAAGCACTTTATGTTATTATGTTATCCTCATGTTTAATATTGGTAGTCACCACTTCTTCAACCATCAGGATTGTATGTTTAATACATGAGGGTATTCTTCAACACAAGATTTATATGGTTAAGTTCTACCTTGTGTTCATTTCTAATACTCTCAACTTTTAAGCTATAGCTTGATGTGCTCCAATATAATAAGGTCTATATAAGGGTGTTAGGGAACATGGGTGTTACACTACACTGTATCATATACCAAGATCATTTGTGTAGCACCCTACTCTCGCAAGACCCGAACCTGACATCGATAGTGATATCCAAGTCCGTGCCCCACGAGGGTAGCGTGTTAAAGCACTCAATCATTCAAAAGTCAGTATAAATCTTTTTTCCTAAAAAAATCAATAACATAATCTGCGGAAAATCGATACTCAAATTTGAGCCCATTTTCATTTGTAAATATTTTCAGTAGCCATTAGGGCCCTCCCACAAATTTAAAACATTTGAGTCATTTCGAAATACAAATTTATATAAACAGTTGTGGAATATATAATTCAATACACAATAGAGAAATGCAATGCAGGCGCGAACTGATCCCGACCTCTATCTTTCACTTGAATGCTGTACGTATACTCCCGTTGGCCTAACGGGGTATTCTTCTTATCCTAAAAAATAATTGCAAATTTTGGTTGAATTTTGCGAATTCAATAAGATAACCATCATCAATGGTCCACCTAATCACATAAACCATAATTCACATAACACATACATCACACATTTCACATTATTTCACACTTCTCATTCACTTTAACACTTCGTATTCTTTACACTTAATCATTCATATTATGCATATGCAATGCACATGAGACTCACTTTCCATTTTTTACTTTATTGTGACCGAGTGCCTAAACTGTCCCATAAAGGACTCATTGATACTGTCCTTGTTGGATGTATTTTCTCCTTAGAATTAATGGCATTTTTCGTTAATTTCTGGATTAATTATTGGACTTTATTAATATTTTTCCTGCTAAATTGTTTAGTTTACAAAAATTTGCATTTATTGTTGTTCATGTTTAATTTGTAGGAAATGCATTTGATTTTCATTGTAAAGACCACAACAACAATTAAATAAGGGAGAGCTCAAAACGTAAAAGCAAATAGGAGAAAACGTAGGAGCCAATCGATAAGAGCTAGGCTTCAATTGAGTGAGGATTTTAAAGTGTCATGTCTAGCTACAACAAAGAGGAAGGACGCCCATGCAGACCAGCTCCTCACGCACTACACAGGAGAATAAAAATAACAGAAGAGCAGAGCTGGAGACATCACCCATGCAGACACACCATGCCAAGAGACCCACCAGTTGGAGCACTGCAGAGACGCACATCAGCTGGAGGAATTAAATAAAAGCTGGAGGAATTAACTAAAAGAAAGAAATGCAGCTACATCACCACGCAGCAAGCACCAAACATCAGCTACAGGGGCACACCATCAGCTGGCTAGGGAAAAGAACCCCACCAGCTGGAGACGCAACACATGAGGAGGCCATGCCAAAGCAAAAAAAAAAGAGAACTGGAAAAGCACAGCAACCCCACCACACCAGCTGGAGACGTGAACAGCAAGGAAGAAACCAACAAGAACAACGCAAATACCAGCTAGAGGAGAGACCTACCAACAACAGACAATCCATGCCAAAGTAGAAGAGGATAACTTTAAATAAAAAGAGGAGATGAGGTGTTGTCTATAAGAAAAAGAAAGGTGCGTTACATGAAGTGAACTGGTGAGAACTAGGGGGAGTGCGTGAACTGAAGAGGAAAATACGTGAGCTGAAGCTGAGTAAACTGAAGAGGAAAATACGTGAGCTGAAGCTGAGTGGACTAGAGAAAAACGTGAGAGGGGGTTGTGAGTGAACTAAGAAAAAAGGAAAGAAAAGGGTGTGCGTGGACTGATTTCTGCATGGAGAGGAAATAACATTGCACCAGGGAGGGGAACAGCAACGTTACTCTACATGAAATCCTATCCATTGACGCCACTTTGATATTCTATTACACCAAATCCTTTGGCCATTAACATTTCAGGGGCTGTTGGCTAAAAGAAAAAAAGCTCATCAATGTTACACCACCCAGCAATCCTCTCTACTCACGCTGTTTTTTTTTTTTTTTCTATTACACCAAAAACTCTTTCCACTAGGCAAATCAAGGGCATCTGCTAGCAATTAATTTATTGAAGAGCTAGAGGAGAGCAAGGCAAACCAAGCAAGGACACAACATCAGGGAGAGACGTAAATAAATAAACGCAAACAGGGAAACCCGAAAACCTATTTATCCTCTGTTTATTATTTAGTGTCTCGTTTGATGTTTGTTGACTTGAATGTTTGTGGTTTTCATTTTACCATGAGTGAGTAGCTTCCTCAAAGCTTCAAGGTTGGGGTAAGCTTTTAGCTAATTTTTGTGAACTGCATTTCTGTTGATTTATGAGTATGGATTTATAAGTTTGATTTTTCTGTTTAGATATTAATTTTGCTGGTATTGTGTTTGGCCAACCACTACTAAGCGTTAGTTGTTAATTGAAGAACCGATAGGTGAAAATTAATAACGGAACTCCAAAACAGGGAACTTATAAATTTCAGATTTAGACATAGACTAAATTTATGAGAGAAAACCAGGCAAGCAAAGAACATAATGGGTTATGCTTGATTGCTAGGCTACGATAGTAGACTAGGATTATTGCATAACACTCCTTTGATACCTTGAAAAAGGATATAAGAAACTCTAGGCTCAACCGTCTATCAGCCAAAATTCACCTCATAAACTGATCCGGGTAAAGTTCATAAAAAGTGCTAAAAGTGGAACCATCCTTGAAGCTTATCACATTCCATCCGAGTAACCCCTATAAATATTCGCAATTTTCCTTAGCTTTGATTTTGTTATTTTTGCTACTTAATTTTCTTATTTTAATTCCCCATTTTTACACAATCGCTAGTCCAATTAATTGAGTGATACAAGCCTAGTACTTACACAATTACTCCATGTGGGACGATATTATACTGTACTACTTGAGACCCGTGAACTTGTGGAACCGCATCAGTCCCCTATCCACTTAGGGGATACAGGACTCATTAAACGTTGAGCCTGAGGCTCTGAATCACTTGTGAGCTTGAGGCTCGTTTTCACTCGTTGAGCTTTAAGCTCTATTCGTTAGCTACTCTGATCACAACTGTCATTAAATTTCATGCATTCATGCAATGGGATGCATCACTTATGTTGCTTGCTCTTATTTAGTCACAATCACTTATCATCAGACCGTAGTCCGGTATTCAACATGTAGTTGAGAATTCACACTTAAGTTACATGTAATATCACATTCAGAGTTCACTTAGCAAACACTCCAGTGCACTTAGTTCATCTTATTCACATACAATTAGCACTTCAATATCCAAATCACAATCACAATCACAATCATCGGACCTCCTTTCTGGAACCCAACATAATCAAACACATTCAGAATTCAATTAATATAAAAAAGGTAAACAGAACAAATAATAGAATGAGACCATCTAGGTCTACTCATAGTACGCTCTAGATTACCATTTGCTGTCAAATTCTAAGAACGCCTGAATGCGGACACTTGACCTGCACCACCTATTTATGCAAGACACACATTGCACACTCATAAATATTCATTTATACACAATTGTAAAAATGAACTATGTATAATGCATGCTCAATGACAATCCCGGGCATATGTTCTAGAACACATATTATGCTCATTCTCATTTCATAATTCATATTTGTCTAATTTAACTTAGCTTTACACTTCATTTGTACATAATCTTTCTAAACTCTTCTTTCAATCTTTACCCTTTTCATGTGTCTAGCTTATTCATAAGCTTACACCTCAAAAACACTTGATTACTTTATATCATAACTTAATTTCTCATCATCTCTTTTCTAACCTCATATGATCTCAAAAAAAATTTCAAATCATCATCCAATAGGAATCCAATTGAAAATCCCACAATGCAAAATCACTAAAATTCATTTTAGAATATTTAAACCCAACATCTTCTTAAATCAATGAAATAGAATCCTTTCAAAAATCTAAAAGATTCAAAATTATTTTACCTTCATTCTTCACCAAATAAAGGAATACTTGGCTCAAAGGGAAGCTCTTCCCTTCCTCTACTTGTTTCCCTTCTTGATCTACTCCAAAATCTCTCTTGTAGGCTAGGAAAATTGAAACCATAACTTGTTTATCTCTTTTTCTTCTTCTCTTTGTACTTCTCTATATTTTTCATGACATTCTCTCTCTTTTCTCTAGAATTTTCATTCTTCCCTTTTTACTTCCTTCCATTCACGTGTTTCTACTCCATTTATAGGCAAGCCAAAACTTCTTCTTCCAATTATGCCCTTAATGATTGAGAATTGTCTCATTTACCCTTCCATTTATGCCCTATATCTTCTATACTTAAGTGTCTTGCCAAAAATACCCTTGATCATTCTAACATAACACTTTCTTCTAGAAGACTCTTCTCTATTATCTTACATTTTCAATGACACCAAAAGCATTCAATATGGTTCAGTGGTGTGAAAGTTATACTTCAATATCTCCGGATTGTTTTTATTCCGAAACAGTACCCTATACTCAACTTCCATCCAAACATTGAAACTCTTAGAGTCCAATTAAGAATCTGATTTCTTCATATAATTTGTTGCCCTATGTTTCTAGTTTACCATAAAACAAAAATCGTCTCATTTGGATCTCCACTGATCTGGTAAACATCAAAATACCCAAGTATGTTGGGTGAGATAACACCAGTTCATATTATTGAAGAACATACTCACTATACCTACCCCACTCTTTTCACTGAATCTTTCTCCGTTGGTTCCATAAGGCTACAATTCTTGGTAGAGATGTAGGGCAATGTATTAAGAATTCAATGGCTCAAGAATCAAGTCATTTGGAAGTCCAGAGAAGAAGTTATGGCCAAAAGAATCCAACATGTTCATATCTTTACTTGTATTGTACATGTCTTGGCGTAATTCCTATAACTCTCACCACAGATGTAGGATTGACTTCCTTTTTAGACTATTGGAAAGAGGACTTCGAGATATACAACTTTTATGAAGACCTCGAAGATCAATTCTATTTTATAACTATTTTATTGTCTCACTTTTTTCATCGTCTTATTTTTGCTTCATCTTACTTTCACTTCGTCTTACATTCACTTCGTCTTACTTTTCCGTCTTACTTTTGCTTCGTCTTACTTTCACTTCGTCTTACATTTGTGTCTTACTTTTGCGTCTCACTTTTGTGTCTTACAACTTCGTCTTATTTTTGCGTCTTACTTTTGCGTCTTACAACTTCGTCTTACTTTTGCATCTTACTTTTGCGTCTCACTTTTGCGTCTCACTTTTGCGTCTTACTTTTCCGTCTCACTTTTCCGTCTTACTAGAATCTCTCCACTTATAAAGATCATAACTTTTGACTCCAATGTCCACAATTTTCATACTATATACTGTTGGAAATATAAAAGAAAGATCTACAACTTTCCAGAAGGCATCTTGGCTAAAATCTCTTTATATCAATCCCAAATTTTCCCTTAAACTCCGAAGACAAATTTTCCATACACACACCAACGTACTAGACTAACTCCATAACTTCATGAAATTTTGAAACTCTTAGAGATAGAACTGCAATTCGATGTCTTCATACAAAATGTAGCCATATGTCTCTAGTTTAATTCAAATTAAGAATCATGTAATTTAGAGAACTAGAGAAAACTTTATGGCTAAAGGACTGAAGCATATTCAGTGAACATTTTCCAGATCACTACCAATCTTGTTTCTAAATCTTTCCTTATCACAACTCCTACCAAGATAACTCTTTCTACTCCTTCTACTCCTTATTTTCAATAAAATCACATTTAATATCAATTATACCCGAAAGTTGTCAATGAATGCACGTACCACTTTTTATACGAAAACATTCCGTATTTATGTGCTTATATGCTACATGATGCATGAGCAAGAAAATGCATTGTCTTAATTTCTCTTTGAGCTCGCATGTATTGAAGTTTCGGGTCCTAACCATTAATATGGGGATGAGATGTTACAATTTGTACAGGAAAAAAAAACTTAAAATGCATGAATTCCAAGTATAATAAAGCTAATCAAACAACCAAAATTTATGAACATGTATTACAATTCATTATTCAAAACTACTAAAACATCTTTAACTATTGAAAAGATCTTAAATATAAGAAAATAAAAATAAAAACCATTAATCATTGGGTTGTCTCTCAATAAGTGCCTCTTTATAAGTTATTTAGTTAAACTTCGATTTAACTTGTACCCTAATGACTTATTACTCAAAGTTTTGATGGTACTCTTTTAATGTGTAATAACTGCCTTCAACATTCTTTTTTTGTCTCTACAGATCCGTTAGCTTTTTCCTCCCTTACTATCTCACAAGGATAGGGCTATCTTTCTCCCTTTCTTTTTTCTTATATGACGCATTTCTCTATAAGATTTTTGTGTGATTATTGCCTATATAATATGAGATAATTTCATGTCAACCATATTTAAACAAAAATAAGTAGCATGATTATCAGAGGTAAGTTTCATAGTTTTGAATCTCCTAAGCACTACTTCCTCATCTATTACTTATAGGAATAACTTTCCATCATGCATATTTTTCAATGCCTTAACAATAGTTAGGAAGGGTCATCCTACATCTATATCTTCCTCCATATCTAAAACTACAAAGTCCATAAGGAATATGAATTTTTGACCTTGCTAGCACATCCTTTATTATACCCTGAGAATACTTAATCAGTAAATTGAAGGCTTATCTTAGTTAGATTAGGGTCAACAATAATAACAACAACACCAAGTGTAAATCCCACTGATAAGGATTAGGGTCACATAATCTTAATTTTTTCAATATATAACAATGCATCAAATTAATCCTAGCTCATAATTCTCTTTGGATCTTTAAGGTAGCTTGTTTGGTATAATGGCGAAGCACTCTCCACTTAGAACAACTATAAACACTTCCTTAAATTTCTTCTTATTCGAGATCTTTTAGGAATTTGATGTATCACGACATCTATAATAAAGATTTAACGAAAAATATTTAATATGAATTTGTTTAAACTACTTCAAAAACTCACTAAATTGATATTTCTCTCAATCTATTTTTTTTGGCTGCCCAGGTACGGAAGTAATGATTTTTACTCCTGGATAACTTTCTTATTCTTTCTTAATCTCTTTCTTTCCCTTTTTCTTTATCCTTCTTCTCTCACATTTTCTTGTCAACCTTATTCACTTATGCAATAACTTTCTCCTCCTTTGCCTTAGGTTCGTCAACCTTCAACTTCCTTCCACTTCTAAGGTTTATTGCATTTTGCCTGCTCTCCTAGGTTTGGCTTTATATTGCTAGGAAGAATATTCAATTACATTTTAGAGATAACCTTGGCAAGCAATCCAATTTGAACTTCTAATTTGTAAATAGAGGCATCTTGATTTTGAAAGCAATCATCGAATATAGAAATAAACTTTTTCATAGGATCTCGAGGTCATCTTGATTTTGAAAGCAATTATCGAACATAGAAATAAACTTTTTCATAGGATCTCAAGTTTCAACTTCCTTTACTACTATTGTTGTTACTAAAATCTAAGAGGAGACATTGGTCCTTTTTCCTTTAATTTCTCTAGAATAAGTTTACATGGTTCCTCCATCTAGATTGTAAGTATTACTATAAGGATTATTCTGAGGTCGGTTCCTAAGAAAATCAGTTTTGTTCCAATTAGTGTCCCTAATTGTAAATTACTTAACACTTATGATTGGGATGTTCCTTATCATAAATTTCATAACTCGTGACCTACACCACTTGTTCTCCTACACTTATATAATCAATCTTCTTATTAAGAGCTTTTAACATTGCCTTGCCACCACATCTATGTTATAATGCTACTTATATTAATCATGGGCATTGAATTACCCATTCTGATAGATGTTCTTGGCTTTGTTCTTTATAAGATCTTGTTATTCCTCAAGGACCTTAAAATTTCTAATTCCCCCTAAAGATGCATCTATCAACTGTTTGGTTTGTTAGCTTAATTCGGTATGAAAATTTTGCATTTGCACAAGGACAGATCCAAAAATTATTTTGAGTGGGGGAAAAATATTTGAAGTACTCTTATATTACTAAAAAAGAGGCCTTTTGAGAAATTTGTCCATAACTGAAACCAAAGTTAAGTAATTTGGGACAAATTGAATACAAAATAATAAAAAATTATCTATTCACAAAAAATTAACTAATTTAAACTATTTGAAAAACACTTTACACAAATGCAAATTTATGAAATATACAAACAAAAAGTAAAATTTTCATATATACTACGATTGGACTTGATATGGAAAAGGATGTACTATACTACTCGAAAACTTTAAACCAATCATCTGTTAGCAATAATAATCTATCTTTGTAAATTTTACTTTCTCCGTTGTATTATTATATTCATGAGCAAGCATTGGTTGATTTGCCATACTAATTAAATAGATTCAAAGTAAAGGCCTATACATGACAATGGAATTAATAATACGAAAGCGACTATCTCTCTTATGTAATTTAATTAATTGGAGAAATAATTTTGGGGTGGAAAATATACTTAGCTCAATAAAAATTATAGTAAATAAAAAAGGAGAAAATAATTGAAACAATGATCAAAATTTTCATCAGAAACCATTTTGCTCTGTCGTTGAAGTTGTACATTATGAGATCCCACTTGCATGTTTTCAAGAGCATAAGGATTTGTAAATTATACAAGTAAAGGTATGGACGATTATTTAGTATAACAAATATAGCAATTTTATTCTAATTATATACATCAAAGAAAATCCAAGTCACTCAATCAAGTTAATTTAAACATCAGTATACTCTTCGGTTGCACTCTAAAACAATCTCCTCAGTCCCTCTCCTTTCCCCTTCTAGTTAAGGCTCAAGACCCAGAAGGTATAAAAACACTACGTTCAGGATTTCAAAAATAACATATTATATTACCGTTTAGCTATATAGGATAATTTTCATTCATCTCTTTTCCAATGAATCACATGATTACAACTTACGTTATACATACTACATAACCTAAACTCTCTTGTACCAACTCTATTACAACTTACAACTCTCTAAATTATATGTACTACACATTCTTCCAAAGAAAAGAAGTGAAAATTTACCTATCAACAGTAGAACGGGGTGGGGCCTGTGGGGGAATCCTTTCGACAATTGTGTTCAATATAGATTATTGTTTTTCGCTTTTGGTGTGGTAGTCCTTGTTGAGTTAGGGAAAGAAGAAGCCAAAAATACAAAAAGTAGGGTGATGAAGAAGTCAAAATGGTAGAAAATTTGAATAAAAAAGTCAAGCATATAGCTTTTATCTCTCTATTTGTAGGCTTTCATTTAAAAAAGTCATGAGCCCAAATAATAGCAATCTTAATAAAAATAGATGGGCTTAGATTTTATTTTTTAATTGATATCTTAATATATCTATAATTTTATTATTCTTTTTTGTCACCAATTAAATTAATGGGGGCAATTTTTAATTTTTTAATGAATTTTAATTAAAAATATTAATTTTAATTTAAAAGTTTTTGGATTCAGTGGGGGCACGTGCCCCCACTTGCCCCACTATGGCTCCGTCCTTGCATTTGCATACCCAAGTCAAGACTATTGTGCTGGGACTTCCTCAGTAGCTCCCTTATTCTTTACTATTTTCAAATAAAGTCTCTCCATCTAATAGTTGGAATAAGAAAATAACATTTTTAAGCTTTGTCATATATTTCAAAAGTAAGTATTTGAACAAAAAATTCTCTTTTGACCTGTTATATATAATGATGGATCCTGAAGACAATGACTTCAATTATGATTTAGCTTAATCACTCAATGTGAAAGGTACTAATCTTAATTTGATGTAATATCATAGCATAATTTTAAGCTCGAAGATATAGCAATAAAATTATCAATATATGCATCAGGGTCTTTATCTAATAGACTATGAAATTGCATCAACTATTAAACCATAAATATCATATTAGGCTTAATCTTAAAGTTGGATGCCTCAATGCTTAGTCTAGTAATGTTACACTTTATCCTAATTAGTGATGGCTTAGCATAACCCCCATTGTACGATTCCCTCCTTAACCTGCCATTATGCCGCGTAGTTGTATTTAAATTCTTAAGTTCCTTTCTGTTAGATTCCGAAGTAGTATCCATTTGATTTCAAGATTTGGCTCAAATGGTACTCCAAAACTACTATTGGTTAGACCTGTAATATAACCACAACCATAAGATTAGGAAAAGAATGCTTTGATAAAATAAACAAATATAAAATTTATTAGACTTACACAATAAAGATTTCCTAATATTTTTCTCCTTAATAATGGTGCCAAAAATCGATATGATATGATAAAAATAAGAATATAAAACGAAATAGAAAGCATAATACTTAAGAAATTACCTAAGCAAGTGCACTTATTATTTCCTATAATATAGCTTAGTTGATCAAGTGTCAATCCCAGAAAATTTGAAATTATGAATACTAACTGCCTTCCTATTATCTAATCAAATGAATAATGAGTGAAAGAAATAATTAAAGACTGAAATAACAGTTTGGAATCACTAAACATATCAATAATCATGAGTAAAAATTAATTAATAAATAAGATCTACATAAGAATTCCTTAGAATCTTACTATACTTGAATTTATCTTAGTTCAATGATTAACTATAGTAAACTAAAAAATTCTAAAATTACAATTATTCTGTCATGGTCTACATATAAAATCCTTATTCTTAATTATTTTGACCAAAAGTCTCTCAAATCAAAACTCTTCAAGAATGTATTAATTTGTTCTTTAAATTCTCATGATATTTTAATATAACTCAAATGGATAGCCTAGTTCTATCTTAACTAATCCATTTGACCCTTATTATTCATGTTGGGACCTAATTTATAAATAAGATATTTTACCTTTACTACTTCAATCTAATATATAAATTTGATGTTAAATCTTCTATGTTCATTACTTCTATTCAACTTAATTAATAAGTATAAACAATTCCCAAGAAACTATAACCTTTCATTAAACCAAAGAAGTCAATTTAAAATATACATTTTAGTTTTCATTCCACCTAGATCTATATCCTAATTAGCTCATAAACAAAGAAAATCCATAATCAACAAGAAAGAACATAAAAAAGAAGTTTGAGTTCTCATGGCATGAATCTTAGTGACTCTTGTTGTTTTGTTCCAAAATTGTTTTCTTCTTAATCCCATTAACTTTTCTAAGCTTCTAATTGATTTTTAATGTTTCTTGACTAGTCTAAAAGCTCTTTCCCTTTATTTTCAATTGTCTTTGTCTTAACACAGCCTAAACATGGTACCTTGTTGGACTCTTTTGTTACTTAAGAAACCATTCTAAAATTTTTACATAATAAATCACTGCCAACATGAGTGAGGACATGAGCTCCTATTTTCATATATTATTGAACATGAGTAGAACACAATAGGGTGTTACAAGCATTAGAAAACCTAAGGCCCCCTTATTAGACATGGTCAAAATACGAGGTATATTAGTATCAAATTAGTTAGGTTGATAATTCTCTTGAAAATATAATGTAGCACGATTGAATATAGAGAACAACGGTATTATATTAGTACTGTATTACGAGTCCTTAACTAAAATTTGCCAAATTTACTCGAAATAGACTCATATCTTTCTAATTTTACTCATCTTCATCGAGGTACTAAAACAAGACCTATGATAAAATGTAAGTTATTTTAAGTAGCAAATCCTATGAAAAATATCAAATCCCAAGCGTAGTTTCCTAAAAATCATATTAAAACATAATCTATTTAGCATGTGTTAACAATCAAGAGGTTTGTAGAAGTCAATACCATCTCCAAAAACATATTTGTTTATTCATTCTCTACTCATCAATTGCCAACAAGTTTTTGATAGGTTTAAAGTAAAACCTTATGCAAGGATAAGGTGACTAGAGTCATCTTATGGCAAGTGTTCATAGTGTTTATGGTGCCCTGTAATTCGGGAGTGGACATCCTGATGAGCTCGCCTTCCTCGTCAATGGTGGCTACTAATTTTGTTATTTAATAAAAGCTATTTTTGGTCCTAGGGGAGCTTAAATGTTATTGTGGTGTAAGTTTTTGATCATTGACTTTGAAACAATTCAAGGATGGTTATCATTTAGCTACAATGATGTGCTACTGAAATGTGAAATTGGGAAGTTGAATTGTCCCGACGTTTGAATTATGTTCTAAAGGTTGTTGGGGATTGCCTTTATACCTCACTGTTTTAATTTATTTAATAATTCACTTTATTGTTAATTATGAAACTTTACATAGAATGAAGAAGCAAATAAGTTTTAGGATTTAGGGTCTGAAACCCAAATTCCTTTAGGCTCTATTTTAACTTCCAATGCGTATGATATGAGTTTCTAACTTAAAGAAAGAGTCATGTAAGGCTAACCAAAATTTAGAGATTTATAAAATCGAGGGTTAAATCACATAGTTTGAAAAATATTACAATGTAGACACTAATAGATGTTAAAATTTAGCTTATTTTTCAATAAAAAGACTAAAATGTACCTTTAACCTATTGATAAATATGAAAATATATCCAAAAGTATTTCCAAAAGGAAATATTCATGATTATATTGTGCAAAAAGAGTCTATACAAAACCAATACATAGTAAAAGAAAAAGATTAAAAAAGGACGGAACTTAATGCCTTAAACATCATCAAAGACCAATCCCATACCTACTGATCTTTCCCACTGTTATATTTATGATGTAATAAGTATCATAGGGTTTGAAAGGATATTTTCTTCGAACAATAGTAACTTAGAAAGCCATGTAAGTAATATATTGAGTAGTGAGTCAAGATTTATTTTTTAAAAAAAGGGATTGCTCTAATTGCATACCCTTTGTGAAGATCATGCCTTGGAAGATGCTTGAATTAGGATTGAACATGTCAAAGATACTATTTAATGTGTCCATATTTGGAGACCATTATTTTATGAGTTGTTTTGATTTAGTAGTTGTTATTGTTAGTGGCAAAAGTTTAGCTGGTTTATTGCATTTATTTCTCATTTTCTGTTACAAATTTATGTATTTAAGCTCTTCATCAGTAAATGGAATAATTAGCCTTCTACTTCCAAAACTTATAGTTTTATATTATTTTATGTTTTAAAAAGCTATCAGAGTGATATCAGAGCTTCCCTCTTAAAGGGACTTGTGAGTAACTTGAGTGAAACCTACCATAAAATCCTAAACACCTAAACACCTTGCTTCATTACATCTACGGATTTTGAAACACCTTTCACAGCACTAACACCACCTGTGTTTAATGGTGAAAATTTTTATACTTGGGCTGCTAAAATAGAGGCACATTTAGAGGTAAATTGCCTTTGGGAAGTTGTAGAGGAGGACTATGAAGTTCTTCCATTGCCAACAAATCCAACAATGGAACAAATTAAAAATCACAATGAGAAGAAAGTAAGAAAGTTGAAGGTGAGAGCTTCTTTGTTTGCTACTATCTCACTAGAAATTTTTACTAGAATCATGAACCTAAAATCAACATTTTAAATTTGGAATTTCCTCATAAAAGAATATAAAGGAAATGATAGGATCAAAGAATGCAAGTGTTGAATCTGGTTAGAGAATTTGAAATGCAGAAAATGAAGGAGTTTGAGACAAACAAGGAGTATGCAAATAAGCATTTAGGCATTGTCAACAAAATAAGGTTACTTAGTTCTAAATTTTCTAACTCTAGAATTATTCAAATAAATACTTGTAACTATTCCTAAAAATTTAAAGCTACTATTTCTTCCTTGGAAAATACTATAGATCTGTCAAAATTTACTTTGATAGAATTAACAAATGCTTTGTAGGCTCCAGAACAAAGAAGCTTAATAAGGGCTGAAGATTTTGTAGGAGTATTGTAAGCTGAGTTGCAAATCAACCAAGGAGGAAAAAGCAAGGAGAAGAAATTCAAGAAAAGGAATTTCAATTCATAACATGAAGCTAGTATCACTAGCATCAATACTGTAGTAAAAAAAAAAAGAAGGGTCATCCTCTTTTCAAATGTTGGAGAAGACTTGATGTCAAGTGTGCAAATTGCAGTAAGCTGGGGCATCATGAGAAGTTATGTAAAGGTAACTTGCAAAAAAAGAATAAGGCTCAATTTGCTGACTTATAGGAGGAAGAACAACTATTTGTAGCAGCCTATTTCACTGGTAGTAGCTCAAGTGAATGTTGGCTAGTGGATAGCAGATGTTCCAATCATATGACTAGTGATCTAAAACTTTTCAGAGATTTAGACATATCACAAGCATCAAAAGTCAGAATTTGCAATGGTGAACTCATCACAATAAAGGTATAGGGAACCATATCCAATGAAAGCTACATAGGTATAAAATTATCTTCTAACATTATGTATACATCTAACATTGATCAAAACTTGTTAAGTGTTGGGCTACTAGTTGAGAAGGATTTTTCATTCATCTTTGAGAAGAAGTAATGTATGATTAAGGATGCGAATGATAATGAAGTATTAAGAATCAAAATGAGAGGAAAAAGTTTCTCATTTAATCCAATGGAGGAGAAGCAAGCAACTTATCTAGTCGTCAACAACAACTTTGAAATCTAACATAAAAGGCTAGGTCATTTTCATCATACAACAGTGCTAAATATGCAAAGAAAGGTGTTGTCATATGGCTTACCTCACTTGGAATCACAATTACAAGGTTACAAGGCTTATCAATATGGCAAACAAGCAAGACCTTCACTCCAAAAATCTACCTGGAGAGCTACAAAAAGCTATAACTCATCCATATTCATCTTGGAAGACCTAAAAAAACCCCTTTATTAAAAGGGAGTAAATATTATATAATCTTTATTGATGACTTCACTCGTATATGCTGATTTATTTTCTCAGATTTCATAATGAAATTACAAGAGTTTTCTGGATATTTAAGTAATAGATTGAAAACCAAAGTGGCTATACCATTCAAATGTTGGGGTCTGATAATGGCAAGGATTATACTTTAGACCAATTTAATCAGTTTTGTGATGAAACTAATAGGTGTAACTTATACTATGTTTTGATATATGTTTAAGTGTGCTTTTAAGTATTTCTTAGATGATTATGATGTATATAGGCTTATAAGTATGTTATTATTAGTGTTTGTTTATATTTTAATTGTTTGTATAGTTTTGAGCATGAATTGAACCTTAATTTTATATTTCACGAGGTGTTTGATATGTATTTGAGTGTATGGAAATACACAATTGAAGAAAAGAGAAGAATTGAAAGTATGGAAGCTGGCCAAGAAAGTGGCTTATCTTGCCACAATCATTACAGAGAGCGCAGACAGTTATTCTAGCAAAATTCAGTTTTTCCAGCATGCAACTCTTTTTGTAATTTTAACATTTTGGGTCTATTTTTAGAATCAAATTATATGAGTAAACCCTAAAAAGAACCCTAGAAACATTAAGAACTATTCAAGAATAAAAAAACTCAAAAAGAGCAGCCACCATCTTCAAAAGTGAGAGAGAAAAAAGGAGGAGCAATAAGAGCAGTCCAAAATTTTCAAATTTCAAGGTTGAGTTCAAATCAAGTTCTTTCTTTCTTTCCTTTGTTTATTTCATTAAACTTAATGTGTAACTTGGATTTGAATATGTTATTTTATGTTTAGGATGCTCTTATTATCATATTTGGATTTGTTCTTAAGTTGTTTTGTGACTTTATTGTTGTTGATTTCAATTCAATTTTCTAGTGTTGTGATGTTTGAGTATACTAATACTTCGATAATAAATCGAGAGAGTAAGTCAAAAGTAATCCAATTAAATTGGGTAATGAGAGCTAGTGACCTAAAAAACCTCTTAAATATCAAATTGGTAATCATGCAAAAAGAGATCTTGTGTTAAAAATTATTCGATAAATCACTTAAGAACTAGTTGAAAACGTTAATTAGATTTTGTGAATAAAGAGATTAAAAATTTTGGAATTTTGGAATCAATTAGGTTTAATTGATTAGGTCTTGAGAAAGAATAGTCAATCCCTTAAAAGATCTAAAATCAATAGATAATTGAATCAATAGCATTTAGGGAGCAAAATAATGATAGAATGAATCCTAAGCTTCATCCATGATTTTCGTCACAGATTTGTGATAGCTCATTTGTTATTTGATTATTTACTAGATTTAATTGTTTTAATTTTTTATTATTTTATTTTAACCATCTTTTATCTCCTTAGACAAAATTAGGTTCATTTAGTTTTATGTAAATGGGAAGAATCCTTTTGAGGCATGGTATGGGTTCAAACCTAATTTGAAAATATTTGGTTGTTTGTGTTTTACTCACATGTCACAGATTAAAAGGGACAAACTTAACAAGAAGGTTGAATCTAACATTCTCATAGGCTACAACTCTTTCTCCAAAGCCTAAAGAATTTTTTGGCCTCAATATGGAAAGATTCTAATTAAAAAAATGTAGTGTTAATGGAAAATGAAGAGTGGGGTTGGAATTCAGAAAATGAAGGACGAAAAGCTCAAGTCAATTTACAGCCTCACAAAGATGATGTTGATGACCAACCCATAAGAGGAAATTGTAGACATCTCTGCTAGATGCAATGTAGCTATAATAGAACTAGCTGGAATTCATGAAGCAATGCAAGATAAAAAGAATGACTTTCAGCATGGAAGAGGATTTAAGCATGATTGAGAAGAATCACATATGGTAACTTATGCAGAGGACTTCAGATAGAAAGGTCATTATAGTTAAATGGTCTTTTTAAAAAATTAAATGCTAACGGCTCAGTCAATAAGTACAAGGCTAGATTCATTGTAAAGGGATATAGAAAGGTCTTTGGTGTAGATTTTTCATAGACTTTTGCTCTAGTTTCCAGGGTTAATACTATTAGATTGCTTGTTGTTGTGGCAGCATAATAAGAATGGAAAGTATTCCATTTAGATGTAAAATCTACTTTTCTAAATGGTTTCTTAAAAGAGGAGATATTTGATATTTCTTAAAAGAGCAATCTGATTGTTTTGTTATGTAAGGCTAAAAAGACAAAGTTTACTTATTGAAAAAAGCTTTATATCACCTTAAATAGTATCTGAGAGCCCAATACAGCCGAATAGATGATCACTTTATCATCTTAGGATTCAATATAAGCTTAAGCAAGGCAACTCTCCATGTAAGAAGTCAAGGAGTTAACATTATCATTATTTCTGTTTATATTGTTTTTTTTTTGTCATAGGAAACAATCAAAAGTTTATTGATGAGTTCAAGTTTGAAATATTTAAGCAATTTGAGATGACAAACTTGAGATTGTTGACCTATTTTTTAGGCTTGGAAGTAATGCAACAGATGAATCAGATTTTCATCAGTCAAAGAAAATATGTCAAGAAAATTTTAAAGAAATTTCATATGGGGAGTTGCAAGGCTATAGAAAGTCCAATGCAAACAAAAGAGAAGTTATCCAAAGATGATGGATCGGCCAAAGTATATGAGAATATTTATAGAAGCTTGATTGGTTTTCTTATGTATCTCATAACTTTTAGGCCTAATATAGTGCAAGTAGTAAGTCTTCTCTCTAGATTTATGCATTGAGCAAGTGAAGAACACATGAAGACTACCAAGAGAATTCTTAGATATGTTAAAGAAACTGTTGATTATGGCATCAAGTATGCTAAAACCGATCAATTTCAACTGGTTGGTTATTCTGATAGTAATTTGGTAGGTTTTGTTGATGATATAAAGAGCATAACTAGTTTTTATTTCAGTTTTAGTTCAGGTGTGATCAATTGGTGATCAAAGAAGCAATAAATTATCGCTTAAGTACAATAGAAGCTGAATTCATTTATGCAATAACTGTAGCAAATCAAGACATCTGGTTGAGAAAAATACTTCAAGATTTGTGTTTGAAGCAGTAAGAATCAACACAAATATTTGTTGATAATTAGGTTGCCATTTCAATTTCTTCTAATCAGAAGATCAAATAGCTGATGAATTCACCAAAGCATTACCCAATATCAAGTTTGAAGAACTGAAGATCAAGATAGGAATTTGCAGCATCAAAGGCAAGGAGTGTGAAGATTGTGCCTTGGAAGCTGCTTGAATTGCGATTAAAGATGTCAGAGATATTGCTGAATGTGTCCAAATTTGTAGACCATGAATTTATGAGTGTTTTGATTTAGTAGCTGCTATTGTTAGTGGCTAAAGTTTTTCTAATTTGTTGCTTTTATTTCTCAATTTCTGTTGCCAATTTAAGAACTTCATCGGTCAATAGAATAATTAGCCTTCTACTTCCGAAACTTACAGTGCTTTACGATTTTCTGTTGTAAAAAACTATCAACCTTTTAATAGAAAAAAATTAATAGTTTCAGGACCATAATTGGCATATTCCATGTTGGAACTTGCTTAGCTAGCCTTCATTCTCCTGAGGGAATGGACACTAACTAATGATTGAAGCGTGTTTAACTTCATTAAATGATGACTCAAGCCCTCCATGAATATGGAGTTGGGAGGCTAGAAAGGAAGGAGCCAAACTCTTGTGACGCATTAGGCCAGAAATGCTCAGAAATCAATATTCTTTTACTCCATGGTAGATAGAAGCTTCACTTCATGTAGCTAGACGTTTATGTTGTCACAAACATAATTGGATACAAGAACTTCAACTTTATATGTCGCCTTAAACACGACCCCTCTTCAAGTAGGAAAGTATCTATATAAATGGATCAGTTTGGAGGTTGAAGCATAATTGTTCAAATAAATGTCCACCGTACTTTACATATCATTCATCCCATAATAATTGCATGCAGTAGTCAATTAAAAGCGATTCAACAACTTTCTTTAGTAGGAATAATGACATTACCATGTTAATTAACTTATCAATCCGAAATTCAATTTCACATTCAACTAATTCTGGCAATCTAGATCTGCAGTTACTTCCATTTTAGACTTGCAGTCCGACTCAGCTTTCTGGCCTGTGATAATCACAATTGGTGGAAGTGGTGACGTCCTTCTTGAAGATCTCCAACATAGTAAATTTTCCTGGCAAAGTCGATGATCAAGAAATAAAAATTCAGGCGGACATAAGCTGTCCTAGCCTTGTACATGAATATAACGTAGTTCTAAATCTGGATCTTGATTACTATAGCTGATGTAAAGTTCATAAAATGGCATAGGCAAGAACGACCGACCATTGTAGGGTGGCGGGGTAAGAAAGGAATTTGGTTCTGCTGCCCTTAAAGTGGTAAAAGTACAGGACAGCGAGGATTATCGAAATAGTGATTATTAGGACAGCACTGACTCTGGCAGATTATCAGCCCTTTTCTCGCGATGACTTTTTTTTCTTCCACCTCAGAGATTTGAGGACCTGCGCTAGTGACTGCGACTTCATGAATGCTGTGGAAGAGTTGAACAGGACATTCAAACAAGTATTTCAGCAGAAGATTGCTTTCTTGTGGTTGCTAATTGTAACATCAGCGAAGAACAAAATATTTAAGGGTGATATTATAAAATCGGCTTGCCGCCTCAGACAGCATTGCACACGAGACATTACACTGGAAAATAACACTGTAAGAAAGTCTTAAACAGATCAAATATATCACAAAATCAGATATGCAAACTTGTCACTTATTTGGATGAGTTTTTAATTTCACAAGGTTCTTTCTCTATCATTTTTTTTTTCGAAAGAATATATATAAGATTTTTCTGAATGCTGTATTAATTACTTTATTTTCACTTATCCTTTTAGAAGTTTTAAATAATTATTGTATAATATGTTTAAATTTTTAACTGCTCTTTAACGGTTAATATTAAAAGTTGTGTCTTAAATCATCAGGTGTGTCCAATAGTTATCATCTGCTGCTCACATGTGATAGGTTTAGATAATTAGCATTATGTGATTTTCCATACTTTTCTTCAGAAAAAATAAAGATTTTCCATACTTATCCAATAATTCGTTTGATGACCAATATATCACAAGAGCTCATAGTATTATTAGAAGTGTTCTAAAGGCAATCACTTTTAGTACTTATTGTACATATTATTTTATGATTAATAAAGACATTTTTCATTTCGATGTTATATATTTATGGATTTGATGTTGATCTTAAATTGATTTAATGAAATCTTTGATATAAAATATAGCGTGGAGGAAATCATGATAATAAGATTCTTATCATGTATAATTATGTTAGTATCTAAACTTTCCCTAATCATAAAATTAATGAGATGGGATATCATTAATTCGGATAGATTAGCACATGTTATACCCCTTGATTGAATCAAGTATTAGATCTCATAAGTTGTAAACATGGGTTCTTTAAAGTTAACATGTGGATACTTACTAAGGATAGTAAGTACATTGGATTTACCTACTAAGAGACAATCATATGGATATTCTATTCCAATGTCAATGATAGTCTCATCCTAGCAATGATGCAAGTATCATTTGACTTAAGGTGCTCAAGGATATCTCAGATACTGATCTTATGCTTTGACTCTATTCATCAGTGCTCGGTTACTCATAAGGTGGTGATTGCGTCCAGTTTGAGGTATTCGGAGGTAATTAAGTAGCTAATAAAGTATTTACCACTCTTGATAGAAGGAAATGATACCCATGGCCTCTTATCGGGGTCATTACTCGGGAGTCTCTAGCCAAAGCAGATATGTATTACGAAGAGAGTCTTCAATGATACATAGAGTAATAAGATCCTTAAGACAAGATCTAATATCACTTGGACTAGATGTGACGTAATTAGTCTAGTGGAAGTTAACACTTTGACCATACTCTGATCAATTGGGAGTTATGACATGTTGCTAGATACCACTTTTAACTTATTTAAATTAAGTGTTAATTAAAGTGACCAACATAACTGGGAACTTAATGGGTCTCACATATAGGAGATATAAAGGATGAGTAAAATGGTCTTGAATGGTAATTCAAGATGTAAGAGAGTGTTTTAGGATAGTATCACGATGTGATCGTGGTAGAAAACGTTGCATAGAATGGATTAGAAATAAGTGTTGTTGGCTACCAATTTGGCCATTAACTTCCCAAACTTCTATTAATGCATGCTATTCACAGTCATTAACTTCTCAAACTTCCATTAATGCATGTTATTCATGGTCTTTAACTTCCCATGACTTCCATTAATGCATGTTATTCATGACCATTAACTTCCTATAACTCTCTATTAATGATTGGGGTTATGGGAGGCCAAAAAGAGAAAAAAAAATAATTATCAATTTCGTGCATCTTGTGTAAGAAATAAGTAAAATAAAGGTTCTTTTCTTATACACAGACTCTTTTGCTTTTCTTATACACACACTCTTTTCTCTCACACTCTCATAAGAGTTCTTATCTTTGCTAGCACAAAGAAAGAACTCTAGCCATCTCCTAGTGAGCTTTCATCTTTCTATCTTAGTGTGAACTTTCATTAGAGACGGTCTGTGTTGATCATTGTGATTTACGATAACACAATGTCGATAAGATTAAAGAACAAAGGAGATTGTCGGAAAGGTTTGTAAACATCTTACATTTCATGTTTTTGTTTTCTATATCTATATGCATGAGTAGATCTAATTTTTAGGTTTCGTTTTATTTTTTACTGCGTATATTTGATATATATTATATATGAGATGCATGATCGGAACCTTACAAGTATGACATCTCAATTAATGAATCAATCACTAAGTAGATTTTATATGTTATACCCTTATATCTCACATTTCAATATTGTTTTATCTCATTTATTTCACTATGTCACAAATGTATTCAATTCTCTTACTAAGAGTTGGTAACCACCTTTGAATATAGAATATTCTTATACGAGTTAACAATCAAAAAATAACGTCCTCTGTCCTTAATTCTTTTGAATTGGATTTAATTTGATTTCTTATAATTGCCCTTTAAGATCATATCAAACATAATCTTCTAGTATATTTAAAGTAGTATATCTTAAATTTAATCCTTAAAAATTAGACAAGATTATCTATTAAAAATACTTATATTTCCTCTTATGTCTAGTTTTTTATATTTATGAGATAGATCATGAGCGTATGTTGCATACCGTTGTAGTTTTTAGATGTCCCATGTTGGATTTTCTTCCTATCCATAACTTATATGGAGTGTTCGTAATTGATTTTGTGGGAATTTAATTAAGTATATGAGTGGCTGTAAGCAAAGCATCACTATAATAGGTTATTACTATAGCCATTATAAACCTAACCATCTCTAGTAGGGTTTTATTACATCTTTCCACAAGCCGTTTTGTTGTGCGATTGAAAAATAATTAACTGTCTTCCTATTCCTTTTTCATAACACAACATCTTAATGCTTTTATTTTCTTATCTAATTGATTCTCTACTAAACTTATATACTTTATGAAACTATTTAATGCTTTCAATTTGTGAAAGAATCAAACAGACATAACCACACTAATCATAGTTATCTACAAAAGTGATGAAGTACATAGCTGCCCAACATCTTGCTTTAACATTTGTTAGACCATAAATGTCTAAATAAGTCAATTATAATGGATAGGAAGCTCGTGTTCCCTTTCCAAAGACTTTCTCACAATTTTTTAACCAGTCAATGTTCACAGATATGCAAATATACTGAATGTAAATCACTTAAAATGCTTTCTTTTGGCTTATCAACTTATTCAATTTTGACCAATATGTCATAGTTTAATGTGCCACAAAATTGCATTATTATTGGAATTACTAGATGATGTAAACAAAGAATAACTTATATTGCTATTTGAATAAACAACATCCAAAATAATAAAACCATCTAATATAAATTCATGACCATATCAAATATGTCCAAGATATAAATCTATACCACCACTATGGAAATTTACTTCAAAACTAAAAATGATTAAAACTAATACAGAGTTAAGATTTCGTTAAATCTTTGGAGTATACAATACATCATGTAAAATGAGGGATTGACTACTACGCATGTATAATTTACGAGTTTCAATTTCTTATATAACAACCCTTGAGTTATCTCATATATAAATCCACGGTGTTCCATACAAAATTTTTTGAAATTCCATAAAGACATCTCTATCCTTCACTACATGTTTGATTGCTCTCGAATTTGCAATCCACAAAAGGGCGTGATTATTTTAGAAAAATAGGGTAAAGATATTCACATAACAAACATCTGTACAATTAGATTGTACCTTTTTGGGGTCCCTATAATAGTGAGCGAAGTGACCCTTATTGTCATAGTTAAAGCACTTGACTTTATTAATGTTCTGCTTTTTAAAAGGACATTTTTCTTTTCCATACTAGCTCCACTTTGTGTTTTTTGAATCTTAAGTATAATGATTATGTCTTTGACCCTTTTTCTATCTGGTCCCACCATGATGCTTACACTTCCAATTTACAGCTCTATGTGAGATAGAACCAATTGCATATACCTCAAAAGATATTTTAAGGGCTTCAAAACGTTCTTCTTCTAATAAAAGATGACATCTAGCATCTTCCATCATTTTGATACCCTCATTGTGAGTTAGATGTATTTTCATTTGCTCATAACTTTAAGGTAATGAATGGATCACGACTTGTATTTATTGCTCATCTAATAATTTGTGTCCAACATCATGAAACTCACTTATCATGTTTGACATATACCTCATATGCTTCTATATTGTGTGATCTAGTCATTTCTTATACGTGTCATACTTGATAGTGAGTGATCTCACTTTGGTCAATGAGGTGCCTCCAAAACATATAGCTAAAGTCAACCACATGCACTTGATAGTTTTATACTTATGAAACTCATGCGTGATATAACTATCCATATTGCTCAACAATATAATACAAGCCAATGAGTTCTTTTTCGTCTATATTTCATAAACATCACGGTCTCTTTTATGTTACGATGTATTGCCTTCCTTACGAATGTTCATAGTTATGTTTAATGATTTGAAAGTCTCTTGTTCTTCTAGTACATATTGGCTTTTCATGTTCTAATTCTCATAATTATCACCGTTTAATTTCTCACCATTTTTGAGTTCAACAACAATATTCTTTAATAGAGTTGTTATAATTTAAACACAAATTTTCTACAAAAGAAATAATATACATACATGTCAATGTCAAGTCATACACATTTATATTTTGCAAATAATTGGTTTTCAATTATCTATAAAATTGAAAAAGCACATGTGTTCTCAATCATCATTTATATGAAAATTGAATATCAATTATCATGTTATTGTTAAGTAAACATTCATATGTTCTGATGAATTGAATAATACCAGACTTGACATGATTATCAAACTATAATTGTTTTATTTTTAATTAAAACCCACTTTCTAATTATTATGAAATTAGTCAAATTAAATTATGAATTAGAAACTTATTTATAAGTATTATTAAATTCATAGGCATAATATATAAGAATTTAGAACCTGTTTATAAATTTGATTAAGCATGTTATACAATATGTAATATAAATAGCTCACAAATCTAGTTGATCCTTTTAAATGATTATATCTAACATATAATCCTAATCCAGAATTCAAGCCCAATAATTATAAACTTGTGAAACCTGATAAATTAAGATGGCAATTTCCTACATTTTCTCCATCCGACGACAACAAATTACAGCGGTGATATAGAAGACAACCCTCAGCATCATAGAGCTACCGGAGGAAGCAAGGGTGGCAGCAGCAGCGGCAACATCGGTGAAGCTTCCTTTCTAGGCAAAGGCAGCAATGACAGTGGAAGGAATGATTCCAACGCTACCTGGGATGTCATTCCTCACTAGAACATCATCGGAGAAGATGACTACAGTACTGCTCTTCTAGGGTTGCTTGCAGCTTGATGCTGATCACCATTGCAATTTTTATATCTATTTTGTGAACCTCTCTCGGATGTTGGGTGCTTAATTAATTTTTTTGCGCTCATGTTTCATCTGTTTCACCTTAATGGATATCTACTATGAATTGTGTATTTTATTGAGAAACACAATATGAAGTTTTAACCATGCTTTGTTTTTCTTTTGTCCTGCTCTACAGTATGTCTTGTTTGCGTATTGCCTTTGTTTTGTCTTGTCCGATGCTAAGAGGATTGTTTATTTATGTAATTCCAATGGATATAGATATCAATCTCTACGGTATTTGTTCTTATGTGGATTCACATTTGTTGTAACGCATCCCATAGTAATAATTAATAATAAACAACATAGCTCCCGTCTATGATGGGAACTCAACATATAGGCAAAATATCAGTCTCCCACTAATGTGATTTTGTAAAAAATTAACAAGTTAATTATCCACAAATGTCCTAAATTAAGAATCATATCTAATAGCAAATGGATTGCTGATGAAACATATAGGACATACTACAATAAGGAAGTCATTTGGCTATGTTTTTTTCCGTGGCGTTTTCAAAATCATAGATAAAAGTAAGCCATCACTAAAGGGTTTTGTAAAATCGTCACCAAAGAGTAAGCCTTTGGCGCGACGCTTTTCAAAATCGTCTCCAAATGCCTAAATTATTTTTCAAAATATAGTAACTCTCTAGAGTGTAATTATGAATTCATTAACTTTTAGTTGATTATTTTATGAGTGGACTTCGTATTCATTAAAACAAAAATATTATTAGTGACAATGATTCTAAGTCTAAAAATAAATTTAGCTTAAGTCTAAAAATAAATTTAGTTAACATCAATCTCATTTTAAAAATTTATATAACTATAAACTCAAAATTAATTAATATTACATAGATTTATACTATTTATTTTCTCTTTTAAAATATATGATTTGACAATTTTAGATAGTGTCACAAAATTTTCAAATAGTTTTAACATGAAGTTTGTAATTCTCATTATATTCAAATGTATTCTCTATCAATTCTAAAGCCTAAGCCTTTTGTGATGATTTCAGAAGGAAAAAAAACAATCGCTAAAGGATCCAAAATCATGGCAAAAGGGTTAGCCATTTGGGATGCTTTTTGAAATTGTTATAATTGGAAAACTGTTGGCGACGAATTATATAATCATCACCAAAGGTTGTTCTAAATTGCTTGTAGCACCCCCTTACCATAAGGTATACACAGAGACGTCCGTAGGTCATTCCGATACATATCCTACGATAAGGGTGAATCACTACTGTACCTCTCAAGGCATCAATATAAAGCATCAATACTATAATTTTTTCATATCATTAAAACAGTAATTTACACATCTGTCTATTTTTCACTGTCTATACAATACTCCAAAAGAAATCTAATACAAAAATGCCTAACTAGGTCATCCTCAAAAGATCCCAGCTGACCAACCTGTGAGCCATGACTTCTCTTGCCAACACGATCTACACGGCAGGAAAAGTCTCTCTGGAGCTAGAAATCTACTCTCACGGTCCTGAAAAATAATTTGCAATTTTGGGCGAGTTTGCGAACTCAGTGAGGAACCATCATCGATGGTTCACCTAATTCATGCATTGTCAAGTATAACAAAATTACAGTATAATAGCTCATTCAGAAGTATCACAGGGTCATTCACATGAACACAAGGCAATTTTCCTTTCACTCAATCAAAAAAATTTAATCAAATGCATATGTAATGCGTATGTGACCCTTTTTTAATTTCTTTCGTTGTTGTGACCGAGCGCCTAAACTGTCCCAATAAGGGTGCATTATTCGTTGAGCCTGAGGCTCTGAAGTACTGTGAGCTCGAGGCCCAAATACGTTGAGCTTGAGCTCTCGGTGGCTGCTCCGGTCACAACTGTCAATTACTAATCATGCATTATGTATGGAATGCACATGGCAATATAAAGCAAAGCCCATATCATATTCGGTCCCTAATTACCACATTCACACAAGTAGTCATAATTAATCACATTCCAAATCACATATAGCACTTTTATGTCATGATCTTCCAATACATCGGACACCTTTGGTCCGGAACCAGGCATAAACAAACGCAAAACCCACCATTATTCTCCACAGTGTTATAAGTGCAAAATATAAACAATTAGTAACCAAGAAATCATCTAGGTTACTCACCAATAGCTTCCGAGCTAATGCCGGGAAGTCTCGACAACGTCCGTGGAATGACGTTCCAACTGTGCCTCTATAACAATCACAATAATCACATATTACCAAATGCACAATCAGAAATATTAAATAATGCACATGTAGCAATTTAGATGTGTACAATGCACATTCGTGAAATTCCTGGCACTATTGCACAAATTTCAGTCACAAAAATTTCCTCTAAACATTAGAAACTCATAGACGTCAAAATCGCTCAATTTGGACCTCTATAGGTCCAATTATTAATAAAACGTGGATCGAAAAAATCATTACCCAATCACCTCACTTCGACCTAACCAATTCCCGTCAATTTCAGCTCTAAAAATTTCCAATTTCACAAATAAATGAAATTAAATGTAATACAAATCCGATGCCTCAAGAATCAGGTCAATCGGATGTTGGACGGAAAAGATATTCCCAAAACACGTTCAAACCAACCCACTATATGTAACTTCACTCTAGAAAATGAACATCTTAGGGGCTAAATTGAAGTCCGACCTCTTCATGAAATTTGTAGATCTATGTCTCTAGTTTAATTAGAAATAAGAATCAGATCGATTGGAGCTCTATAGCTCAAGATATCTCCAAATTACTGAAGCATGTTCAGACTTTTCCAACGGGTCTACTCACTTAGATCTGATCGACCTATCTCAGTTAGATCATAAAAATCCTAAGTTTGGTATGGAAAGATAGAGAAATATCTTAGGAATCCAACACTTCAAAAATCAGGTCGATCGGATGTCGGATGAAAAAGTTATGCACAAAAGATTGGACAGAGGTCACTGGGCGCGTCTGGCACCTCGCTCGCCTGGGCGAGGGCGAGGGTCTCGCCCACATCCGCTCCGCATATACTTTTTTTTAAAAAAACAATTTTGCATAGTAACCTTCCTTTCATCCACACTACACAACTTTTAACACACAAATTCGGTCTCGTTTGAAAAATCTTGAAAAATCCTACAAGTTTCATGAAGAACTTGAAATTTAATAACACCGCTAATGGTGTCAAAACTGCGCTCAAGTACACTGCCTAATCACACATTTACTACCACAGTGCAGTACTTTCACAAAAATCATAACTTTTCATTCCCTTAACCAAAAATTCCAAATTTTATATCAATAAAAAGAGCAAAACAAATTCTACATCTTTCAATAACCACTTAGAAGCCAATTCCATCTCTAATCAGATCAAATTCTCAAACAAATTTTCAGCCTACCCAATTTATTCTCAACAGAAACCCAATCTTTCTAAATTCATAACTCCACATCCCCTTGGCAAAAATTTCCATACCATATAGCAATAAGAAGCTAAGACAATATACTACAATTCTAAGGAAGGACTTCACAGCAAATTCCAATTTAAACTAGGTCGAATTCTCTCATGAATGTGGCTGTCCTGTTAGGGTTTATGACATCAGTGTTTAACCTAACCCTTAACAAAACTTTACAAATGTATATCTAACAATCCTTATATCCAAAATTTGCATAAAATACATCATTAGAAAGCTACAACAATCCTCTACAACTTTCCAAAAAGTCACTTGAGCCAATTTCACCCTTTACAGTCCCAAATAAATATCAGAACACAAAAAGCACAAAACCTATGCCCGTAGAGCAATTGCATACCAAAACACATTTTGGACTGAATTACCACCTGAGCATTATCATACCATAACTTACAACCTACACATCGAAAAATATCATACTCAGTGGTGTTGGAAAGATAACACATAAATCTTCAACTTTCAATAATACCAATTTCACAAAATCTGTCTCCTTTATCCTAGAAAAATTCTCAAAGTTTTAGGTCTTCAATAATGGAACTGAGATCCGGATACTATTCATCCAGCACACACATCTCAACTTTCGAGCAAAATTCAAAGCTCTTCAAGCCACAATTGGGCAGAACTTCCTTCATAGGAATTCTAACCATACTTCTCAAGTTTAATTTAAAGTAAACCTCAACTCAATAGCATAACCACATCAAAAGTTATAAACAAATACTTGAAACATATATAAGTTCCATTTTCCAGATTTCATACTAAATCCTACTCCTTTCATGTAAACATCAATACCACATCAATAAACATCCCATTTTGCCAAGAATTCAGCCACAAATTCATCAAGATAATTATTTGAGTAATAAAGCACAATTTGGCAGCACACAACATACACAATTTTCTTACTTCATTTCCACTCATCTAACAGCATAAACTTCATTGAAAGCATTAAAGTCACATTCTTTCATTACCATGTTATTTTCCCTCACATAAGCATACACTTATACACATACAATTAATACACAAGCTTTATGAAATTAATGCACTAATAAGCACAATAAATGCTTCTACCTACTAAGGAAAGAATACAAAACAATTTCTTACCTAAACAAGCTTCAAGCTCTTCAATTCTTCAAGTTTTCAACAAACACCAAATCTCTACTTCACTCAACACCACACACGACCACCCTCACACACACAACAATCATCATCATCACAAGGCTTAAGGTTGAGTTTGTGTGTGAATAAAAGAGAAGCAAGCAAGGAAACAAGAAGTTACTTGAAGGATGAAGAACCAACGAAGGAAGGAGAAGAAAACACCAAGGAAGAAGAAATATACCTACGGATGAGAGGAAGTTTTAGGATTTCAAAGCAATTTTTTTTAAGTCTTCAAAGAAGGAGTGTCGTAAATGATAGAATGGAACAATATAAAACCATTAAATGAATGAGGACACTTGTCACTTAATGGAGAAAAAGACAAAAACATCAATTAACCATTTAATCAAAAAACCCTAATACAAATTAATCTTTAATCCATCCAATTCCAATAACTCTAATTACAATCCCAAATTAATGCACCCAATATTCCAATGTCATAGGCAAAAATTTTCGGTACCAGAAATCCCATCAGCCTACCTCTTGGCAATTTTTTCAGTCCGGAAAAGTACCCCGAAAATTTTTAGGAAAAATTCCTGAAATTCCCTAAAAATATAAAACACACATAGACCACTCCAAATCAATTTTTCAAACACAATTATCACATCAATAACACAAAATTACATTTAGACCCATATGCTGGGAAATGTCATGAATGCATGTACAATCATATGCATGTGCAAAAATTACCATTTATATAATTATAGAGGCTATATGATGCATGTTCATGCCGAGATATATTTACACTCGCCTAGCCCGTCCCAAATGACCAAATGACCCTTCCCATCGGTGATGGGATGTTACATTGCTGGCAGTATATACATTTCTTTGGCAATGGTTTTCAAAAATCGTTGCTAATGATCCACCCTTTAGCGATATTTTCCTCAAATCGTCACCAAATGTTGCCCAAATTTTGGCAGCATTTAACGAAAACAACGTCGTTTATTCCGCTAGAAATAACATTGTTTTCATCTTATTTAAAAACTAATGATGAAGTTGTCTCTGTCTTCCTAACATTCTGGGCAAGAAAATCATCTTCTTCCTCTGCCAATCGCATTCCAAAAGCTTTGCAAATTGTCTTCTTCCTTTGCAATTGACTTTGTCTCTAGTTGTCCATCCTTCCAGGTAATTCGCCTACCTTATCTACTGTTTTCTTTGTTTTACATTTTTCTCTGACTTCATTTTGGAGTATGGAATAGTTGCAGTTATTTGTTTATTTTTCACTCGTGTCTTTGTTCATTGTGGGCAAAACTAGGATTCTAGAATGGGCTTTGGTATTAACAAGTTTTAGAATGCTTGTGAATGTTGCTCCAGAAAGTCCATGACCCATTGATTGCCTAAACAATGAATCTTTTGAAGTAGTTTTATAATAATGAATGTCCAAGTTACTATCCATGTTAAAAAAAGACAAATGAATACATCCACCAGATTCACATAGTGATTTATATCATCCAAATGCTTGTTGACAGAAACTTAGACTTGTACTTCTAATATGCTTTGTATCTCATTCTTGTAAAAAGAGTAGCAGTAGCTGCAAAGAGACCAGTAGTAATAGCAAGACTTGTAAATTATAATTAGCATTATGTTTGTTAGTTGTAGAATTAGTCAAAAGGCTTGAAATCACTTCTAAAACAGAGTATGGGGTGTATCCTATAAATAGAAGCAGTTAAGCTTCTAATAATATAAGTTGACATATTCCAAAAAAATTCTTCTTCTCTCTACAAACTTCATAATCATCAGTTGTAAAATGGTATCAGAACAAGTTTGGTCCAGATTATTAATTTCTCTGTTGTCTGTCTGAATGTCTAATTCCAGCAGCCCAATCTGGTTACTGTTGCATTTATTTCAAGTGATAACTGGACGTCCAGTCTTAGTTGCACTTGAGGGGGAGTGTTAGAGTATCTCAAATTGACTAAACATGAAAATGTTAAAAGGATTATAAGTGATAAGGGCTAACTATCCAAATGACTAGTTCTAATCATTTTGGAAATGGTTGACCCAAGCCCAATTCGTATTAATGGGCTCTACACTTTAATCATATTAAAAATTGTAATATGGTATTAGAGCTAGATCTGATACTTGAATGCATCTTTAGCTTCTGTCGACAACATTGAACTTCAAGAATATCTTGAAAATTCTTATTCTTGGTTGAATATATTTCTTGTTCATTGATTCAATTCATTTGTATCATTTCACATCATTGTTTTGTGATTTCTCTTTCATAATTCCATTGTTAATCACAAAGAAGCTCATCAAATATAATCTTTGGTAGTTACTCCAACGGAGAATCTAGCTTCACCTTATTTTCTGCACCATTCGAAGAATCATAGCTCAAGTCTTGTATCTCCAGAGCTAATCACCACAAACTACATCACATGGCGTCAGTCATTTTTGTATATAACAAAGCCAACTCAGAATATTCCTTTGTATGATGCCTAATGTCGCTGCAACAATTTGTTGGTGGCTTGGTTGCTCAAATCAATTTCACCTTTGATGGCTTTTGTTTTTTTTTACATTGAGAACACAAATTAGATATGGAAGAGGCTAACCAAACACTTTTCTCAAATTGATGGTAGTAAGATTTGTCAACTCCATCAGCAATTATAGAGTATCACTCAAGGTACCAATACGATTGATCATTATTTCGCTGAACCTAATGTGATTTGGGAAGAATTGAGAAATTTCAAACATTTGTCTCATTATGAATGTGTTCTCTGCAATTACAATTGTTTTCAAAAGTATGTTTATCATCAACATAAGCATTATGTGTTTTGATTTCTAAATGGACTGAATGAAACTTACCAAAATCTAAGATTGCATATTATCACTATGAAGCCTTTTCCAAGTCTTGATGATGTGTATAATATGTTGATTATTGAAGAAAATCAAAGGAATCATATGTTTCAAAATTTTGGAAATGTATCAGCAATGGCAGTCAAAAGAGGCTAGGATATTTGCTCTTATTGTGAAATTCCACTTCCTCAGCCAATTCAGTTTTTACAGTTGAAAATGTTGATGGAAATATTATTGGCCCCCAAATTTTTTTCTTGATGAATAAGCATGATTTACATTAATTATGAGGTCTTTACGAAAGTTTGTGGAGTTCATTATTATGTTGATGTTAGAAAGATTATATGATATAAGTTGATTGAATTAAAGTGTTAAGGTTATAAGAATGTTCAAGGGTGTTTTTGGCAAGACACTTAAGGTTAAAAGAACCTAAGCTTATAAGGAAGGATAAAATGGACTTTTCGGACTCATTAAGTGTAGAAATGGAAGAAGAAATGTTGGCTTGTTATTTTAAGAAGGGGAGAAACGAAAATATGAGAGAAAGAAGAGAAATAACAAATCAAGAGAAAAAAAAGAGAGATTTTGGTGGTTGAGAGAAAAGAAGAGAGTTGAGCTAGGGTTTCTTCATTTCTTAGCTTTTGAGAAAGATTTTGAAGTATTTCAAAAAGAGAAAAAGGTCGAGGAAGAGACGAGCTTCTATTTAAGCCAAATATCTCTTCATTTGGTAAAGAATTAAGATAAGATCATTTTAAATCTTTTGGATTTTTTGAAGAATATTAGTTCATGGAGTTTAGAAAATGCATGGGTTTAAGTATTCTAGCACCAATTTCTAGTGATTGTGCTTTGTGGGATTTTCAATTGAAAACCCTATTGAGTGGGATTTTTGTTCTTGTAGAAGGAAATCAAGAAAGGTAAGAGAAGCAAGAGTAGAGACATTTTGAGCAAGTCCTTAAGTAAGGAAATCAAGGTGGGTTGCATGTTTATAATAGAGTTATGAGTTGCTAATGCTTTTCCAAATCAAAAAGGAAAAATAAAATGATTTCAATTTCTTCATAAATGTTGTTTTTAACAATTTTTGGAGTGATTTGAGAAATTTCTACATGCTTGTGTATGAGTTTCGATGATGAGATGGAAAATGGTTTTTAAATATTTTTATTATGCCTTGAAAAATGTCATGGCATTTTGCATAAATGAAAAGAAGACAAAACATGAAGTATGAACACACGAGTAAATGATTTGAGCATGAATATGTGCTTTTGTTTAGGAAAGAGAGGAACCTGTTTCATTAGTCACATGTACGTTGACCCATAGCCTTCTCCCGACTGCTCGCTTGAGGCCACAAGATCTTGAGAAATCAGACTCGTTTTATTTACGGTGTAAACTTTGGTTTCTCCATTTCGTTCCACGAAACTCTCGAGCCATTTATTTGTGCATTGCATCTTTGAATTGTCAAGAATGGTGCATAGTTGAGTGCTATGTTTTGATGGGGAAATGTACATGCTATGTCCATGTGATGATGTGTAGTTTTGAGTTTTGAGCTAGACTTGCGAATTCGAGAATAAAGCCTTTTATGAATTCAAAATACTTTTATAAGACAAATGAACATTTCAACGATTTTGCTTATTCTCTGTTATAAACTTGTTACCCACGAGCTTTCAAGCTCCCCCTTATTATCCCATCTTCAGGTGATAACTAAGAGACTAAGTGATCAAGAGCCTAAAGGAATTTCTCTAAATTTGCTTATTTTGTATTTTGAGTTGATTTTGGGAAAGCAGCAAGTTTGTTTGTTCAAGAACATTTTGTAATTTGAGATTTTGAGACGATGATGTAATGTGGCTTGGAATGCCATTAAAGATTTGTAAAACTTTATTATTTTGATGTTAATGAAATATGAATGATGTATGGATGATGTGAGTTGGAATTAGATATACATGAAGAAGTTATCAACTTGAGTTGATAATTTTGGAATATGAATTGTTGATATATATATATATATATACATAAGTGAGATGTTATGGAAAGGAAGATAGGAATTATGAATGATTAGATGTAGTTGAAGGTGACAAGATAAATGAGTTGAGATTTGAGAGATTAATGAAATCATTTGGGTAGCTAAATGGTTATGTTCAAGACATTCCAAGTCTGCACAGTACAAAATTTCAAGTCTTCCAAAGGGAAAAATTCGTGTTTTGACTTTGGGGAAAAAACTGGATTAATCTAGGTGGAATTAGGCAAATTTGTCTTCTAGAAAGTTGTAGATTATCTTTCTAGCTTTCCAACGGTATATAGTATGAAATTTTTAGAAATCGAAGTTGAAAGTTATGATCCTTATAAGTAGAGATGCTCAAGAGTGTATTATGCTTTGTCTTTAGTTGACTCTGCTTCGTCTTAGGTTGACCTTTTGCTTTGTCTTAAGTTGATTCTATTTCATCTTAGGTTGACCTTCTGCTTTGTCTTAAGTTGACTCTGTTTCATCTTAGGTTGACTTTTTCTTTCGTCTTAGGTTGAATTTCTGCTTTGTCTTAAGTTGATTCTACTTCGTCTTAGGTTGACTTTCTGCTTCATCTTAAGTTGACTTTGTTTCATCTTAAGTTGACCTTTTGCTTCTTCTTATGTTGACCATCTGCTTCTTAGATTGACCTTCTGCTTCTTCTTATGTTAACCAGAACATCTTTTGGTCCAAATTTAACCCTCTAGATGATAGAATATGTCTTCAAAGTCTTCATAAAAGTTGTATATCTTGACGTCCTTTTTCGAATCATCTAAAGAACACCTCAATTCGAGTTCTCTAGAGAAAGTTATGACCATTTTTCCAATTTGTCTGACCCCTTCGTCAGGTTTCATCTAACCCTATTATCTAGTCCACTTTTGAACCTTCAAATGATATAAATTGTCTTCAATGTCTTCATAAGAGTTGTAGATCTTGAAGTCCTATTTCGAATCATCCAAAGAACACCTCAATCCGAGTTCTCTACAGAAAGTTATGATAATTGTTCCAATTCATCTGACCCTATCGTCTGGTCTACTTTTGACCCTTCAAATGATAGAATTTGTCTTCAATGTTTTCATAAAAGTTGTAGATCTTGAATTTTTTTTTAACCATCCAAAGATCACCTTAATACAACATCTATAGGGAAAGTTATGACAATTTTCCCAATTCGTCTGATCCTTCGTCTGGTTTCATCTGATCCTATCATCTCATCTCATTTTTGACCCTGTAGATAACCGAATTGGTCTTCAAGGTCTTCATGAAAGTTGTAGATATTGAAGTCCTCTTTCTAACCCTCTAAGAATCACCTTAATCTGATATCTCTAGAGCAAGTTATGTTTTTTTACGAACAGGTTCGATATGATTGAGAACAGAACCTTGTTTGATTCCTTCGGCTCAATCTTTGTTATCTGACATCTAAACGAAGTGATTCTTAAGACAATAGATTCCTCACACATTGTACTATCTCTCCACAAAAGAAAATTGGCAGCATTCTGAAATGACTGGAAAGAGGTTTTGATTGAAGGAAAGTGAAGGAATCTGTTGGACCCCGAACTTTTGGTGAAAATTAGAAATATTAAAATGAATTTAAGTGAGAAAGAAATTGGTGAGAAAATTATGAATTTAAGGAAATTTGATGAAATTAAAAAAAATTATGAGAAAAGAATTGTTTAATTTTGGGGACTTTGATATTTAAGTGAACTTATATGGATTATGAGAAGAAAGTGGATGAGTTGATTGAAATGAAGTTAAATAGCAAGAATTAAAAAGAAAAGGTGTGAAAATTTGAAGAATTTAGAAAGTTTGACTTTTGGAGATAGAAAGTTTGACTTGAGAGTTGACTTTCTGTTTGAGGCAAAATTTAAGAAAATGATCTTCTGGAAACTTGTAGTTTATGTCAAGAGCTTTCTGTAGCCATAAATTTTGATATTTTTCGATATCGGAAGTGAGAGTTATGATCAGTCAAAGTTCGCTTGAAGTTTGACTTTTGAGGAAAAAGTTGACTTTTTGATTTAGGCAAAATTCGAGAAAATGATCAACATGAAAATTGTAGCCTCTGTCGAGAGCTTTTTGCGGACATAAAGTTTGCTATTTTTCGATGTCGGGATTGAGAGATATGAATTTCTGAAGATATGCTTTGTTTTGAAAATGCTTTTAAGTATAGATTTGTGTGTTCTATGCTTCGAGGCCACTCGTCGTATGGATTTAGTTTGAATTAGAGTAAGTGGTCTGCTTGAAAGTTTTAGATGATGTTTTTATCTTTCCATTGATATAAAGTTTGCAATTTTTCAATTTCGGGGCTAGGAGTTATGAGCGATTAAAAATTGGAAGTCGTTTAGGAAAAGTTGTTTTGGACAGAATCTTTGATTGAGATTTTGACCTCTTTAGAGACCTAATTTGATTTTGAGTACTTCAGGGAAGTTGTAGAGCTTCCTTTGATCTTTTTATTGACACCAAATTTGTCAAATTCTGAGTTCGGGATCGAGAGATATGATTTTGGAAAAGTTAGATTTTGAAGTTCCGATACTTTGTTTTTAATCCGATCCCATTTGTAATCTTTTGCTTATAATTCTGTCGTTCGACATCCGATTGACTCGATTCTCAAAGCGTTGGATTCCTACGACGATTAATTTCATTTTCAGGAAGAATTATGATTTTTAGGAGATTAAATGGAAAGAGATTGATTGAACCAAAGTAAGAGATTTGGTTATAGGTTATAAGTTGGATAATTTTCTGAACATAGTCCAGTATTTTGCGATTTTCGGGAGCTGTACAACTCCGATTGAGTTTATTCTTGAGGGAAAATAAAGTTAAGATATAGGGATACAACTCTTGTGAAAGGATCAAAATTTAATTTCATCCCTAAGATTGTTAATTTCTGGACTGAAGTTATGTTAATGTTCAGTCTCGGATTTTGTGAAGGTCCGATAGTATTTTGGCTATAACTTCTTCGTTTCTGATCCGAATTGAGCGCGGTCAGTGGCGTTGGATTTGTATGATCTAGAGTAAGAATTTTCGTGAAGAAAGTTTGTCCAAATTATTTCGTTTAGATGCTTGAAAATAGGATGAAAGTAGTCAGTTTTTCAAAATCCTGTGCAGGGGCAGTGGTGGAATATTGCTTAAATGAGGGGCATTATGGTCTTTTCCCCCCCATTTTAATGACCTGGCATGAAACACAGCCCATAGCTGTCGTATGAAGCATCTGGAATTCAGATTTATACAGCAAAAAAAATAAGAAAGAAAACAAGAGAGAAAAAGAGAGAAGAAAGGAGAGAATGACGAGAGGATGCATCGGTGGTGATGGGGGAAGGTAAGTTCTTGAATTTTTAAGGCTTCCACCATGAGTTTTGCATGGATTTCAAGGGGAAAGGGAAGAAAGAAGATGAAGTTACCATTGGAGCTTAGGAATTTCAAAAATCTAGAGAGAGAAAGAGGTAAGAGAAATTTCAATATTTGAGTTTTTTCTTAAACTTTGGTTTAGAATCATGGAAAATGATATGGGTATGTGATTTATGAAGTCAATTGTGATGATTATGCCTTAAGTGAGATTTAATTTTGGTTAATTGAGTGATTAGGATTATGTCAAATTTTGAAATTGGGGGTTTTTGAAATTGTTGCTTTAGATTGCTTGAATTAGTGATGAATTTGAGATATCCTAAGTCAATTTTGATGTTTATGCTTTAGGTGAAGTTTAATTTGAAAAATTGTAAATTGGGGGTTTAGGCTTAATTTGAAATTTGGGGATTTTGTGAATTAATGTTGTAGAATCATCAATACTAGTATGAATTGGTGAAATATGAAATCAATTGTGAAGAAATCGTGATTTATGATATGGAATTTGTGTAAATTGGTTTAGGCCAATTTTAAAAATTGGGGATTTTCAAATTTGGAGATTGAAATAGCTTGAATATGTGGGAAATTGATGTTTCCTAAGCTCAATTTGAGTAATTAAGTTAAATATGATATTGAATTTGAGTGGATTGGTTTAGGTGCATTTTGGAATTTGGGGATTTTGAAGGATTTTGGAAATTCATGATTTAGATAGCTTGATTTTATGTGGAATTAGTGTTTTCTAAGTTTAAATTGATGAATTATGACATTTATGAAGTTGAATTTGGATTAATTTGGTTTAGGAAATTTTAATTGGAGGAAAGAAGGAGGCTTTGGAGCAATTGAGGCACAAAGCAAGTTGTTAGCATGGATATGAGGTGGGTAGTATATTTATTTATTGAATTTTAAGCTAAAAATGTGAATTTGAAAATTCAAGAAGCAAAGTTTTGAGAAATGAATGTTTATAAAAATGTTTGGATATTATGATTTTGAAGGATTAATTTCCTTATGTTAGAAATGAATTTTAGAAAATACAAGATTTATGAAAATCATGTTTTTAGACAATTTGAGCAATGTGTTTTATGAAACTATATATGTTTTGAGTTATGTGTGAAAGAAATAATTGCATTCATGTTTATGCGTTTGATTTATATGTGATTAATTGATTTATTGAATATGATTGTATATGTGGAATATGCATGTGTCAAGCTTTTTGACACAATTTGATGTTATGATTTGAAAATTTTTAAGAAAATTAAGATTTTAAAAAGTACCTTCGGGCAATCTGAAATTCTGTTTTGCTTATGTGCTACGTGGGTTTGGTCAGGTCCTTTGTGAGTCAGTGCACTGTCTCTACCTATTTAAGCCTTCGCTCGGCTGCCCACAAGAGGCAATGGAGTTCCAATCACGGACTCCCTTCATGGCTGCACATGACCGCTATGCGGAAATGTGCAGTACGTCCTGTTATGGACCAAACCAAACCATTTAATGTGTTATTGTGATTTGTGTTGGATGCCGCGGTATAACCCACAAACACACGCCGCAGTATAACCTGCAAACACCTACGGGTAGGGTGTGGGGTCCAACATCAAACCATTCTGTTATGTTATGTGGTTTTTGATTTTGTTTATGCGCTATGTGATGCATTCATGTTTAAAGCTGTGCATGATTGGTAAAAAGTTTGAGAATTTGAGAAATGAGAAAGTGAATTTTCAATCATGAATTTCGGAAACTGTTTATGAATGTTTTGGAAAGTTTGAAAATGGGTTTTTGGATAAATTTTCGAATGGGAAATGTTTGAAAATTTTGAAAAGATAATTTTCTCTTATGTTTCAATTTATAAATATATTATCCACGAGCTTCCGAGCTCACCCCCTCTTTCATCCCTATCTCCAGGTTTCGTGCAGGAGATCGAATGAAAGAGTATCAAGACGTTTGATTCGATTTTGTATTATTTGGATTTTTGTGCAAATTGAGATTTTGGTATTAAGATTGAATATGGAGAATTTCCATGTATGTATATGATTTATGAAGTTTGTATGAAATTGTGTATATTAGGTTGATGTAAAAGAATGAAGAGGTCGATGTACGGATTTTGAATTCTGTGATTGTAAATGATTTTGGAAATTGTATATGAAATTGTGTATGATTTTGGGAAAATATATTGTTAATTGATATGGGAATTTGATTGAACTGTTTAGATCTAAGATTGCGTTTGTTTGCTGGTGTTTGGATTCCAGACGAGAGAGTCCGATGATTCTGGATTTTGTGATATTATAAGTGTATTTTGCCTTTGCAGGAATTTTTGGGATAGGATAAATGCAGCCGTTATGCAGCCAAATTTTTGTTAGAAAATAAATTAGAAAAGAAGAAAAATAAAATTTAGATGTATGAAAGATGGATTTATGAGATTGGTATTAATGTAAAGAAGTTTATTATGATTTGAGTGCGATTTGGGATTTGTATGAGTATCCAAGCATATGATGATTTTGTATGTAATGAAATAAAGTGATTAAGAATGAAAAAAACAGAAAGGAAAAAAAATTATACCAGTTTCGGATGGTTAGTCTAGGTTTTCCAACGCGATTATGTTCATTCGATCGTTTTTTCGACACTTGTTCTCGGATGTTGGATATGTTTCAGTTTGATTGATTATTTCGTTTATCCCCGCCTTATGATTCGATTCTATTGATTATTCCGATTTGGTTTTCGATTTCGATTTGCATTCGCTTCGGTATGTTTATTTGATTTGCTTTCGCTACATTCACTCCGATTTGCTTCTGCCGATTCCGTATTCGCTTCGTCTATGTTTCTGTTTCGGTTGGGATCCGGTTTCCGGATCGGGTCCCAACAGAATCTGTTGGAATAGTATGAGCTGGTGTTATTTTATTGAGCATGCTTCGACATTTGGAATATATCTAGATCTGTAGGGTTCCAATTGAGATGGTTTTTAATGTGGAATAAACTAGAGACATAGGTTTACAAATTACATGAAGATGAACCAAGGATGACTAATGAGAGTTAATTGGAATAATCATACATGGCAACAAACATAAGCACACGTGTTATGACTCTGAACGTTGGGCTCCGAAAGTGGGTCCAATAAATATGACTAGTATAACTTGTGTTCAGGTTACTAATGCTTCTCCAGGTATCAACGTAGGCACTCAAAATGCTGGTTTGTCTCAACTCAGTGACCAAGTTCAAAAGCTTATAACTTTGCTTAGTGATCATTCTGCTATTGTTGTACCTCAATCCAATCCTACCATCACTTATAGTAATCTCGTAGGTAATGTTTCTTCTTTATTAAATTCACACAAATTCACCATATTGTTTGCCACCAAGTTCATCAATTCCCCTTGGATTGTGGATACAGGAGCCATAGATCACATCTTATGCTTTATACACTTATTTCAAACTTTCAAATCCGTTAACAATCACTTTGTTCAACTTCCTAATGAGTCTCAACTTCAAGTTACACATATTGGCACAGTATGTAACATCCCGTTACCGATGGGAAGGTTAAATGGGTAAATTGGGACGGGATAGGATTTTACCGCATAATATCGACTGAACATTCATTTGGCCTCTAATTGTAGAGGATTGGGTCATCGGTACATGCATTCATGACTTTTCCCGGCATTTAATTGTGCTACGGTCAGTTATGAATTGTGAAATTGTGACTAATTTAATTATGTTTGCTTTTGAGTTATAGAGAATTGTGGAATAATTGGGAATTTCGGAAGAATTGGGTTTGAAGATGTGAATAGGAAACGTTTAAGAGTAATTGCTAATTGGTAGTGACTCTTCGGAAATTTTCTGAAAATTCGGGAGAAAATGTCCGGACCGGAATTTTTTTCGAGTGGCTGACCGATTGACTGTATAGTACCGAAATAATTATTCAATGACTATGGAAATTTAGAAATATGATTTTAGGAATTGCTTATTTCGAACCATTGAAATATGGAGACTATTTGAACTGGTAGTGGACTAAAAAGAGAAAGAGCTTTAAACGTATGGTGAGGAAAAAGTCTAGAGGTATAAATTGTGTAGCCTTTAAATATCTGAGGTTTGAAATGGGAAGAGGAAAAACAATTCATTTTTCTCCTAGGGCTCGATTCTTCCCCTCCTCCCTTCGATGATTTCGTTCCCTCACCTTAGATTTTGCTTGCTCCTTCTTTGAGATGGAAGATCAGCTAGAAATCTTGAGGGAAGAGGATGATCTGTTGGAGTTGAGAGCTCATCGTGGGTGTTGGAGAAAAGAGGGAAGGTTTTGAGGATTTTCAGAAATTGGAGGCTTTATGCTTGAATTGAGGCTCCGATGGAACGATGATTCCACGGATATTGCTGAGCTTTCCAGGCAGGTAGCTCGGAAGTTCAGGTGAGTACCCTAGTTGGTTCCTCAATATTTGTGTGTTTAATTCCGTACTTATGCCATGTGGATGAAATGGAGGATTACGTGATTGATTAGATTTGGGAGCGGACCAAGGGTGTCCGAGGGATCGGTAAATTGTCATTGAAGTGTTAAATATGTGAAATTGAATGTACATTTGGCATGTGAAATTGGCAATTGGGGCATGTGCATTGCATGCATAATGACATGATCAGATAAAGGCAGTTGTGACCGGAGCAGCCGCCGTATCAGGCCATATCACGCCCAACGTATATGAGAGCTTTAAGCTCAACGCACGCAGACAAGCAGGTCCAACGTATTGAGCCTCGGGCTCGATGTATCGAGGCTTCAAGCCCATGTTTTCGAGCCACGGCTCAACGCAATGTGCCCGTCCATCGGGCGATTTCAGTGCACGGTCAACAACAACGAAAAGAAAATGAAAGTGTCACATGCGCATCACATATGTATATGATTGACTGTGAAATGTGAATAATGAAATTGCATGTGATATTTCTGTAAATGCTATTGTGTGATTATGTGATATTTGGGAAATTGATTGTATATGCATGGATTGAGTGAACCATCGATGATGGTTTCTCATTGAGTTCGCAAACTCACCCAACATTGCAATTATTTTTTCAGGGATTCAAGAGTACCCCGTTAGACAAACGGGAGTATGAGTACTGCAAGAGTGACAGAGTTTGAAGTCGGGATCGGTTTCGTGTCTGCATTTGAGTCATTCTGATTTATATGTGTAAATGTTATTGTATTGGGCCCAAATTGGTTGTCAATTGTACATGAATGGTTTTATGACTGAAATTGGACTTTGATTGAAAATGTTTTCGTATCGTGGCCCAAATTGTTTACCGAAATCTATTTTAAATTGATTTGACCGTTCTAGCATACTACCCTCGTGGGGCACGGGCTCGGATATCACCATCGATATCGGGTTCGGGTCTTGCGGGAGTGGGATGCTACACAGTACAAGTTCTTCCCACTTTAACTACCCATAACATGTTGTATGTTCCCAGTTTTACTTTTAATCTTCTCGCTATCAGTGGAATTACTAAACATCAGCTTCTTGATTTCATTTTTTCTATGATTTCTATTACATCCAAATCCTGTCCTCATGGATGACCATTGGACTGGCTAGGCAAGAACAAGGACTATATTTCTTACAGCAAGGCACTCATCTTGATGCTTTGAATTCTTCTACTCATGTTCCAGTTCCAAAGTTAGCCATTCCTATAGTGTTCTCTACATCAAGCTCTGCGGAATCCTATTAGGACATCCCTCTATTAATAGAATGCTTTCTTTATGTTCATTCATTCCTATAATAAAGTTCACATATTGTAAACCATGTTTAGGTTGTCCTAGAGCAAAATAAAAGAAAATTGCATTTCCTACACGTGTTCCTTGTACTGAATTTCCTTTTGAAGTAATACACACTAGTATCTGGGGTCCTTATTCTTAATAAGATTTATATGGTAATCATTACTTTCTAACTCTTGATGATGATTTTACCAAGGTCACTTGGGTAGATCTTATGAAACACAAAAATGAAACGGCACATTTTCTTTAACAGTTTCACTCTCTTATACATACTCAATTTCAGAAATCTATCAACGTTATTAGATTTGACAATGGCCTTGCATTTCAACTACCATCTTTCTATTCATCTAATGGGATCATACATCAGACCACATGTACTTATACCCCCAACAAAATGGGGTAGCTGAGAGAAAACATTAGCATCTTATAAGTGTGGCTAGATCATTGCTTTTTCAAGCCAATCTTCCTCTTCAATTTTGGGGAAATGTTGTTCTTACTACCACTCACATCATCAATTGACTCCTAACTTCCATACTAAAAGATCACAGTCCTTATGAAATTCTTTTCCAAAAAACACCATCTTATACTCACCTTAAAGTTTTTGGTTATTTGTGTTTTTGCCTCTAATCTTGTTCCTACCAAAAAGAAATTTGATTCAAGGTCTTAAAAATGTCTGTTCCTTGGATATTCTAATGTTATCAAAGGTTATAAAGTCTATGATCTCACTTCCAAATCTATTTTCTTGCCTCAAGATGTCATTTTTTTGAACATTTATGTCCTTATCAATCTGATATACCCCTATCTCATATTCCAGAATTTCTCAGTGATTTTGTTTTATCAAGTTCATTAGATTAAGTTCCCTTAGACTTTCCAACCACTCTTCCTGTTATGGTTCCTGTTTCGCCTTGCACTTCTAGCGACTCCTGTTCATCTATAGACTTACAATTACCTACCAACACTTCTACTTTTGATCTTTATCCGCCTACTACATCAGTCAATCATCATTCACCTCATAATACTACCCTTCGGAGGAGCTCCAGACCCAAGAAATTACCTTCTTTCTTGGACAATTATCGTTATACGATAATACTCATCTTGTTCCTTCTTTTCCTATAGATTCTTATTTATCTGATTCTCATCTTTCTTCTACCCATAAAAATTTTCCATTCCTTCATTACATACTTATGAACCTACCGCTTATCAAGATGCAATACAATATGATCATTAGGTACAAGCTATGAGGGATGAGCTAGTTGTTTTATATGAAAACAAAATATGGTCTGTTGTCTCTCTTCCCCCTAATAAACATGCAGTTGGGTGTAAATGGGTGTATAAAGTTAAACTCCGATGTGATGGTTTGATTGAGAGATACAAGGCTTGTCTTGTCACAAAGGGGTGAATTGGATTGTCATTTCATAAGGGAAAAGATAACAGTTGGCCTAATTAAACCAGAATTCATAAAGATGAGTGAACAATTGGCATTGTTTTTACAAAGGCCTTGTATCCTACACAATTTAATCTACTACTTAGCAAGATGAGTTTGACTAATATTCATGTTCATCTTGAGGGAGAATGTAAAAGGAGTAGCAATTAGTCAGAAGACTTGTAATCACTTGTAAAACAAAGGATGAAGTGTATCGTATAAATAGAAGCAATTAAGCTTCTAATAATATAAGTTGACATATTCTAGAAAATTTTCTTCTTCTCTCTACAAACTTCATAGCCGTTAGTTGTAAAAATTCTACCATAATTCTATACTTAAATTAGTTTTTCATTGATGGCCAGTTCCATGTTTATTTAAATGGTATATTGAAATAACAAGCATTTGTGTAAAATTTTCCATTCTAAGTCCTTATTGACCTCAAATGGAGTTATTTCTCCGAAACCTTGATATGATAAACTCAAAACGTGAATTTAGCATTAGGATTCAGACTGCTGATTTGGCTGTTTAACACATTTTGTCTTAATTTTTGTATTGTCTTGTTCCAAATTGCAATTTATAGTGTAGATGCTTTATTAATTCGTGTTTAACAGGCTAATGTGATATAAAGTGAATGTTATGTCTTAGTATGCTTGATCTAACTTGGTTGCTTTTGCAGATGAATTATTTGGCATACATTTATGGCTACTGATAGCATCTAACTAACGTATGTCAAAGTTTTTATTATGTTGAATGCATGTAACTTCTTAGCGGTTGATTGAATTCCTTATAAGATTGCTAAGCTGATATCTTTTTATTAAATGAGTTAAAAATTTAATTAACAAAAACGATTTCATTTTGACTCCAATTCAATCGACTTTTATATTATAACGAACATTGTCATCACTACCTAAAGATTAATGAAAACCATTAGGAGTTTTGGAACCCCATATACTTGATCTTATTTTACCTCTCTTTCTTTTGGAGATAGGACATGGTTGGTTAGAGGCTTCTTCAGGGTATATGATTGGACATGGATGAGTAACCATCCACAATTTAATCTAGTAAACAGGACATAATATAGTTATATACCTAAGCAAACCCTGATGTTTCAAATTTTGTGACTATATTATTTAAAAAAAGACCAGGGATCGACGTTATAAATTGCATTAGTATTATAAATATTTTCCTTTTAATGCGAAGGCACGAAGACATGTTCCCGAACGAATGTCTCCTAAAAATTGGAATAATTTCTATGATTATTGTGTTGACCCCAAAGTTCAGGTTTGTTTTATTTCCCTTCCCATTTGCTTTCATTAATCTTGTTAGATGATTTAATGACTACCTAATCTTTTTTTATTTAGGAAAATTGTGAGAAGGCAAATCATTTGTAGTCGTCTGAAATGAACATGTAAGATCTTTGTTTACAGCTTATAATTATATCAATAAACACTATTATTTATTGTGCCTTATTTTTTTCTTTCATAAAACATAGTGAGAAGGAACTATATGGATAATAGTGTGATAGAATCGCACTATACAAAGTCACTTAACCTAAGGAAGGTAAAGGATTGATGTCAAAAGAAGCAGAAAATAACTATGTAAGTATAAAATTTTGTTTAATATTTAAGATTATTTACTAATGTAATAGCAAGTACTAATATTTGAATATTGGTTTTGCTTTTTTAATTTTAGAATAAGATGCAAGAGTTATTACAAAAATCAATGTATGAGGGAAATGAGGTCAATGTAAAAGACATTTGCAATACCATGCTTGGTACACATTTTGGTTATGTAGAAAGCTTGGCTTTGACCCTAAGTTAAATGTTTCAACTTCTTTACAGAAAACAATCATTTAATAACTTCAAGAGGAAAACAAGACGCTTAAGGTTGAATTACAACATACTCGAGCAAAATTGGTCAAACATGATAAATTATTCATAAAAATACTTGGCCCAGATTAAGATAGCAATGAAGATGAAAGTGAATGTTATTAATGACATCTCTTATACTTTTTTCTTTTAATTTCTGATTGTGTTACAATTCAAATTTATTTCTTTTTTCTCGGATTACAGAATTGATGAAGATGTAACTGCTAAGTAATTTTGTCGTGAATGGTAATGTCATATGATGTTTGTTTTAATTAAAAAAATATTGTTTCAATAATCACAATATTTTTAGTCTATTTTAATTAAGCTTTTTGGATTATTATAGGTTCATCGACATAGACAAACCTAGCTTATCGTTGCGCTTATGTTATAATTATTTTTATAATGTCAAGATTTATAATTTATAAACCGGTCTTTATATTTATTATTTTATCTATAAGAATTGTGGATGTTATAATTAAAATATTGTATAGAAAGAATTTTGTTTTGTTTATATAATTTAATGATATTATACTTTTAATATGCAATGTTTCAAATTATCAATTATTTTGTACAATATTTTTATAATAAATTAACATTAAAAATATATCGATACATTATATACAATAATATAGATTAAAATGAAACAAATAATTTATTGCAAAATTGTATAACATTTGGTTAAAATGTAGCTAAAAAATTGACTAAATTTTATAAAACATAGCTAAAAATAGTTGTCCACACTTTTACAAACGTAGCTAAAAATATTTAGTTACATTTTTTAAGGCGTAGCTACGAAAAAAAGCATAGCCAAATTTATTGGTGACGATTCCTCAAAACATTGCGAACAATTTTTAGCTACAAAAATAAAGTTGAGCAAAAAATTATTAACAGCAATTACCAAAAACGTTGGCCATGGTTTTCAGCTACGAGAATTTGGAAACAATTTGGTCGACAAAGCAAAATTGTAACTAAAAATTATAGACGTTTTTTTTTTAATGTACCTTTAACCATGAATTTTTTAGTATCCAAATGCCAACTTTACTGTAGAGGCAAAATCGTAGCTAAAAATTATAGGCTACGTTCTTTTGATACCTCTAGCTAATTTAAATTCAACACAAGAATTATTTATTGTGGAGGTTTATTATTGGAATCCATTCATTATCAAATCACTTTATTAATAAAGTATCTAATAACTCATTAGTGAAATCAAGTGAAAATAATTAAACAATTATCCAATAACTCATCAATGAAATCAATTCAAATTTTCAAAACACAACAGATAGCGAAAGAATTCTTCAAGATGTATTTATAAGAAAGTCTTAAACAGTATCTGATATGCATCATTGAAACTTATTCTTTACTTGGATGAGTTTCTAATTTCTACAAGCTAAAGGGATGAATTTTGCCGGAATACTGTATTGCTTTATTTTCACATATTGATCATAATCTTATCCTTTTGAAGGTTTTAAATGATCATTTTATATTAAGTTTAACAGTGAATATTAAATGTTGTTTCCTAAATGTTGGTATCAATTTCTTGTTTTATGTTTCGAATCTAATTCTGTTAAAGTTGATTCTGTGAAAAATTTTAAATTATTTCCGATGTGTTTAGATTTGATCTTGCGTATATTTTCCAAAACTAAACCATTAGCCAAAGTGTCATCTGTGTCCAATAGTTATTAACAACCTTGCCCAAATGCTACAGTTTCAGTAGCATTATGTGTAATAGTCTCCTTGAGGCTTCCTCTGAGAATTCATTCATACCTCAAGACATATAATCGAAGTCTTTATTATATGCTAAAGGGACTATTATTCTTTATAACGACATGGCTTGCTTATTCATGGGGTGGTGTATGAAAAGGAAAGAGACTCCATCGGGTGTGATGATAGTGATACCAAAAGTTAAAGAGCTTGCAACATTTTTTTTCTTCATTCTTTCGGTTTTCGTTTACATCTTTTGTCCTGAATAGAACAGAAATGCATTAACATCTCGGTATGTCAAATACCGAAACAATGGTAAAATACATCATTGAACTGAGTGCCACCGGCCACCTCCAAGTTGCTGTCAGTTTTGGCCTTTGACGTCTTAGGTGGCTGGAGGCACACCAAACTTAGTACCGCTGAATTTGGCTAAGATCCTGTTTTATTTGTAAGTATCCTCAAACCTGACAGGCAAACTCTTATCTTTCTATCAGAACTGCTAAACCTGACTCAAGAATATCTGGGAACCAGGTCACTGATGATGAGTTTAAGGCAACTTTGAAACCCATCCTGTCAAAAAAGAACACAAGAAAAACTCCAAATCTGGATTGAACCATGAAACTCAGCCCGTTGAATAGTTTATTATATAAAACTTTAGTTGGAACCTCCTAGCCTATGCAGGGCCAGTAAATTCTCCAGGTCTGAAAGTTCACCACTACCTGTATAACGTAATCGATTTATTCAAGTGGTTTTCAAATTGTTGAATACCCGATTTGGTACAATATGCATTTACAACTGGATTGAGATGTAAGTTCTTGAAAATTTCAGACCGACAGTTAAATTCAAACATAAAAGGCCCCTTAACAAATTCGGTTGTTGCCTTATCAGCTGGCTGCTTACTAGAATTACTGTACCTCGACCACCAGAAATCAACATGCCTGAGATTGCTACAAGAAACTGACGAGTAAATTTCAATCAACTTTTCGTCAGCATTTCATGCTTTACATCTTGGTTTTCGACACCATCTGGTTCATCTTCTTTTGACAAACAGAAGCTTTAACGAGCTAAGAAACACGAGAGAATGTCTTGAGAAGAAAATGCTTTAGGCACACTTCTCGCTGGGAAATGAAACATCACTGTTATTCCCTTTATAAATGATGCTAGTTCCAAGTACATAAAACCTCCTCCGTCACCCGTCCATTAACTTGATTCAGCAAAACTTCCCCACACTACCAAGTTAACAATCCACATTTCTACATTTTTATCATTCCTCATTGTAAAATATAAAATTAAAAAATTGCATTTTCCTACACAAGCGCCCTCAGTGCTTTAGTAGTTTCCCATTCAGATCTTCTCCCTCTTAGAAGTTCTCTTTTCCTCTATTTATGAATACCCACTAAGAATTTACAGGACTTGAGTTCCCACACAATTCAGTTCTTTCTTGCCCTTGTTAATGTTTCTTGGGTAGAGAGAGACTTTTGTTAGTTTGCGAATGCACATGCACATCACAGCCTCTTCTGTCATTTGCACCATCATCGTCATTTTTATATTTTCATCCCACCTAGACTTGTATGTTTGCCGCTGATTGTATATCATGGTAACTAGCTTTCATCTTGGATGCTCTTGAAGATCTTGTTGAGGAACATGACTTTGGAGAGGATGCTGCCATCTTCTTTTTTCTTTTTGACTTTTTGGTAACATTCGGACGATCTGAAGGTGGAACATCAACTAACACATCTGATGCTGGTACTCGGCGTTCAGATATATGATCATAATCTGTTCCTGCTCATCAAAACAAAAGGGAATCAGCCATATCAATCTCGATTCATTTACACGCCAACATATTGTAAAACAAGTAGGTCCTAAGGTCAAACAAAAGGAAAATGCACATCTAATTAATTTGATTCATATAGCTAAACAGTTTTGTGCGTCTTAATAATAGGAAGTGAGACATCAAATTGGTAGGATATAAACGCCAACTACTATATGTGATAGAATGGAAAAAAACGCAAGTAATTGAATTTATTCTATATATGTTCCACCAAAAACTGTTGTTTAGCTCCGGTATACCTTCATAGATTCCCCTTGTTTTAGAAGCATTGTCACGTGACACAAGAGCCAAACTTTTCTTGTCGGAGGAAAAGAATCTAAAGGAACTTCCATCACTCGGTACAGAACTAGTTTGATCAATTTACTACATACAACAATGGCCCTATTTGCATTTGTCTGATTACCCGAACATCCTCAGGGTACATGACAATGCAACCCCTATACATTGCTGAATTATTATCAAGTTGGAGCATATCTCACCCACATATATTTCATATGGTTACTAACACTTGAGGACCAAATGATCAAGACTATGTGCAGTGCAGCAGAAATCGATGAGAAACAAACAATGAAGGAGGGGATGATACAAACACCAAACCTTCGGAGGACCATGAGGAGAAGGCTACAGAATTCATATCTCCTGTATTACCAAGTGCAGCAGTTGTTGAGAAATCAGGAGGTGACTTAAATTCACCCATCTGCACTATGCCAACCGATGAAGCTATTCACTAAACATAACACAACATTGACAAAGCACTAAATTTTCATTTAGGGACATGAACTACATACCCAACTGGGTTCACTACCAGAAGCACCATCCCAACCTATGTGTGCGACATGCTTAACATCTGTCGGATACCCAATTTCCATCTCCCTCTCCTTCACCACTGCAACCCAAAAGAGAAAATTTAAAAAAACAAGAAAACTATCAAAATAAACAGCCATCCAACACATAATGGTTGGATATATGTTAGTAAATAAAGGAAGAAGCTTTACCGAAGATTTTGGAGATGTACTTGAACCCTTTATAGATGCCTTTGATCTTAGTACCCATGAATGGAACTAGAACCGAGTGGTGTATATCCTTAAATGAATGCTGCAAAGTGTGAAGGAAATACCATACAAATCTTGATATATGGTTCGTTAACCTGCAAGACAGCAAGGTGAAATTTAAATAATTGATTATGCAATCAACAACTAAGAATTCGAGTTAAGGATACAAAAGGAGGCAAAAAAAAACATTCAGCAGCTTACAGAGAAGATCACAAATGCATGTGATTCAGAAATTTTTTCCCGTGAAAGAAGGCAGGTATCTGTCCTTGAATTACAAGGAAACAGAATAGAAGAAATATAAAAAGACAAACGGAAACCTAGTGAAAGGAATGGTTAGCATGGTAGAGAGATGAGAGATTCAACAGAGACATCTTCTTCTCTTCATTCAAGCAAAGCAGCAACGCATTATCCACCATTAATGTACAACTGTTTCAGATAAGCCAAGAAGCCTGTCTGGCAATAACAGTTGGTTGGTTCCACTAACAAAGTTGGTGAGAACCCAATTAAACAGAGTAACAATAAAAAGGAATTAAAGACGAAGGGAAAGCTTGTTAAGGGTTTAGAATGACAACAGGAGGGTTCTAAAGAAAAGAGAAGAAACGGACAACCATGACAATGAGACAAAAAACAGAAGAGAGAGAAGAGACGCAGGAACAAGAATACAGAGTCGACTGAAAGGGATGCTAAAATTGGATGGTGCCATTACTGGTTTGGTTAAGTAGAAGCTGCAAATCACAGACCAAACCGTGAGCGGTTTGTTGTTGTGAAACGAGTAAAGCGCGGACATTTTAACTCCTCCAATGTCTGATTAAATTAAATGCACGATTTTCCCTATATATTATAAGGCGCTCTTTCTCAAAATCCGGACAAATAGATTCATTAAAATGGAGAGAGATAGAGAGAAGAAAGAAAGAGACGACAGTTGTGTTGGACTTTGACTTCTGCAAGAGCAAGAGTTAACTCTGCCTCGAAAAGTTTGAAGCTTTGGACTGGCTTGTGTTTGGCTGTCCAAATGCTAAGCGGCCATTAATAAAAGCTTTTACTCGTTTCTCATTAATGCGCTTCTCCTACTGAAAACGCAATTACTTTTTTTAAAAAAAAAAGGCTCTGTCTCGATGATAAACATCTGAATAAGATCGTTCTTTGCAGCCAATTAAGTCTGTAGACACTAACACATCTCGATATCAACAATATTAGCGATCAAAAACTTCTCTTTATGCGAGAACTTAATTTCCAGTCAAATTGAAACTAAAGTTCATTATCTCTTACTAGGAGTATGCGAATTACAAGAAAGTACTTTTAAGCTATTCATATTCATATTAATTTCTGTTTGAATCAGTTAGGTCTCTTACGAAAGGTAAAATTTTGACCTCAAATTTTAAATAACTATATGTATGAAGACGATTCAAACCTGTAACTTTCCTTAAACCAAAAGAACCCCTTGTCAATTCACTTTTTAATTATTAAGAGAAGATTTATCGAAGACAGTTTGAGATTTAAAAAAACATATATGGACCACAATCATCCTTCGTTCCAGCACTCGACATTACAATGCCATATTTGTCAATTTATTTTAGTGTAAGCCAGCGGTATGAAATTGATAGCGAAGATCATTTCTTGGAATTCTGGACTATAACCAAATATCGAATACGACTGCCTGCACCTGCCTGCAACTTTTAGTGGGCAATCAATATCTAATAATCCCAATACCAGCTGGCCAAGAAATTGCTGTTCAACCATAAAGCAGAACTTCTTTAACAACAGGCTCAATTTCTCAGCCGATACTGAAACATTAGAAAAGGTAAAATGGATCAGAATATTTAGAGTAGATTTTTTTTTAAAAAAAAAGGTCAGATTTTGAATCATTATTTTATTAAATAATTTATTTAAAATGTGATTTGTATATAAATTAGTTTTTGAGGATTGTCAGCAATTACAATTTGATCTTTTCGTGCCACCCACATGGATTATCAGATCTATAAATAAATCCCACTTGTATGCAACTGTCTATTTTTCTAATGGATGAATCTGATATGATACTAACTATGTCTGTTTAAGCAACAACTTGTGTGCTTATCAACATGCAATCTACTACTGCTCGGTGACAGGTTTTGATGCTTTCGATAACATCTTGAGAATTGTAAGATTGTTGGAGCCACGTTTTCTTGCAGGTGTTTTGAGGAAGGAAATATCAAGCTAAGCTAAAGTACAAGGAACCGGACATTTTTCTCAATTCTCGATTCCTTTTTCATTTGATTTTTTTCTTCTCATAATAACATTTGGAAGGCTAATCTTAACTTTCGTACAATTTTGTCATTTCTCATTATGTTCGATAATTATTAATTGTATTTTTTGATTTTTTTAATTATTTATCGGTTAAATTACATAATTTGATCCAAACAAGGGTAATAAAGTGACCCAATAAATAATATAAATCAATGAGTTAAAGTTCAAGAAAAAAAATAGATCCCAATTAATGTAGACCAAATTCATATCGAGCTTGTGATGGGAAAGCCCGATATAAAAGCTACATATAAAAATTAAGGCCTCTTATAATTGCTCATATTATTCGTAAGCATACGGATCCTCTAACCCGTTAAGAACACTTACGTATTGAGAAAATTGTAGAAAAGAGTTAATCATGTGTTAGTGAATGTTTGTCGTGAAAGTTCCAGGAGATTGGAGCTTGTTTTAGCCAACGAAAACCACTTCAGAAGTCAAATTAAGTATTCCGTATTTTCTTCGTTTTAACCATTTATGAATGATTCAGGGCACGTAATAAGGTTTATGCTACATGTTACACATTAATATTAGAGTGGTTACGTGATCGGGTTGTCGGAAACGAAGATTTTTCAATTTTTATCTATTATGATTTTTATCAATTTTTGATTCATTTTTAGATTTTTTGCGTATATGATTACGTGAAAGTGGTATACATAAGGTTAGCTATAAAAAACGAGTCGAAATGAGCCAAAAAGTGTGAAAAACTGATATCGGATCACTAGAAATCGCCCTCCCCATCAAAAAGTGATTGCATCGTCAGGCGCGTGCACCACACGCACCAACAATGCTACAATAATTGCCACAAGGCGATTAACACACACACCAATCACGTCCTCCCACAGGGTGATGGACGCGTGTGACGTGTGCAACCCATGTGCCTCAAGCGGCCTTTTTCTCCCACGAGCGCAGGACAGCTAGAGACTACATTGTACACGCCCGCCATTTGTCCTAACACACTGACGGCTGTGATTTGGACACATGGTAGCACGTGCAACGCACATGTCATACAATGAAAGCGTGTATGCGCGTGGGGGCGCATGCGAAGCACGTACCAAACGCATTTGACGGCGACATTACGCACACGTCACCTTTGCCACACGCAGGCGTGATGCCTGTTGATGTTAGTGCACAGATGTCAGCAAAGCACTGTACATTGACGTCATGTTGACATTAGCACCATAAATTAAATTTAAAAAAAGAAAAAATTCAAAATTTCTATAAAGTTGTCTCAGGTCCTTTTGGTCAGTTTCTAGGTCAAGGGAATTTTTAAAGTGATTTGTCAATTTTTTTTGATTTATTACGTTGGTAATTTGATTCCGAAAAAAGGTTTTAAAGCTTTTTAAAGTTAATTTTGAGTGTATTTTCGTGCTCCGAATTACACATAAGGGAGGCACTTAAGGTTTCATGTCTCGTGTGGTAGCTTTGGTATTCGCAAAAGTATGATAGTCACTCTCATTGAGATTTTTTTTCAAATAAAAGTTGCAAATAAAGTTTAAAGACAATGTTTTCAGTACCAGTATGTGATTATTTGATTGTGCATTTGGTTTTTGCATTTATAGCTGATTTTCACATACATTATATATAGAATGTGAGGATAACATAAAGATGTATCCCTTCTGTTTGTGAAGTTTTTAGGGTACTGATGAGGATATAGACACCAAAGTGGCATTTCAAATTAGTATTTTAGATTATTCTGCTTACATGTTGGGGGATGTCTCTGTCCTTATATTTAGTTATTCTGCCCAAAGGTGTTAGCCTTACATAGGGTTTTGAGATATACATAAAGGCCTTAGATGGAGGAAATTTATTACTTAAATGATCTATTCACCCAAAGGTGGTAGTGTCATAAGAGTTGATAGTTTGTACTCTGATCGCTTCTTATGTGGAGATCTAATTGCATATATTATGTATTCAACCCAAAGGCTTTTCATAATATGTGTGATCAGATTCTCGGTATAGATACTGCTTTAATGCTTTATGTATTGATGTTATTTTGCATTTATACTGATCTTTACATTGTCTTTTCTATCTTACAATCGTCTTTTCTGTAAACGACAATGCTGTCACGATTGAGACCTTAAATGGTTTCAATTACAAGAAGTGGAAGAATAATGTTGAGTTTGTCCTAGAGATGGATGACATCAACATAGCGATGTATAGCGAGAGACCTTCTCCACTTATTAATATCAGCTTAGAAGCTAATAAAGCAGCTATGGAAATCTGGGAGTAGTCAAATAAGATGTGTTATTTGACCATCAAGAGGTCAATAGCAGATCATCTGCTAAGTAGATTACCGAATACGATCATAGCAAAGGAGTTTATGGATATCATTTTCCAAAAGTATAAGGTGTCTTCTCATGTGAAGCAGAGCACTTTGATTAAAGAGTTATTCTTTATAGGGCATATAGGAGAAGGAGGTGTTAGAGAGCACATTATCAAGATGGTTCACCTTAGAGTAAACTAAAGCACTTGATGTACCGATTCCTGATATGCTCATAATGCATTAGGCACTTAATACTTTCCCATGAGACTTTGAGATGTTATCGACGTCCTACATCTCTCAGGATGAGGCTTGGGACATTAATGCCCTGATTTTCCAACGTTCTGCAGATGAGGAAAAGATTAAGATTTCTCCTCATACAACCTTTTATGCAGCTGCCAAAGGTAAGGTGAAGACTAAGCTCCAACAGCCTAAGGGTAAGGGTAAAAAAATCCAAACCCTCTCCAAAGATTCAGGTTGGACAATCTAGCATTGCTAAGGGCCCACATGACATAAAAAATATGAGGTGCTTCTTCTTTTGTAAGAAGAAGGGGCATAAGAAGACCGATTGCCCCAAGTACAAACTGTGGAAGGTTAAATAGGAATTGTCAAGTAACTCCTTAGCCTATATGATTCATGAATCTAATTTAGTTATAACCACATCAAGTTCTTAATGGTTAGATAGTGAAGCTTATAAGCATATTGCTTCCACAATAGAGGAATTCAGATCCAAAAGAAGGCCAACTAAAGGAGAGGAGAAGGTGATAGTCGGTAAAAATGAAGAGGTGGATGTTTTGTTTGTAGGAGATGTAGGCTTGAACCTCGATACGAGGTTTGTATTGGTTTTACAAACACTTTTTATATACCATCTTTTAGATGGAACTTCATCTCTGTATTAACTTTGGATAAAGAAGACTATCGTTTTGTGTTTGATACTTTGGTTGTAAATATTTCTATCAATGCAAGATACATCGGAACTGCCTTCTTATCCTACAGATTATATAGAATGTGTCTTACTCCTAACGAAATATATGTCTCTTCTTATGTTGTTGAACCTGTTACTCGAAAGAGAGCCTTCATAAAGGAAACATCATATATGTTGTGACATAAATGTCTTGGTCACAATTCCAAAGAGAGGGTTGAGAGATTGATAAAAGATAACATTTTCCCTACTCTTGACTTCAATGATATGGAAACATGTATCGATTATTATAGAGGTGAGTTGACCAAGATAAAGAAGAAGGGGTCAACTCGTGTTTTTGGTCTGTTGGACCTCATACATACAAATATTAGTGGTCCCTATATAGGCACGGTATGCAATGCTAGATATATTACTGTTATAGTTACATATTCTTACTTAAGGAAAAGTCTGAAGTTCTTGATAAGTACAAGATCTTTAAGACTGAGGTTGAGAACTAATTGAGAAAATCAATAAAGATAGTCAAATCTGATATGAGAGGAGAATACTATGGCAGACATGGGGTTGCAAGCCAAAAAAGGGGTTTGTTTGTCAGGTATTTAGAATTAGTTGGAAGAGTGACTCAATTCACTATGCCAAGTAGTCTTGAGTAAAATCGTGTGACCAAAAGGTGCAATCGCATCCTAAAGGATACGATGAGGTCAATGTAGAGTAGGATTAACCTACTTGAATGCCTTTAGGGAAAAACCATCAAGACGAGATTGTATATCTTGAATAGAGTCCCAAGTAAGTTAATACCAAGAAGACTTTTGAACTCTAGGTTGGTAGGAAACCAAGCCTTGCACACATTCTTATATGGGGTTGCCCTACTGAGGTAAGGTCATATAATTCTTATGAGAGTAAATTGCAACCTCATTCCACTCATTGCTATTTGGTAGGTTATCCCGACCACTCTAAGGACTACATATTTTACTGTGGAGAAGAAGGGACCAAAATAGTGAAATCACAGACGACTAAGTTTTTAGAATATGATGTCCATAATGAGGGGGGATCCTCACATTCTTCAGGAGATAGTAGGATAGATACCATGATCATTTCGTATCCGCCCCTCATATAGTCAAGTTTGGTAGATGAAAGTTCGAGTACCATGTTTATACAGGCACAAAGACCTATATATGTTTAGGAAAAGGTTTCTGAGATACAAGAACCTATGCAGTTGCGCAGATCCACTAGAGAGAGGCGATTTGCCATCTTATCAAATTATATAGTCTATTTAGGTGAGTAAGACTATGACATAAGATATGTTGTGGATTCAGTTACTTTTTTAGAAATCATATTTGGGCCCTATGTGGACTTGTGGTGGGAAGCAATGAAGGATGAGATGCAATCTATGAGGCATAATAAGGTAAGGGAGCTTCTTGATTAATCACAACATTACAGGCTTGTCAGTTGCAAATAACTATTTAAGACTAAGAAGGTCACACAGGGTCAAGTTTAATGGTTTAAGGCACATTTGGTTTATAGGGGATTCACTTAGAGAGAAGGAGTTGACTTCAATGTTATCTTCTCTCCTGTATCCTCAAAGGATGATTTAGAGTGATTATGGAAATAGTAGCTCATTATGACATGGAGCTACATCAAATGAATGTTAAAACTATTTTTCTGAATGGTGACCTTTATGAGGAGGTCTATATAAAGAAACCTAAAGGATTTCAAGATCAAGATGCAACTAACAAAGTTTTTAAATTGACTAAATTAATATATGATCTGAAACAAGCTTTCAGACAATGGTAAGTTTGATGAGGTTTTGACCTCATTTGGCTTTATAGAAAACAAAGTTGAAAGATGCTTATACTATAAGGTTAGGGAGAGCAAATTTATCTTCTTTTTATTATACGTAGATGATATATTACTCGTGTCAAATGATTTGACCATGTTGCATGAAGTAAAACAACTTTTGGCTAAACACTTTGACATGAAAGATTTAGGTGAAGCATTTTTTTTTCTTTAGTATACAAATTCACAGGGACAGATCTCAACACTCATTAAGCCTCTCACAAAGATTATACATTGAGTGAGCACTACAAAGGTTTAATATAGCTGACTGTAAACCTATTGCAGAATCTATCTCTCATGACGAGAGATTATCTTTGACACAGTATCCAAAGAATAAAATTGAGAGAGAGATTATGAGGAATGTCTCGTACTATAGTGCAATTGGTAGCCTGATGTATGCCCAGGTGTGCACTAGACCAGACATTGCATTTGCTGTTGAACTGCTAGGTCGATATCTGGCTAACCCAAGTGTAGAACATTGAATGCAGTTAAACGAAAGGGTGCTAAGGATTATACGTTGACATATAAAAAAAGTCAAGAATTAAAACCTCATAGGGTATATAGACTCTGATTTTGCTATGTGTTCGAATGATCGCAAATCCACTTCAGGTTACATTTTTAGGTTGACAAATTGTGCAATGTCGTGGAAGAGTTTCAAGTAGACACTGGTAATTGCCTCAACCATGCATGCAGAGTTTGTTGCATGTTATGGAGTTGCTACATAGGCAGTTTCGCTCAAAAAAATGATTTTTGAGTTATCTGTGGTAGATTCAATAACTAGACCTATTCGATTATATTGTGATAATCTTGTTGCAGTGTTGTTTGGTAACAATAACAAGAATATCATAGGGTCTAAGCATTTAGAGGTCAAATACTTGACTATAAAAGAGTTAATTCAAAAAGGTAATGTCCAAGCGGAACATATCAGGACTGAGGAGATGTTAGCTGATCCATTGACTAAAGGACTTTGCCCAGTGTTTATTAAACATGTATCTAGCATGAGAGTATTAAGGTCCTTAAACAGTATTAGTTAGAGATCATTGTATTTGCTCCTTAAATGTTTGTACACTTTAATGTATTATGACGTTATGGTTGTTTATTAATATAGATGATCATCTTTTTTATCCTCAGTAATAATTGTTCTTGTGTATAGTCATAATATATATAAAAGCCTTAAGATATTTGTATTGATCTTAAGCATTTTAAAGGTCATTAGGCATATATAAAGATTGACCTTGAGCTTATGTTAGTTAGACATATACAGTTTAGTACGGATATCCATAAATTTGATATGACATAGGAGATATAAAGTTTAATCCCATAAAAGTTCTCTAATGTAGTTTAACATTCATTTAGAGAATATAAAAGATTTTCTCTCTGATGCTATTTAACATTTGGTAAGAGAAAACATAATTTTTTTGTTGCAATTTAGCATATGCAGTTTAGCATAAATTTGAAGAAATCGAGACTTACATATAAAGATGATACATATTAGATTGTACAGGTATCATCCTAATTTGTCACACTCCTTTTTCCCACTCATGTTAGTAAGGTATTAGATATTCGTTATTATATTGGACCTGTGTCACACATGACATATGTGTTTGATATTTTTTGATATCGAAAACTTTGCAGGACAAAATGTTGAACTTTCATTATCTTTAGATCAGATGTTTTTTAATTTTTAAATTTGGTACCAATACAATAGTGTGACTTAACCAAGTTTTCAAACTATTTTTAAACTTAAATCAAAACTGCAATTAATGATCATCCAAGGGAAAGAATGTTAGACAATTTTGTCTTTTCCTATTATGTTGGACAACTATTAATTGTATTTTTGATTTTTCAATAATATATAGATTAAGTTATATAATTTGATCCAAATAAGGGTAATAAAATGACCCAATAAATGATTTAAATCAATGGGACTAAGTCTATGAGAAAAATAAATCCCGATTAATATAGACCAGATCCATATCGAGCTTGTGATAAGGAATCTCGATATGGAAATTATATATAAAGGTTAAGGTCTCCTACAGTTACTTATATTATTCGTAAGTTTACGGATCCTCTAACCTGTTAAGAGTGTTTACGTATTGAGAAAATTGTAGAAAGAAGTTAACTATGTGTCGGTGAACGTTTTCTGTGAAGGTCTCAAGAGATTGGAGCTAGTTTTGGCCACAAAAATCACTTAGGAAGACGTTAACTACGTTTCACATTTATTTCGTTTTTAACTCTTTCATGAATGATTCAGGACACGTAATAAGGTCTATATTATATGTTACATTAACATTACGTCCTATATGTCTTTGGATAGTATATAAAATAATAATTGAACTTTTTAAGAATGGTTATTTTGAGAATACTCGATCTTTGTCATAGTACATTATAAATCATATTTGGAAATACTACTCTATTGTTATGGCTGAAGTCAAAGTGTTTACATTTGTTTAGAAGCTAAACGATTTGCCAAAGTCTCAAAAATCATAAGGCTGATTATAATTATGATCACATTTCTACATCTAAAATTATGACTGAAACATGTAATACATTGTTGTGTTGATAGTAGATAACTGATGGCATATCCATCAGTATAGTAGATTTTGAAGCGAAAGTTCAATTTAGGGTTGAAACACAAAACAGTATGATGGATATGAAGCAACCTGTTTTGCAAATCTAGACAAATCAATTGACATTGTTTTAACAGTAACTGAAATCCATTATTTTTAATTTCCATAATAGCTAACAAGCATTAGAAATAACAACTTAAATAGGAGAAACTTATTGATAACTCTAAAATCCAGCTTCACAGTCCTTCAAAATAAGCAACACCAGAAGATTGCAGCCATGAGCCTCCCTGTATCAACTGTGCTACGGTGAACTTGCTGGCCTCACTAGCACTAGTAATCACATGGTAACCTGCCCATTTCACTCTTTTACTAGTACCCGCACCTGGTCCTCTGTTCAAATACTCCCCGTAGTACAACGTTTTGAGTGCAAAATCCTTGTCCCAGATGGACCATCCTGAAGGGTCAATGTGATCACCAATTGAGGACTGCATAACAACAGTCCTGGAATACTCCTTCCAGGGACGGCCTAGGTAGGATTTGATGGAGCCCTTAACAGGTTCAAGATCGGAGCTTCCTATGATGTCACATTTTTGGATGGAAGTCCCAGTGTTTTGGTTTGGATCAGTTCGACCTTGGGCTGTGACCATATTTTGTTGATTGCTCATGGGCTTTCGCGCGACTAATTTGCAGTTCTGGAACACAACAGCTGCGTCACCAAATATGAAGTCTACTGTCCCTGTGATGTAGCAGTCCCTGTAGAACTGGCGTAGGCTGTGGGCGTAGAGGGTGTCTTGGTAAGCATCAATACGGCAACGATTTATCACAGACTTGTCAGCTCCAACACGAAGTGCCACAGCCTGATGCTTTTGTGGCCCAGCTGTGTTTTGAAACCAAATATCCTGCGCTATGAATCCGTCACCTACAGCAGCTGCATTTGCAAATCAGGCCTAGTTCAGTACTTCTCATGTCAAATCAAAGACACTACTGTTGCTTATCATTTTCCATTAAGATAGTATATAATTCATAAATTTGTGTAATATTCTGCTATTTTTAATTCTTTTACATTTTAGTTAACGTTTTTGTTTAGTTAAGGCCAATTTAGTAATTTAATCTCTAATGTTTACACTGAAATTTAAGTTAAACCTTAACATTTTAAAGCGTTCAAAATGAATCATAACATTTGCAAAATATTTAAAATGAGTCGTAACGCTTAAGAAAATGTTCAAAAGCAGTCATTGACTAAACGAAATGACTGAGAAAGTTAGGACTTTTATTCCATCTAATCAAGGGTTGTTTTAAACATTTTCAAACATTATGATTCATTTTGAACTTCTTACAAATATTAAAGTTTATTTTGAATGCTCCCAAACATTAATGTTAAATTCAGATTTTAGTGTAAATATTAAAGGTTAAAATGTTGATCTGACCTTTAGTTCAAAGAATAGTATACTTTAACTGCAGTGTACTAGGGAACATAACTATAGGTCTCCAGGGCTAACATTATACTTGGTTGAAAGAAAGAGGAATTCGGTAATATTGTTATGGAGAATTTTGGCTTTTTTCACACTAGACAATATATGGACAATAGTAAATAAGTTATCTAAACCTTTAATTAATAATATAGTTTACTAAATCTTTTCCCGTGCATTAATGAATCTAATCGTGTCACAAAACTCTAAAGTTGATTGATATATATGTATAAGGAGACTGAAATGAAAGTGTCAAAACTCAAATGTGAACGAGCAGAAATGGAAGGCAGCTATTATTTACTTTACCTACGGTAGCAGACTTAAAAGTTGTGGATCCATCAACCACATTCAAACTACCGGTTATGATGGTGGAATCCATGCCATCTCCGACAAGCATCACATTCTTCTTAGTCTTTCCGATCTCAACATTCTCTTTATATGTTCCCTTCTTCACATAAATGACGTACCTCGTGTTAGTCTTGTCCGGTACCGAGGCGACGGCGTCTTTTACGGTACTGTATTTGCCACTCCCATCTTTTGCCACAATAACATCAGCTTTGATGGCCTTTGACGAAGCCTGCAAAAGTTTTCGATCCCTGCTCGTAACCCACGAAGGAAAATCTACGTTAATTGGAAAGATAGCTTCTTTCCTTGGAGGGGAAATTGCAACAAGCATGGCTAGAGATGCTCTTGCTTGCAATATTATGTCCTGGACTCTTGACTCCATAGCTAATTTGGCTGGACCATTTAAACCATCCAAGCACGTAACATGGTTAGTGAGCACACTACTAAGCCATGTGTGCGCATTTGCATGAGACTCGCTGGTGATTCTTGCAAGAGCTACTATGGAGTCCTGGATTCTATCCATGGATAGTTCCATCAGCTCAACACAATCGGTTAGAGCCGCTTGTTCTCTGGGATTGTTGATCCTATGGGTAATAGTGGCGGTTTCGACGGTCTTCCGGATGTGGAACGTGGATTTCTTTAACAGGGCTTGAAGTAGGTTAACTTGATTGAGTTTGACGCTTGTGTTTGAGGCTATACCTGAGACCAAGGCTAAGCATGATGGTTTGTCTAGTGCCGGGTCACATATGTTATGAAATTGGAGAGATATAAAATGCTGACGAACCAGTGTAACTGAGCCTATGATAGCAGCTAAGAAGAGGAGTAGATAAAGTGCTCTGTGGCGAGAAGCTCTGGGAGTGTCTAGCAGAGGCTGATGGGTTGTCGCCATGGCAGTACCAGTACCACTGCTTCACACTTTGATATGGTTATCGCGTTTTTATAGCCCCAAATTAAATTAGATTAATATATCCTATAATGATAATTTATAAAAATCAATTTCAGATTTGATTAATATGAAATTAATTTCCTTTTTATAAGACAAAGACCAATTTTGGAGTAATTATTTTCCCAAACTTTCATTTCGGGACCTGAAATTGTGGGCGGCGAGTAGAAAAATCAACCCATGAGAACTCAAGAGTCAAAAGTATCTAGAGCCCACAATTATTACATTTTGAGAGTGCATAAGCGGGTCTATTCCTATTTTAACAATTTGGATTATCCTTTTTTTAAGTAGGACAATTCTACTAGTGAAATATAAACACTTTCGACTGCATGTGACTTGAATTCAAGTTTCTTTTAGCAAAGAAAATAAAAAGATGTTCATGTGATGATGGCGGATTCAAGTTGTCTTATTCAAATGTTCACTCCGTAGAAAAGATGGCATAAACAAAGTAAGCAAAAGCCTTTCTTTTTCCACTCATCGTTTAAATAAAGAACTCATCGATGTGGAGTTCTTTATTCACCTCCCTATTAATTAACTGGGGGGCACCTGTAGTGATTATTTGTCCTCGTTGATGTTAGAATTTAAGGCAGTTTTTAATATCGTAATATGGCCGACAAGTTTATAAAGATGGAAACAAGAGCTACATTAGTTTATGTCCAACTGGTTAGTGGTTATTATACTTGCGAAAGACAGATTCAGTATTTAATGTCCATTTTCTTCTTTATGCGCCACTTTCTCTTTTTTGTGGTGAATACGATCCAGCACTTCTTTTTTTCCTTCCTGCTTTCAACATATGTAATAATCATTTCTCTGTTCATTTACTGAATTAGCAGGTCCAAGGCTCAAACCATATAGGGATCCTTTTTCCTTCTTAGGGATTTTAATTGGATCCACTCCTTTTTCGGCCCTCCTTCAAAGAGAGGTTTAAATTGTATAAGCCTGGGAGACTGAAATTCGAACCTCGTGCAGAACAGGCTCCATTTCCATTACTTATTATAAAGACAGGTTCCGCCAAAGCAATATTTTGGAAATTAACTTGGACTATAATTACCTTGAAAAATAGATTTTTGACAACAAAACAAACACTCCCTGGTTCTGCCGGATTATGGCTGAACTGTACGTTGCCGTTTGGATCCATGAGTCAGTTGCTTCATGTAAAGGTTTCGGTGCGAAGTTCCTGCAAAACAAAGAAGGCACGTCGGTGGTCGTTTCTCGATAAGCTCCTCCGACGCTCAAGTCAGTCTTTTGGTGAAGGCGGGATCGCTGTAAACAGAGAAAACTAGGGTTATGATTATTCGTACCTTCGTTACGATATAATTATACCTTATATATGAGCAACAATTAGGTTTAGATCTTTATGTGTGTATGGGAGTCTTTCACATGCGGATGGGCTGAGGAGAGCTTAGATCGGGCTTGGGCTTGACATAGTTATTAGGTATGAGACCGATCTTCGAAGAATGGACCGATCGGCCCACGGATCGTCTGGGTTCGGACCCTGCACGACCGACCCGACCATAAGCCCCCTACTCCTCGAGTCTGAGCGAAGAGAAGGGTCGGAGGAGTATGTAGAGATTTTGTAGCTCGTTCGTAGGACAGCTCGTAATTGATCCGATCGGTCGAATATTGGGGTGTAGCTCGTCTGTGATCTTATAGCTTGTCAGTAAGGTAGCTCGGGGTAGGCCTGATCGGTCGAATATTGATGGGTAATACGTGACCGCTCGTATTAGGATTGGTCGGCTGAATGTCTCTACTCGGTCAGCCTTAGTGTTTATTGCGCGATAGCCCGTGCTTAAGTAGTTCGGGGGGTCATCATTAGCAAGCGCGTGGTGGTACGTAGGGCATTTATTGTTTGACGGCGCATGCCTTCTGACGGCTTTTCAGAATTTGAAGCGTATCGTCCTTGTAACCGCTGTGCAGCTGCCCCGTATGTCCTCTCAACTGTCGCGCCGCTCCGGATTTTGAACAACCCTAATTCTCCTTGGCTCGGATTATGCCGCGTGTCCAAGCATAGCTCGGATTTTCTCCACGCGTCACACTTCGATTGGATCGCTATTCAAGTGTTCCCTTATAAATGTTCAGGATCGCCAAATTGTTCGGTTTTCTTCACGTTTGCTTCGTTCTTACTCTCACTCTGTTTTCATTTGTTCTTTCTTGCCCTTAGTTCCCGAAAATTTCTGTCAACTATCGTTCGATTTCCCTTTCTCCATTCACTAAATAGGTACGTCCTTCTTCCTCTAAGCTTTTCTTTTCAAAAAGTCTCTTCTTGGTAAACATGTCGACTGCTAGTTCCAGAAGTTTGGTAGAAGGTGTTGAAGAAATATCGACGAGAGAAAGAAAAGATGGGTTGGTTGTGGAGGCGTCGCCAAGAAATGTATCAACGATGACCGTAAATGAGCTGAATCGATCAGTACTCAGATATAACATCCCCGTGTCCTGGGGACCCCGGCTGGCTATGGGGAACAAGCGTATCCACAACAACTTGAGTGGATATTTCGCCGTTTCTGATAGTTTTTCCTCGGTGCGTGGTACGCCCCGATCGTTGACGAGGTGTGCACGGCCTATCAGCTAATACCGAGCCAGATTCCTTCGAATAGCTGGAGGTTCATTAACGGTCTGGTGTTACTGTGTCACCAGTTCGGCTGCCCTCCTTCGATCGGCGTCCTGCGCCATTTCTTGAGACTGAGTCAGAGTCCGATCTCTGGAGTCGGGATCCCTTCTCTGCAATACCGAGATGCTCGGTATCGGCCGGCTGGGACATCTTCAAAGGTCTCTTCTTGGCGGACGAAGTATTTCTTTGTGAAGCCACCGGGGTCCTCCTCCGAGTCTCGGCCGTGGAGGTATCCTTTAGCCGAGCAGTGAAATGACGTGTCGAGCGTATCCCTTAGTAGGGAGGAGTGGATAGTAGTTAGCGTATAAAAGTGCTCGGTCGATACGACTTCGCTCGGCTCGTCTAGGGCTATTTCGGGGGGCCTCGGCCAATTCTTTTCTTCTCGACCCCCCACCACGGATTAGCGGGCTAGGAGAGGAAGCTGCCTCGTCTGGTTGACCCTGCATAGTCTAGTTATTTACTACATTTTTGAACATTGGTTTTCCTTTCTGACTTGTTTTTATTGCTGTACAGCCATGGTGAGAATAGAGGATTACGTCGCGCCCGCCATTCCCCCTAAATCCAAAAAACAGGTCGCGGGGAAAAAGAAGGGGAAAGAGGCGGAGACTGTTGAAGGTTCCGCTCCGCTGGTGGAGCTCGGTCGTTCTGCAGTGTCTCTGTTGAGGATAGTCCTGTAGGGTTGGCGTTATTGCCGATCGTACCGGCGAGTACGGGCCGAGCGATCTTGGTCGAGGAGGAGGAGGAGGAAGTGGAGCCTCCTCTTAAGAGGAGAAGACTGGTCCGGCTCCGTGATCTTCCATCTGAACCGTCTGGTCAAATCGGGAAGGAGAAGGGGAAGAAGGGAAAGGGTAAAGGTCAGGTAACCAACACCGGGGAGTGGGAGTCTTTGATCAAGCTGGCTATAACCTCCTCGATTGGGGACCTCGACGTGTCCCGCCACATTGTTGAGAGGATTACTCTCCCTGTGGACGAGCAGAACATGGATAAGAAGAGTAACCAGGAGATGGGGTCTCAACTCCTTCGCAGCTATATACGGAGCTCGGTGATGTCCTTCGCGGTGGTGCAGCGTCTGGAGGGTCTGGACCGGGAAGTTCAGGACCTTCATGAGCAGATGAAGGCTTTGAAGGACGAGCTTTCGGAGGTGAAAGAGGGGAGAGACCTTCTTCAGGCTCAGAATTCTTCTTTAGAGGAGGAGAAGAAGATTCGGGAGGAAGCGATGAGTGCTTTGAAAGCTCAATTTGATACGGGGGAGGAGGAGAGGATCAGGGCGATTGCAGCGAAGGGCGAGCTGGTCAAGGTGTGCGAGGTCTTGGAGGGAAAGTTGGAGTTGGAGAGGAAGCTTAAAGAGAAGTTCCTACAAGACTATCATGCAGCGGTGGAAAGAAAGCGCAGGACCGAGGAGGTGTTGACGAAGTTGGGATGTTCTGTTAAAAAGCAAAGAATCGAGGCGATCAAACGGTGGAAGAGAAGAAATCTAAATGCGGAATGCCTAGAGCTCGCCTGCGACGTAACCCTTTCGGTCCTGAAGAAGTGCCATGAGATCCACGTTCCCGATGGGCCGGAGCGGCCTTCATTTGAAGATTATGCCGAGCCGTTGCTTCCTGCTCTTGGCCTTTCGTTGGACGGAATGAAGGAGAGGGCCTTGGCGGAGAGGGCCATTGTTCCGGAAGAGGAGTTGGATCTGAGCTCAGAAGAAGAAGAAGAAGAAGAAGAGGATGTCTCCCTGCTGTCAGCTCCTCTTGATCCAATCGCCAGCCCTTCTCTTCCTTTGTCTGATCCTGCTGTCGACCCTTCCTCTGCTGACCCGGTTGTTCCCGTTGCTAGCCCTACTTCTCCTCCGAAAGAATGAGAGTGATTGTTTCATTTTGTGTAAGGCCCATCTGGTCGGGCTTGTGGCAAGGGCAAATTCGAATTAATGCAATCTTTATTTTTTCTTTATTTTTGTTGGACCCCATCGCCGAGGCCCAACATTCGGACCACACAAGCACACATAAGCATAGAAGACCCAAAACCGAACACAAATCGACCACAATTAGAGAAAATTTTAATAGAAAATTTGAGATTGGATTTTTAAGAAAATATGTTCCTTACGCTCTCACGGTTCCAACGCCACTAAAAACGCTCAATTTAGATTAGAAATGAAGAACTTATGGCAAAAATGCTATTTCAAAGAAAACAGCCAAAATTGAGCACTACCGACTTCAGGTCAGAATTTTAAAATCTTAAAGGCTTAATTGCTGATCAGTTCCTTCATAAAACTTGTAGGTTTATGTCTCTAGTTTAATTTAAAACAAGAATCACCTCAATCAGAGCTCTGTAGCTCAAGATATTTCAAAATTAGTAAAGTATATTCAGACTTGATCAGTCGACCTCCACACTTTTTTTCAAACCAACTTTTTCAATTTAAAATAAAAACTGATAAATCCAGTGTGGAAAGATAGAAAAATCTCTTAGAAATCCATCGCTTTGAAAATGGGGTCATTCGGAGGTCTACACAAAATGTTATGGCCAAAAGAAGGAAGAGGGGTCGGTCGGCCAGGAACCGACCCCAAATCCCGCAATCACTCGGCATGGGCGCTCGCCCGCATGGGCGAGCGCTGCGGGCGGGCGAGCGCATGGCGAGCGCCTGGTGCCTCACCCACGAGCGCTTGGGCGACCAGCCTCGCGATCCGACCTATATGACTTCTAACTCTCATAACTTTTGACTCCGAGCTCCAAATTAGACACGGTCGGAAGCGTTGGAAATATAGAAGAAAAATCTACATTTTTCAAGGACTCAAGGACAAGCTCGGCCACTAAGGGAAACAAATATTTACACAAAGGCCGATCGACTAGCTTCTCCTAAACAGTACCAGAACTTACAAACACCATATCTTTTGACCCAGAACTCCAAATTCAGCAAACTTAGTGTCTATGGAAAGGTTAAAGAATTATCTACAACTCTCATGAAGATCACCGACCTATATTTCAACTCTATGAGGGTCAAAAGTGGACTCAAACCTCTGCCTGACAATCTGCCATATATACAACACCTACAATTAATTCTAACGACTCACACCTATCAATTTAACACATCATAAATAACTCATAAAACTTCCTGGGAGAGCTCTACAGCTCACCTATCACTCTCAAGGAGTCTCAATGATCCCAGATGACCTATATCAACCCAGAAACTGCAGAAAACACAACATACCCAGAAATTACCACATGAGTGCATCAACCCAGAAATTTCAGCACTACATCCCACTTCAACAAACTCACTTGAAGAGAGTACTAAAGCTCTCCTTCTCTTTCCAAATCATAACAAAGTTCAAGCATGGCTTTGATTACATATCAGCATATCCATTAACAGTCAAGTACATAATACAAAATGTGTGAGATGCTCCATGTTTGATGTGCTTATAAGCTAGTTACTAACTTAATACAAAAGTGGCTAAATTTCTTGGAGTGATGCCCGATGCCTTGCAAGGTTCTGCGATCAACTAGAATTTGCACATGAGGAGGGAGAATGAGGGGTGAGCTAACACGGCTCAGTGGCTAACACGTTTATAGCCATCGGGTAAAGAGCCACACAACAAATCATTAACAATCCGAAACAATAGCAATTTATCATATAAAGCTCAAATAATCCAAAATCATCACATAAGCATAACATGAGAGTTCATATCAATCAAACACATATTATGCATCATAAACACAAATAAATGATGGAATGCACACATTTGACTCGAGAGTTCCATAAACACAACGAATAAACCGAAGTTTATCGTAAACACAATGAGTCCATTTTCGGATCTCGTGAGCCACAAGCGGGCTGCCGGGAGAAGGCTAGGGGGTCAACGTGCACGTGACTAATGATATAGGTTCTCTCTTGCCCAATTACAACCAATTTATGCTCACATATTCAAACACAAAAATAGCATTTTATGCTTCTTCCATTGTATCAAATCATCATAGTTTCGTTCTTTTCATTCAAATCAAGGGAAATACACTTTCAATATACTCACAATTAACAAAGATAGCACACATAGGGCATTTGCCCATTACACAACAACTATAAAAATGTTACCCACCTATCGTAGAAATCCGAATTCAAGATTGCCCTTCCTCCTTGTCTTGAGTGGGTTTTTCTTGAGTTCCTTCAATTAAATCATACTTCATTCAATAAATACATTTTCAAAGAAAGTCATAATATTCATAAATCAAGCAAAGATGAAAATAAACTTTAAACCTAACCTACCCATAGGACATTTAAGCTAGAATAACCATAACCTTAGCTTAGAAATCCCAAAAATCCATAGATCTCACCTTCTCTTCTTTCTTTCTACAAACCCTACACAAACCCTAACTTCCATTTCCTCCCATTTTCGAACCTATCATAAAAAAAGATGAAACTTACCTCTAGCAAGAAGATTTCTTCTCTTTTTCTCCTTCTTTCTTCCTCCCTTCAAGCCTCCTACGGCTCTCCCTCTTCTTGTTGGCCGAAAGTCCCCTTGTTTCCTTGCTCACGTTTGCTCTCTTCTTTTCTTTCAAGTTCCACGACAACTTGCTACTCTTCATTCCAACTTAACTCTTTTATTCTCACTTAAAGTCTTCCTCCCCAAAACTACATAGTTTTGGAGCTCTCCTCTAACTTTCAAAGCTTTTGGGCTCTCCTCCTCCTCACAAGCCCACTCTATCCTAATCCACTTATCCTTATTCCATTTATTCCTAAAGCCCATACTTTCCAACATTAAGTCCAAGCCTTCATTTTAATTCCCAATCACACATGCTAATTCCAAGAATCAATAAAAATATATCTATATAAACACATAATTAAAACAATTAAGGCAAGAATATTAAATAAATAATTAAATAATTAAATAAACGAAAAAAATTTTCGGGGCCCAATAATTCTCCCCTCCTAAAAACATTTCGTCCTCGAAATCCTTACCTGAATCCATGAAGAGGTAGGGATACTTCTCCCTCATGGCTTCCAAAGGCTCCCAAGTAGCCTCCTCGGTCGAATGATTCCTCCACAAGACCTTAACCAGTTTCACAATCTTGTTCCTTAACACTTTTTCCTTTGAATCTAAGATCTCTACTGGTTGCTCCTCATAAGTCAAATCCTCTCTCAACTGAACCTCTGAAGGTTGAACTATGTGCGAAGGATCTGATCTGTACTTCCTTAGCATCGACACATGAAACACATTGTGAATCTTAGACAACTCCAATGGCAAATCTAACTTATAAGCCAAAGGCCCGATCCTCTCAATGATCTCATATGGGCCTATGTACCTCGGGCTAAGCTTGCCCTTCTTGCCAAACCTCAAAACACCTTTCCATGGAGAAGCTCTAAGAAACACCTTCTCACCCACTTCAAACTCCATTTCTTTCCTATGGGCATCTGTGTAGCTCTTCATTCTATCTTCAGCTGCTTCAAGCCTCTGTTTCACTAACTTCACTTTATCCACAGTAACCTGCACTAACTCAGGTCCTACAAGCTTCCTTTCACCTTCCTCATCCCAACATATAGGAGTTTTGCATCTCCTACCATACAAAGCCTCATAAGGTGCCATCTGAGTTCCCGAGTGATAGGAATTATTGTAAGCAAACTCAATCAAAGGTAGGTGATCATCCCACGAACCTTTGAAATCTAACGCGCAAGCTCTCAACATAGCCTTCAAAGTCCGTATCATCCTCTCCGACTGTCCATCATTCTGTGGATGGAAAGTTGTACTGAAATGCAATCTAGTCCCCAGAGCCTCCTGCAAACTTTCCCAAAATCTGGAGGTAAACCTAGGATTCCTATTAGAAACTATCGAGCTTGGAATCCCATGAAGTCTGATTACCTCATCCACATACTTCTTAGCCAAAACATTCAAAGAATCCGTCTGTTTAATTGGCAAGAAGTGTGCTGACTTGGTCAACCTATCAACAATCACACAAATAGCGTCATGCTTCTTGCTAGTCCTCGGTAATCCCATAAGAAAATTCATGGTAATCTTCTCCCATTTCCATTCCGGAATCGGCAAAGGATTAAGCTTGCCCGAAGGTGCTTGGTGTTCAGCTTTAACTTCCTGACACACTAAACATCTTTTAGCATACTCTGCCACATCTTTCCTCATTCCCTTCCACCATAAATGGTCTTTCAAATTCCGATACATCTTAGAACTCCCTGGGTGCATTGCATAAGGAGCGTTATGCGCTTCATCAAAGATCTCATCCTTCAGCTCTAACAAGTCTGGAACACACAATCTGTTGCCCATAACCATCAATCCATCTTCCTTTACCTTTACATCAGAGGGCTTGCCATTTTTTATCTCTGCTCTAAGCTTACTCAAGTACTCATCCCGGTCCTGCAATTCTTTGATCTTCCCCCTCAACATTGGTCTCACTCTGAAATTTGCCAAGATACAACTAGGTTCAACTTGTCTCAACCTCACATCAAGCCTGGGTAATTCCTTCAGCAAGGGAAGGTACACCGTTTCCACATATGCCATAGAGGACTTCCTACTCAAAGCATCGGCTACCACATTAGCTTTCCCCGGATGGTAGTCTATCATCAAGTCATAATCTTTCAACAACTCTAACCATCGCCTCTGTCTCAAATTCAGCTCTTTTTGAGTCAACAAGTACTTAAGGCTCTTATGGTCCGTAAATACTCTAGTAGTAACTCCATACAAGTAGTGTCTCCAAATCTTCCATGCGAAAATAATAGCAGCCAACTCTAAATCATTGATAGGGTAGTTCATCTCATAAGGCTTCAATTGCCTAGAAACATAGGCAATCACTTTCTCTCCTTGCATCAATACACACCCTAAACCCTTCCTAGAAGCGTCACTGTATACAATGTATCCATCCTCACCATAAGGTAATGTCAAAATCGGTGCAGTAGTAAGCCTATTCTTCAATTCCTCAAAACTACTCTGGCACTCCTCACCCACTCAAACTTCGATTCTTTCTCGTCAATTTGGAAAGTGGGCATTATCAAAGAAAAGCCCTCCACAAACCTCCTGTAATATCCAGCTAATCCCAAGAAACTCATCACCTCAGCCACATTCTTAGGTGCTTCCCATTTAACCACAGCTTCTATCTCTTGTGGATCCACATGTACTCCACGCTCTGAAATTACATGCCCGAGAAATACTACTTCCCTTAACCAAAATTCGCACTTATCGAATTTGGCATACAGCTCATTCTTTCTCAAAGTCTCCAAAGCAACCCTCAAATGATCCTCATGTTCCTCATCACTCTTAGAATAGACCAATATATCATCAATAAAGACAATGATAAATTGATCTAGGAAAGACTTGAAAAATCTATTCATCAAATCCATAAAGACTGCAGGAGCATTCGTTAACCCGAAAGGCATAACCAAAAACTCAAAGTGGCCATACCGCGTCCTAAAAGCAGTCTTGGACACATCGGTCTCCTTAATCCTCAACTGATGGTAACCCGATCTCAAATCTATTTTGGAAAAGACTCTCGCCCCTTGCAACTGATCAAACAAATCATCTATGCACGGGAGCGGATATCAGTTCTTAATGGTAGCATGATTCAGCTTCCTATAATCCACACACATCCGCAATGACCCATCTTTCTTCCTTACAAAGAGAACCGGAGCTCCCCAAGGCGAAGAGCTCGGCCTAATGTAACCCTTCTCCAATAGGTCCTCCAATTGTTCCTTAAGCTCCTTCAATTCTGCCGGAGCCATTTGGTAAGGCGGAATTGAGATCGACGTAGTGCCTGGAAGAAGCTCAACGGGAAACTCAATTTTCCTCGGAGGAGGTAGTCCTGGCAATTCCTCTGGAAAGACGTCCTGGAATTCCCTGACTACCGGAATATCCTCCAACCTCCCTCTATCTGCCTCTATATCTAACACATAGGCCAAATACGCTTCACACCCCTTACTCATCAATCTCTCTGCTGACATAGCTGAAACAATCCGAGGCGGACTGACTCTTCTATCCCCCACAAATACCACTTTTCTGTCATTCTCTAACTCGAATTCCACTGTCTTCTGTTTGCAATCTAAATTGGCATGATACTTCTCTAAAGTATCCATACCTAGGATCACATCCAATCCTCCCATCTTCAAAGGCATCAAATCCACCACAAACATTCCTCCACTAATCTCTATCTCACACTCTCTATACACTTGACTGATAACAATAAACTGGCCGATCGGAGTACTCACCATCAGCGGAGTATCCAATGGGCTCAAGACTCTACCACATACAGTTCTACCCGACGACACAAAGGAATGGGTAGAACCCGGATCAATCAAAGCAAGCACATAATCATCAAACAATTTTATCATACCCGTCACCACTTCTGGAGCTGTCTCTGCCTCCTCTCGAGTCATTGCGAAAAACTCTAGCTGGAGCTTGCCCCCTGGATCTGTCTGGAAGATGAGCTCTCTTAGGCACTCCAGAGCTACCCACTTCAGTCACAGCCTTCTGTCCCACTGCCTCTGTCCTCCTAGAAGCTTGCATCTATGATCCCTCTCTTCTGTCCGGCTTAGGACACTCTTTGGCCAAGTGTCCCTTCTGTCCACAATTGAGGCATGCTCTTGTTACTCTGTAACACTCTCCTCTATGATGCCTCTCACAGTGCTCACACTTTGGAAGAGGTGACCTCTCCCCATCTCTTCTTCTACTGCCGCCCACCGTTGAGGCTTGGTGAGAAACAGTAGAAGTCCTCATCGATCTAGGTCGGCTCCCACCGGTGCTCCTCTCCTCAGACTGCACAGGAAAGGTTCTGGCACTTCTCTCAGGTATATAAGTACCACCTCCCCTCCTGAACTGCTCTCTCCCCTTCCTCTTTCTACTAACTGCGCTCTTAATGTTCTCGATGTTCTCAACTCTCAGAGCCGCTTCAACCAGCTGCTGAAAATCGCCAAAGTTCTGTACTACCACCTTCTCTCTGATAGCTAAATGTAGGTCCGACTCAAACCTGCGGCACTTGGCAGCCTCACTGAACATCAGCTCCGAAGCATACCTCGACAACTGAGTGAACCGACACTCATACTCAAGAATACCATCTCCTCTGGGTGAGACTCAGAACTCCCTCTCGCTTCACTGAATGTACACTTCAGACAGATACTTCTTCCCAGGCGCGCCAGAAGTCTCCCATGTCAACCCCATCGGCTTCAAATGACTACAGTACACACTCCCACCAAAGTCAAGGCATCACCACAGAGCAAGCCGGCAAGATAGACCACCCTCTCGTCATCCTCGCACTCCATCTGATCCAACACTCTCTCGGTCTTCCTCAACCATGTCTCGGCTTCCTCAGGGTCTGTGGTCCCATAGAAGTCCATAGCTCCATACTTCCTCAGTTTGTCAAACTGCCTCCCCTTTTTAGCTAGGGTCGAACCAGAAGCCTGAGGTATTTGACCCATAGCCTGAACAAAGGCTTGGGTAAATGCCTGAAAGAGTCTCGGGTCTAGAGCAGGTACTTGCTCAGACTGACTAGGCGACGGATGAGACTGGGATCGAAGGGGCTCACTACTCTGCCCTAGAGGGGCCTCAGCCACTCCCGGGGCTACAGACTCATCCGTGCTCTCCTCTCTCAGCTGAGAGTCAGGTGCAATAGAACCTTGCATAACTCCTCGTGTCCTTCTACGAGGTGGCATCTTACTCCTTCAATGAAAACATTTATTGATTAGCTACATTTCTTTTTAATCTTAGTTCCTATATGTATGCATGAGATGCATGTCACTTAATGCAAACAATCAATTCATAATGCAAACATTTAATCATATATCACAACAAAAGCCTAGGAGTGAAACCTAAGCTCTGATACCAAACAATGTTGGACCCCGTCACCGAGGCCCAACATTCGGACCACACAAGCACACATAAGCATAGAAGACCCAAAACCGAACACAAACCGACCACAATTAGAGAAACTTTTAATAGAAAATTTGGGATTGGATTTTTAAGAAAATATGTTCCTTACGCTCTCATGGTTCCAACGCCACTAAAAACACTCAATTTGGATTAGAAATGAAGAACTTATGGCAAAAATGCTATTTCAAAGAAAACAGCCAAAATTGAGCACTACCGACTTCAGGTCAGAATTTTAAAATCTTAAAGGCTTAATTGCTGATCGGTTCCTTCATAAAACTTGTAGGTTTATGTCTCTAGTTTAATTTAAAACAAGAGTCACCTCAATTGGAGCTCTATAGCTCAAGATATTTCAAAATTAGTAAAGTATATTCAGACTTGATCAGCTGACCTCCACACTTTGTTTCAAACCACCTTTTTCAATTTAAAATAAAAACTGATAAATCCAGTGTGGAAAGATAGAAAAATCTCTTAGAAATCCATCGCTTCAAAAATGGGGTCATTCGGAGGTCTACACAAAAAGTTATGGCCAAAAAAAGGAAGAGGGGTCGATCGGCCAGGAACCGACCCCAAATCCCGCAATTGGGAGCTCGCCCGCATGGGCGAAGGCCATGGGCGGGCGAAGCCTGTGCCTCGCCCATGCGCTAACAGGCGACCAGCCTCGCTATCCGACCTATCTGACTTCTAACTCTCATAACTTTTGACTCCGAGCTCCAAATTAGACACGGTCGGAAGCGTTGGAAAGCTAGAAGAAAAATCTACATTTTTCAAGAAGGACTCAAGGACAAGCTCGGCCACTAAGGGAAACAAATATTTACACAAAGGCCGATCGACTAGCTCCTCCTAAACAGTACCAAAACTTACAAACACCATATCTTTTGACCAAGAACTCCAAATTCATCAAACTTAGGGGGCGCTTGGTTCATAGAGGGGAATGAGAATGAGAATGAGAATGAATATAACGAGGAATGAGAATGGATATAATCATTATAATGAAGATGGTTGGTTAAGATGAAGGAATGATTACCATTACCATTGATGGTGGTTGGTTTGTTAAAAATGTTAAGAAATAAAAATTTGCTAAAATTTTGTTTTATAGAAAAATTTAAATATATTTTAAATAATTATTTTAATTTATACACCCTAATTATAATGACAAAATATTTAAAATAAAGTATATTGCTTTTTTCCTTTTTAATATAACTTGAAGAAAAAATAATGTAGTATTTTCTTGCATCAACATATCATTAGTTATATAATATCTTCAAAATATAGATTAATCATCCAAAATATTGTAAAATTTATCCACAACTATAATATCCACCATTTCATTACTACAAAGAAATCAAGTAACATAGTTTAATACAATTTACATTCATCGATAATACGAATGAAGTTATATTTTAAGTAATTAATGAATAATATTTTAATTAATTACATTGTAATTCATTAATTAATTATATTTTAATTAATTAATATATTTTAATTAGATTGTAATTAATCATGTAATTAATTATATTGTAATTAATTAATTAGAATTTAATTAATTAATTATTTGAATTAATTAATTAAATTTTATGTTGATTAATTATTTTAATTAATTAATTAATTTAATTTATTGTAATTAATTAAAATATAATTAATTATAATGAATAAATTAATTTAATTTATTGTAATTAACTAATTAATTAATTACATTTTAATTAATTAATTATATTTTAATTTCATATTAATTAATTGTATTTTAATTAATCATGTAATTAATTGTATTTTAATTAACTAGTTAGATTTTAACTATACTTTAATTAATTAATTATATTTCAATTAATTAATGAGATTTTATGTTGATTAATTATTTTAATTAATTACATTTTGTAATTATTTTAATTAATTAATTAATTAGCTCTTATCTTAATTAATTAAAGTTATTAATTAATTATATTTTATATTTTAATTAAATCTATTTTAATTAGTTACATTTTAATTATATTTAATTCAAAATTTTAAAAATAATGTTGGTAGGAATCAAACCCATTCCTCCCATATATGGAGGGTATGGACCATTACCCTAAACTTAGGTATGAAAAAACTATTCATTCAATCATAATAATCAACCAACCACTACCTTTCATTTCATTCCCATTGATTTGTTCCCATACCCCTTAATCAAGCATCCCCTTAGTGTCTATGGAAAGGTTAAAGAATTATCTACAACTCTCATGAAGATCACCGACCTATATTTCAACTCTATGAGGGTCAAAAGTGGACTCAAACCTCTGCCTGACAATCTGCCATATATACAACACCTACAATTAATTCTAATGACTCACACCTATCAATTTAACACATCATAAATAACTCATAAAACCTCCTGGAGAGCTCTGACTCACCACCTATCACTCTCAAGGAGTCTCAATGGTCCCAGATGACCTATATCAACCCGTAAACCGCAGAAACACAACATACCCGTAAATTACCACATGAGTGCATCAACCTGTAAATTTCAGACTACATCCCACTTCAACAAACTCACATGAAGAGAGTACTAAAGCTCTCCTTCTCTTTCCAAATCATAACAAAGTTCAAGCATGGCTTTAATTACATATTAGCATATCCATTAACAGTCAAGTACATAATACAAAATGTGTGAGATGCTCCATGTTTGATGTGCTTATAAGCTAGTTACTAACTTAATACAAAAGTGGCTAAATTTCTTGGAGTGATGCCCGATGCCTTGCAAGGTTCCGCGATCAACTAGAATTTGCACATGAGGAGGGAGAATGGGGGGTGAGCTAACACGGCTCAGTGGCTAACACGTTTATAGCCATCGGGTAAAGAGCCACACAACAAATCATTAACAATCCGAAACAATAGCAATTTATCATATAAAGCTCAAATAATCCAAAATCATCACATAAGCATAACATGAGAGTTCATATCAATCAAACACATATTATGCATCATAAACACAAATAAATGATGGAATGCACACATTTGGCTCGAGAGTTCCATAAACACAACGAATAAACCGAAGTTTATTGTAAACACAACGAGTCCATTTTCGGATATCGTGGGCCACAAGCGGGCTGCCGGGAGAAGGCTAGGGGGTCAACGTGCACGTGAGTAACGATATAGGTTCTCTCTTGCCCAATCACAACCAATTTATGCTCACATATTCAAACACAAAAATAGCATTTTATGCTTCTTCCATTGTATCAAATCATCATAGTTTCGTTCTTTTCATTCAAATCAAGGGAAATACACTTTCAATATACTCACAATTAACAAAGATAGCACACATAGGGCATTTGCCCATTACACAACAACTATAAAAATGTTACCCACCTATCGTAGAAATCCGAATTCAAGATTGCTCTTCCTCCTTGTCTTGAGTGGGGTTTTCTTGAGTTCCTTCAATTAAAAAATACTTCATTCAATAAATACATTTTCAAAGAAAGTCATAATATTCATAAATCAAGCAAAACTATTGGTAGAACGCCTTCAAATTTTGAGAATTCCATGGCCTTGGTAGAATTTTCCCATTTGCATCGCGTAGAATGTAAGAGCCATGCCCGACTTGCTTGACGACCTGGTAGGGTCCTTCCCATGCTTTTCTGAGCTTTCCAGGATGTTTCCCAACCTCCTCGACTTTTCGTAGGACGTATCTCCCGACCTTTACGTCGCTCAGCTTTACTCTTCTGTTGTAGAACCTTGTTGCCTTCTGCCTGACGGCTTCCGAACGAGCGGCAACCCTATCCCTGTTTTCACTGAGAAGCATGAGCTCGGCTCGGCGGGCTTCGTTATTCCGCTCTTCGTTATAGTTCGACACCCTCTGATTATGCAATACCACTTCTACGAGGACTAAGGCTTCCGCCCCAAAGGTCATCCTGAACGGTGTTTCCCCTGTGGCTCCATTTGGTGTGGTTCTGTACGCCCACAACACTTCATCGATTTCCTCCACCTGTGTCTTTCGTCGTCAGTGCGCTTCTTAAGAGCGCCATTATCTTTTTGTTTGTGTTCTCCATGAGACCGTTGCTTTGGGGTGAGCTCTCGAGGTCGATTCACCTTATCTTTAGTCGGTCGTGAAATCTCGAACTTTTCGTTGTCGAATTGTCGATCGTTATCTCGCTACCAAAGACCATAGGCATTCCGGCGAGTCGAAATTCTCCACCCTACGCTTTCAGAATTGTGGCGACCGCTTCCGCTTCTACCCATTTGGTGAAGTACTCCACTACCACTATCAGGAACTTCTTCTGCCTGGGAACGAGGGGGAAAGGCTCCAGTATATCCATTCCCCATTGAGCGAAAGGGATAGGGTGACTCACAATTTTCATCCTCTCGGTCGGCTGGTGAGACAGGCTGCTGTTTCTCTGGCAAGCCTCACAGCGGTCGACCTTATCCTGGCAGTCTTTTCTCATTGTCGGCCAGTAATACCCTTGTCGAATCAGCCTGTGAGCCAACATTCTGCCTCTTACATGATTTCTGCACATTCCTTCGTGGACTTCGGCCATTGCCTGCTCGGCTTCTTCTTCATTCAAGCATCACAGCAGTGGCCAGTCATAAGATCGCTTGTAAAGGTCATCGTTTATGATCGCGTATTCAGCCGTCTTTATTCTCAGTTTCTTGGCCTCCGAGGTGTCTTCCAGTTGTGTTCCCTCTAGGAGATACCGTCTAATCGGTTCCATCCAACTCAATCGATTGGTTTTTACATCAAGAACTTCCTTGGCTTTTTGAATGCTAGGGCGATCTAATCGTTCGACTAGAATGTTATTTTTGGCGTCTCGATCTGAGGCCATTTTGGAGAGCGCGTCCGCTTTAGCATTTTGAGCTCGTTCTATCCTGTTGATCGTGTACTGCTCGAAATTGCTTAACTCCCGCTTTACTAGCTCCAAATATTCGATCATGCTGTTCCCCTTGGTTTCATACTGCCCAGTGACTTGGCCGACCACCACTTGGCTATCGCTATATATCTTTAAATGCTTCACTTCCATTTCCTTAGCTAGTTGGAGACCAGCTATCAGAGCCTCATATTTCGCTTCGTTATTGGAGGCCTTGAATTCTAGCCGAAGGGCGTATTCCACATTTTCTTCCGTATGCGGGTCGATTAATACCACTCCTGCTCCGCATCCTTTGGCGTTGGACGACCCATCAACGAACAAGCTCCAGGCAGGGAACTGCTCGTCCTTCGAGCTGGGTTGGCTCATCTCTGCGATGAAGTCTGCCAACACCTGTGCCTTAATGATCATCCGAGGTTTGTATTGTATGTCGAACTCTCCCATCTCTACCGCCCACTTTATTAGTCGACCCGAAGTTTTGGGCTTTTGAAGGCACTGCCTGAGGGGTTGGTCGGTCCATACCTCAATGGTATGACTTTGGAAGTAGGGTCTTAGCTTCCGGGCTGCCATTATCAAGGAGAGGGCTAGTTTCTCTATAGGCGTATATCGCGTTTTCGGTTCGGTTAACACTTTGCTGACGTAGTAGACAGGGTGTTGTTCGCTTCCCTCCGATTGAATAAGTCTCTTGTTGATCGACCCTCCAGTATCGCCAATTATAAAATCAGATTCTCTCCCTCTACCGGGCTTTGCAAGATAGGCGGGCTAGACAAGTATTGCTTTAAGTTTTGAAAAGCTTTCTCGCATTCATCTGGCCATTGGAACTGGGTCACGTTAAACTTTCCTCAAGATTTTGAAAATGGGAGACACTTGTCTCCCAACTGAAATGAACACCTTAGAGAGACTATCCGACCGGTCAATATCTGCACTTCTTTTAAGCATTGGGGCGAGGGCATTTGGATGATGGCTTCGATCTTCTCTGGATTAGCTTCAATCCCCCGCCGAGTGATCATAAACCCTAGGAATTTTCCGGATGCCACCCCAAAAATGCATTTTTCGGTTGACTTTATCCGAAATTTATTGAGGTCCGAAGACTTCCTTGAGATCTTCCACATGCTCCGTGGCTGTCTTACTTTTGACCACCATATCATCCACATAAGCTTCCATCGACCGGCCGATCTGTTTCTTAAAGACCTCCATGACGAGTCGCTGATAGGTCGCCCCTGCGTTCTTCAAGCCAAAAGGCATTATTTGGTAGCAATATGTGCCTTGGTCGGTTATGAAGGCGGTCTTTTCTTCGTCTTCCGGACTCATTTGAATCGATGATGGCAGAAAGCATCCAGAAGTCGGAAGTTCATGCCACGAGGTAGAGTCTACTAACCGTCAATCTTGGGCAGGGAAACTGTCCTTTGGACATGCTTTGTTCAGGTCGGTGAAATCGATGCACATTCTCCACTTCCCGTTCTTCTTTTTCACTAAAACCACATTGGCGAGCCATTCAGGATACTTGACTTCTCGGATGAACCCGGCCTCGAGTAATTTCTCTACTTCTTTCTCGATCACCCCCTGCCGTTCCTTGCTGTGCCATCGCTTCTTTTGTCTGATCGGCTTGTAGTCATGCCGAATACCAAGGGAGTGTGATGCGACTGATCGAGAAATTCCAGGAATGTCGCTTGGTACCCAAGCGAAAACCGATCTATTTTCTACCAAACAGCCTGTGATTTCTTTAACTAGGTCCTTCTGCAGCTCGGAACCTAGGTTTGTGAATTTAGATGGGTCGGTCTCGTCCAGAACGACCCGCTGCATATCTTCCACTGGGTTCATCCTATCCATCTCCTCATCGGCTCTCACATCAAGAGAGCTCGTCAGGACCACCGCCCCGTCTAATGTTTTTGTTTCCGCTAAGTAGCACTCCTCAGGATTCTTTCTTGACTCTGACGATCTTGATTCCATGAGGCGTTGGGAATTTCATCGCCTGGTAGTATGTAGAGACGACCGCTCTAAGGGCGTTCTGGGTAGCTCGTCCGATTATTGCATTGTATGCCCCTTGAAACTTCACGACTAGGAATTCAACATCCCTTTCTATTTGGCACGGCTTTTGCCCGAACTTCACTTTTAAATAGACTCGGGCGAATGGGTAGGCTGATGCTCCAGTTACCCCTTTGATAGGTCCGTCTATGGGCAGTAGTCGATCTTCGAGTACCTCCATCTACTTGAAGGCCTCATAATACAATCAGTCGACCGAGCTGCTCGTATCAATCATCACCCGCTTCACCTCGTAGCCGTCCATGTTCAGATTTACCACGAGGGCGTCATCATGAGGGCAACTTACTCCATCAAGGTCAGACTCATCGAACGTTATCATCTCGTCGTTCTCCCTCGGCCTTTTGGTGGATGAGTCTCTACCGACCTGTTTGGCATATCTTTTTCTCCCTTTAATGGTGGATCCCCCTGCTGCATTTCCACCGAATATCATGTTAATGACCCCAGTCGGTCGGTCGTCTTGTTGCCCAGCGTTTCTGTCGTTTCTTTCCCTCGATCGTCCTCTCTCTTCTCGTCGATTATCTGTATTCGCATTCTGCCTCCCTCCATCATTCCTGTCGTTTCGCCTCCAAGGCGGTCGCCTATTGTCTGGTCGACCTGTCCTGCGCTGATTATCCCGATCGACATTTTGTTCGTGCCTCACGAATCGGCCCAGCCTTCCTTTTTGGATAAGGAGTTCGATCTCTTTTTTCAACTGCCAACAATCCTCCGTGTCGTGACCGATATCTCTGTGAAAACGACAATATAGGTCTGGGTTCCTCTCCTTGTAAGGGGTCTTCATTTTATTGGGCTCTCGGATGGACTCCACATCCGCTCTCATAGCCGCTAGTACTTCCGCATATCGTTTGTTAAGCGGGGTGAAGTCTTGCTGATGCCACTGCCGATCGATCGGCTTTCTCCAGGTCGACTGATCCCTCTGTCTCTTATGAGACTCATCTGCCCTACCAATTGGCCCGCGATCATCTGCTCTGCATTTTGTATTCTTTAATACTTCTTCGAGCTGAATGTACTTATCTGCCCGATGTCTGATCTCTTGAATAGATTGGGGCTGATCGAGAGCCAATGACTTTTTGAACTCCTCATCCCTCGTGTTGCTCATAAGTGCTACCAACATGGACGAGCAAGTGAGGTCGGGGACTTCAACTGCTTCATTATTAAACCAAGTGATGAATTCCAGTAAACTTTCGTTTCTTCCTTGGGTCAGTTGCATTACTTCCAGTGCGGTTTTCTGTGGTCGCTTGCTTGTGGCAAACTGGTTGAGGAAAAGTAGCCTAAAATCCTCAAAGCAGGTGATACAACCCGGAGGTAGACTATTGAACCATCGTCGGGCTCCCTCTTGAAAGGCCGTGCAGAAAGCCTTACATTGGATGGCTTCCGGAACACAATGTAGATTCATCATGGACAGGAAGTGCTGTAGGTAATCCAGGGGGTCGGTCTTTTCAGTATATTTTTCAGGGGTCGGTATTTTGGTGCCAGGTGCCGGGAGGCTATCCAAGATTTCCGGAGTGAAGGAGAGTCAGATCGCGTCGAGCGATCTGGCTAAGCTTCATAGCTGCGTTAATCCGATCATCCACGATCTTTTCTAGGGCTTCAGTTGGGTGGTGATCGGTCGTCATGCTGGCCTGTCGTGCAACTGGCCGTGCAAACGGCTGCTTCTGTGCTGGCTGAGACTATAAGATATGGCGGATCAACAGATCAGCCGCTTCCTCGATCTGTTTTCGAGTGAGGGAGGTTTGTATAGGAGGAGGAGGATCTGCATCCGATTGGTGTTGGAGATTCGGGTGCATATTAAGTGCAGCGTTATCCTCTAAAGCTACGCTCTGTTCTTCTTGTTCCAAGTGCTGAGGTTGCGGTTGATTGTTCGGGTCTGAAGATTCCATGCGGGAAATATGAGGTACAGGCGGCAGAGTTGCAGGTAATTGCAAACCTATGCGCTGCATCGCCAGAGCCGCGACGGCGGCTATATCACGGTTTGTCGCCGCCGCCTGACTGATCTGTGTATTTCTGGACGTGGTGCCCTGAAGTCGGGCCCCACGGTGGGCGCCAATTGGTTCTACCAGATTATGACTGAACTGTACGTTGCCGTTTGGATCCATGAGTCAGTTGCTTCACGTAAAGGTTTCGGTGCGAAGTTCCTGCAAAACAAAGAAGGCACGTCGGGGGTCGTTTCTTGATAAGCCCCTCCGACGCTCAAGTCAGTCTTTTGGTGAAGGCGGGATCGCTATAAGCAGAGAAAACTAGGGTTATGATTATTCGTACCATCGTTACGATAGAATTATACCTTATATATGAGCAACAATTAGGTTTAGATCTTTACGTGTGCATGGGAGTCTCTCACATGCGGATGGGCTGAGGAGAGCTTAGATCGGGCTTAGGCTTGACATAGCTATTAGGTATGAGACCGATCTTTAAAGAATGGACCGATCGGCCCACGGATCGTCTGGGTTCTGGCCCTGCACGACCGACCCGACCACTCCCTATTTTGTTGAAAAAATCACAAATATTACAAATACAAACTTAATAAACTCAAAACCCATTATGAGTTAGTTTGTTGAGGCTAACCAACCAAACCCTTTAGTATGCACACTAGTACACACCTCACTCAACTTTCTTCTAATAACATCTATGGATGCAATGGCCAAATGGCATATTTATAGGTGATATGTTGGTTGGCTTCTTTGGTGGAAATAATTGGTAACTTAAAATTACCAACTAGCAAAAGGAATAGAAAGTCAATTTGAATTGAAAATTAGGCCAAGTCAAAGCCACCTTTTTACAACTCATCATAGTCTAGAGATTTCCAATATTAAACCAACTTTAATCTTTAACATTCTCTGTTAAACTTGGTTGTCATTCCAAGCATGTTATTCAACTTGTAAAATGTCTAAGCCTTCAAAGACTTGGTGAAAATGTCTGCTATTTGATCTTCAGATGTGCAATACTCAATAATAATCTCTTTGTCTTTAACCAAATCTCGAATGTAATGATGTTTAATGTCAATGTGCTTACTTCAACCATGGAACACTGGATTCTTCGTTAAAGCGATTGCTGATTTATTATCATAGTAGATTGTCGTGGGACCATTTGATTGTTGTTGCAATTCACTAACCATCATTCGTAGCCAAATTGCTTGAGTAACACAATGTGCTGCAACTATATACTCTACTTCAGTAGTTGAAAGAGCAACTACTTGTTGTTTCTTAGAAGACCAAGAAAATGCTTCAGAACCTAAATAAAAAACATAACTTGAAGTACTTTTTCTCTTTTCAACATCACCGACCCAATCGCTATCTGTATATCCAACTAGTTGTATATTTTATTGTTTGAATAAAATATGTCACCATCAATCGTACCTTTAATTTACCTCAAAATTCGTTTACCAGCTTGCCAATGAAATTGTCGTGGTGAATCCATAAATCTGCTCATGATTCCCACTCTGTAAATAATATCTGGTCTAGTTGCAGTTAGGTACCTCAGACTTCTAATATGTAACACCTCACTCCCGCATGACCCGAACCCGTAATCGATGGTGATATCCGAGTCCGTGCCCTCCGAGGGTGACGTGCTACATCACTCAGTCAAAACTCAGTATAAAATTTTTTTTGACCACAAACATGCACAATGCGGAAAACAATTTACATAAACAATCATTGGAAATTTCAATGACCACGGGGGCCCTTTTTATAAATGCATTTCCATTCAGTTTGTTGCCTTTACAACATGACCTAATCATTAATACAAAAATTCAGAAAATACAATTTTATCAAACACTAATGCAGACGCGAACTGATCCTGACCTCATTTCTCACTTACAAGCGGTTGCTATACGCCCGTTGCCTAATGGGGTATTCTTCTGGGTCTTGAAAAATAATTGCATATTTTGGGTGAGTTTTGCGAACTCAGTGAGGTAACCATCATCGATGGTTCACTCAATTCATGCAACACATCAATTCACGTAACATAAATTTACATTATTGCATATTTGATCACATTTTTCAATTTCCCTTGAGCATAGACACTTTGATACATTTCATTCGATTAGACATACATAACCAATTGAAGTCATGCAACACTCAAGCATAATACAGTTGTTTCACAATTCACGTTCAGAAGTACCACATGATTGGTACCACAGAAGCATAAGACATTTAGCCTGTCACTCAATCAAAAGGATTAAAACTAGATGCATATGATATGCGCATGTGACACTTTTTCAAATTTATTTCGGTGTTGTGACCGAGCGCATGAACTGTCCCAAAATGGGCGCATTAATCGTTGAGCCTGAGGCTCTGAACTGTCCCAATATGGGCGCATTAATCGTTGAGCCCGAGGCTCTGAATCACTGCGGGGCTCGAGGCCCAAATATAAACGTTGAGCTTGTAGCTCTCGGTGGCTACTCCGGTCACAACTGTCATTAACTGACCATGCATTCATGTATGGAATGCATATGTCGCAATGTAGCAATATCAACATCACACTCATTCCCAAATTATCACATTTAACCAAATAGTTCACAATTAATCACATTAAAATCATGATCACAATTTATCACATTTAAACACGGAGGTCCCAAATTCTCAAACAAATAGCACTTTTATGTCAGAATCTCCCAATACACCGGACCTTCTGTCCGGAATCCATAATCAAGACACAATTCCCACCATTATTCGCCACAAAACTATAAATAAAACAAATAAGAATTGAGGAATCGTTTAGGTCACTCACCAACTCCCTTCAAGGCTAGTGCCTGGAAGTTTCGGCAACGTCTAAGGGTCAACGTTCCAGTTGCTCCTCTATAACAAATAACATACACATATATCAAAATTTGCACAATCATAGGTGTTTAATAATGCATATGAATAAACTGAAAGATATACAATACATGTTCATGACAATCCCGGGGTCAAAACCTCACAAACTCATTTTCATACCAAAACTCATATATTTCCAAGTCACTCTTTCAGGTCTATTATTCACATTAAAAAGAAAAGTGAAGATGAAATAATTTGATCATCCTCTCTTCTAGTAAGGTGTTCCTCTATGTCTTATGATTCCATTGACACCAAAATCACTCAATTTGGTTTAGTAGATTGGGAGATACACCTCAACCATTGGTGGAATGTTCTAATTGCAAAATAGTGTACTAAACCCAATTCCATCAGAATTTCAACATCTTAGGGATTGAATCAACATGTAGCTTCTCATATAATTTGTAGCCCTATTACTCTAATTTACTACAAAGGAAGAATCATCTCAATTGGAGTCCTTTAGGTCCAAATATAAGCAAAACATTGAAGTATGCTCAGTAAAACTACTCTCATTGACAATATTCCAACAGACTCCAACTCTTTCTTTTGATCCATCTCTTTCCATTCAACATCAATTAATACCAATTTTCATGTAGATGTAGTAAAATGTTTTAGGAACTTATTGCTTCAAGAACCAAGTCATTTGGAGGTCAAGAGAAGGAGTTATGGTCAAAAGAAGCAATCAAGTTTAAGACCTCAATCAAATTGAACCTAGTTTGGCGCGAATGCCATAACGTTTTCCACAAATTTCTTATTCCTTTCATTTTTGCACCATTTGAAAGAGGACATCTAGATATAAAACTTTCGTGAAGACACAAAGTCGAGATTCGGCCTCTAAAATAGTCAAAAATTACGATTTCCCAAGTTGTCCCGTGAATGTCCGTTAAATGGACCTGCATGTCCGTTTAACGGACATGAATCGACCAAACAGCCCCATTTCATCTGAGAAAGTTCGTTAACGGACATACACTATCCCAAGGGTATCTTTACACCCGAGAAGGTCCATTTAACGGACCTAATGTCCTTTTAACGGACATACATCTCCAAAACCTTCCTCCAAAGCCTCTTCCAAGGTTCCTACACTCATTCCATCATCATATCTACCCATAATCTTCTCAAATTCACCTCATATAGCATAAAATCACTTCATAACATCTCAAATTTAGCTCAAACTCATCCATACTCCATTCATATTCCCTCATTGGTCATAAACACCCAAAATAAAACACCAGCACATACATTCATCTACAACTTTTGCTGCACTCAATTCATGTCAATATTTGGGACTCTTAAAGACAATTTAAAAACAACTTCTTCAAAAGAAATGTAGCCAAATGCCTCTAGTTGCATCCAAAACAAAAATCAGTTCATTTGGACAACTATAAAGGAAGTTATGGCTCATACATTGAAGCATATTCAAGATCATGTTGCTGCAAAATTTCCAGATTTTTTTAAACATTCAATCTTTGCATCTAACTCATCTTATACCTTCTTTTCTCTTCCATTTCTCTTCCTCATCACTCCCTATCTGTAACACCCCACTCCCGCGTGACCCGAACCCGATATCGTTGGCAATATCCAAGTCCGTGTCCCGCGAGGGTGGCGTACTACATCGGTCGGTCAAAACTCAGTATACAATTTTTTTTTTGCGCGAAAAAGACAGTAATAATCTGAGCCCACAATCAGAAATACACAGTTTCAGTTTCAGCAGTAAACATTTTCAATTATTAAAATCATTCAGCAATAAGTTACAATCATTTAATGTACAAAGAGCCATAACTAAATTGGGCTCATTACAGATACAAGCAGCCTTGATAGAAAGTTCAAAATACAATTATGCGACACTAAAGCAGGCACGAACTGATCTCGACTTCTATCCTTCACTTGTCTACAGTAGACATACTCCCGTGTCAATCGGGGTATTCTTCAAGACCTGAAAAATAGATGCAAATTTTGGGTGAGTTTTGCGAACTCAGTGAGAAACCATCATTGATGGTTCACTCAACTCATGCATATTCACACAATTCACAGCATATCACAAATTTATCCCTTTCAGAAATATCACATGCACTGGCATTTCACAGTTATAGGCATTTTGTAACACCATTCACATTTAATCATTCATATATGCAATGCACATGTGACACTTTCCATTTCCATTTTATTGTTGTGACCGTGCGCCTGAACTGTCCCAGTGACGGGCACATTGCGTTGAGCCTGTGGCTCTGAATACGTTGGGCGTGATATGCCCTGATACGGTGAGCCAGTGGCTCTGTAATACGTTGGGCTTGAAGCCCTGATCCGTTGAGCTTAAAGCTCTGAAATACGTTGGCTGCTTCGGTCACAACTGCCATTATCTGATCATGCCTTTATGCATGAATGCATATGCTCCAATTTCCATTTACCGTCATTTACATTTCAATGTCATTTCCCATTCCTTCGGACCTTCGGTCCGATATTTCAGTCATATACAATTTACAATTTATTTCATTGATGCATTCATAATCATTTACACACAATAGCACTTCAATATCAAGTTCTCAATATTTCGGACACCCATGGTCCGAAATCAATCAAAATCAAACACACATGTCCATCCATTATCTCCACATGGCATCAATGCATAATATTAAACACACATAGATTGAGGAACCAACTAGGTTACTCACCCATACTTCCGAGCCAAAATCTGGAAGTCTCAGTGACGTCGGTGGACCGACGCTCCAAGTGTGACTCTATAACAGTTAAAATGAGTACACATTACCAACTGTATAGTTAGAAATATCAAACAATGCACATGAAATAATTAAAATGTATACAATGCATGTTCATGGCATTCCCGGCCCTAATCTAAAATTTTCCATCATAACAATTCCACCTAAAAATTAGAAATCTAACGGCACCGAAATTACTCAATTCAGGCCTTAATCGGTCCAAAAATAAATAAAACAGTGGCCACATAACTATTACCCAGACCCACGTCAATTTCCCATCCAAAAATTCCCAATTTCCTATGAAATGAAATTCAATGTCTCATGAATTCGATGCCTCAAGAATCGGGTCAATCGGACGTCGGACGGACAAGTTATAAGCAAAAGAATGGAAAAGATCAGTACAAGTCGACTTATTTGAGAATACAAGTCGACTTACTCTACTTGTGCATGCATAAGTCGACTTACTGAAGATACAAGTCGACTTACATTACTCCCATAACATATCTGGGAAACTTCTCCAACATGCCAACTTCCACAGGACATAACTCCCTACTCCGGACTCCAAATTGAACAAACTTGGTGTCTATTTTATAGAAAAAAGAGAGCTCTACAAGTTTCATGAAGGACACAAAAGCTAAATTCACCTTTAAGGGTATCAAAAATGCAATCAAAGATACTGCCCACACAATGCCTCTCAAAACAGTGCAACCTTTTCCAAAACAGGGCACTAGTTTATAAAATCCGTAACTTTCCAGTTCCTTTGTCAAAAAATTACACAATAATTATGCTCAGAAATATCCTAATCTTATCAACAACTTTAATGAACAACCCAAAATCAAATTCAATTGCTAACTAGGTCAAATAATTCAATCAATGATGCTGCCCCAGAAATCACCCAATCTGGACAGTAATGTTCTATCAAGCATAACTCCCTGTACAAAAGTCAAAAAAATCACTACCTTATACCATTGGAAAGATAAAACCACATACTTCAAGTTTCATGAAGAGCTTAAGAGTCAATTCCCTCTGTAACCAATTCAAAACTGTTATACAAGTTTCTGCCATGATCAGCAGTTAACACCTTTATGCAGGTTCAGGTTTTAAAAACTCATAACTCCCTAATCTGATCTCCACAAATTAAATTCTATATACCATCTTCAAGATAAATGTTTCCTCTACAACTATTCAGCAGATCACTCAAGCTAATTCAATCCACAGAAATCGTTAAAATTTCTACTAATCAGAATGTGCACCAAATCCATACTTAGTCTAGGTTTCCACAAAATGCTCAAAAACCAGTCAAGAGTAAACAGTTCATATCTCCCAATATACATCTCGAAAAATAGCAAAGTCAGTGGGAATGAAAGCTAACTTAATATGCTTCAACTTTCATGAAGACCATTTTCCCAAATTCCATATCAATTAATTTAGAAAAATCAGCAAAACACTTTGGTCATAGTTTGATTCTCGTTCACGTACACTAAAACAGGAACTTTCCATGCAAATGTTAGACCTTTTAGAGTTACAATTTAACAACACCTATTTCACACAAAATTGTAGCCAATAAGCTCAAGTTTAATTGGGCACAAACCGCAACTCATTTTCTTGCCTACACAATGAGTTATGATCAAAACATTGCAGTAGGTCAAAAATCAATTTTTTCCAGCTTTCATTTTCAACTTAAATCCTATCACTTCTAATACCAATTATGCAATATTAATTACATAAAATATGAAACTTACTTGATTTAGCTTCCATCCTTCAAACTATTCAAACAAAACACAAAATCCTAACTCCCCATATCACCCACGTTCTTCATCAACTTGAAAGAGAAAGGTGGGTTCTTCCATAACAAAGTGAAGAAGAAGAAGAAGAAGAAGATGGTAGCAATTAATGGTAGTACATGGAGGCAAGACCAACTCCACTCTTGGTGAGGAGAGAAAATCGTGGATGGAGAAGAGGAATGAAGAAAAAGAAAGAATGAAGAAGGAAAAGGCATGTGTCGTGAATGTACATAAGGAAGAGCTCCCATTCATTTAACCTAAGGTTATTTATAAAGATATGGCTAAGAATGTGCCACTTGGATGGCCACATGTCAAGCTCTCCTATTTTTCTTCTAAATTCATCAATTACAAGCCCAATTTCCCATAAATTCCACTTTTCAAACATTCCTATAACCATAGGTCCAAAATTTAATTCCATAGGCACTAAATTCTAATACCGATTTTCAGTTAGTATGCCCCTCGGCATTTTTCCTAGTATGGGATTTACCCCGAAAAATTCCAGAAAATTTCATAAATTTTTCTAAAATTGAAAAACCATTATTGACACTCTCCAAATAATTTTTCAAGATCAATAACCCATAATTCTCAAAATTCTCAACTAATTACAGTTATAACCAAATAGACCGGGAACGTCAATGTATGCATGTACAATATTTTCATGTGTAACAATGTCATTTTTCACAATACAAATATGTCACATAGGTATGAATAATACTAATTAATCCCTATCACTCACATCCTATGACAATTTACTATTTTACCCCTCCTGTCGGGGGTGGGATGTTACACTATCCAAATCAACTTCATATATCAATCACAAACAAATTATGATCTAGTATGATCATAAACCAAAAACGGAGCATATACATATACATCCATTCATAAGCAATTTTATATACTCATCCAAACATCCTTACATGCAAAAATTTAACTTCCATAACATCTCTATAACACAATATATATATCATTAATCCCATACACAACCAAAAGCAAGAATTTTACCTAAGCTTTCCATCAATCATGACCTATATATATACAATTCACATAATCACATCATCAAAACTCCATTTACCCTCCATTCTAGCATAAACCAAACTCTTTATCAAGGTCATTCCACCTTTATAATATTTCTATAATCATTACTCATCAATATCACCAGTTTTACACAACCCCTTAACTATACACGACACCCTTATATTCATAACCCCAACTCAAACAATGAACCTCTAAAATAACATTACAATTTCTTCATTTAACTCAAAACCCATGATATTAATCAAAATACTTACATGCTTTAGCTTCCAAGTTCTTCAAAATCTCACTCAACCCTAGCTCCAAGCATCACTTGTTCATCATCTTGAAGAAGGCAAGGATAGGTTTTTCTTAAGACAAAGAAGAAGAAGATATGGTAGGAGTAACAAGTGAAAGGTGGAAGCAAAATGGAGCTTTGGGTGGGTCAAGAATGTAGGAGAAGAAGACAAGAAGAAGGAGCCACAAAATTAGGGGAAAACAAGAGATAAATTGAAGACAAAACAATTAAGTTTTCTTTTAAGGGAAGAATAACGTAAATGGGGGTGTGTGGTGAGTGGTAGTGACACTTGTCACTGCCACTTGTCACCTTCTTATGGTCCCATGTGAACTCATATAAAACTAGTCTATTTGTTTCCTATTTTTACTCCAATTGTCTCTTAAATTTTCAATAACACTAATCAATAATTCCTAAAGTCATGTATCAAAAATTCCAAAGCTATTTGACAGTAAATGCTACTACCGTTTATCATTTGGTTTGTCGCTGGACCTTTTTCCTAGTCCAAAAAGTTACCCCTCCCAAAATTTCAGAAATTTTTCCTAAATTTCTCCAAAATTATAAAACAAAATATTTCACTTTCCAAATCAATTTTCAATACCAATAACCCATAAATCTCAAAACAATCACATTTATTACCAATTATACCCGGAATGTCAATGAATGCATGTACACTTATTGTTATCTGCATGTGCAAAAATTGTCATTCATATATATTTAGAGGCCATAATATGCATGAATATGCCGAGCTATGTTTCCACACTCCTAACCCGTCCTAAATGACTAATTTATCCTTCCCATCGGTAATGGGATGTTACACAATAAGTCTTCTAAAATTTATTGCATCAACCAAATCACCACTATCGTCTTTCACAAGCTTTAGCCTCTCTTCAACTGGTGTTAAAATTGGTTTGCAAGCATCCATTTTGAATTTCTTTAAAATATCTTTTGCATATTTCTGTTGCGAAATGAATATGCCTTTATTTGTTTGCTTTACCTCGATATCAAGAAAGTAGGACATTAATCCCAAATCTTTCATCTTAAAATGAGCAACCATATCTTTCTTGAACTTTGACAACAATCTTGAATTATTACCAATGAATATCAAATCATCTATATAGAGACAAACTATGATGATGTCTCCTTCCTTATTGATCTTAATATACAAAGTATGTTCATATGTACACTTACGAAATCCATGTTTAATGAATTAAGTATCAATACGAGTATACCATGCCCTCGGTGTTTATTTAAGACCGTACAATGCTTTCTTTAGTAGATAAACCTTATCTTCTTCTCCTTGCTTTACATATCCTGGTGGTTGCTTAACGTATACTTCTTCTTCAAGTATATCATTCAAAAAAGATTGACTTCACATCCTTTTGATGAATCTTCCAATTGCTTTAAGCAGCAAGATAAATGATTAAACGTACAGTATCTAATTTGGCAACAGGTACAAAAACTTAAGAGTAGTCGATACCTGACTTTTGCTTATGTCTTTTTGCAACTAGTCTTGCTTTAAAGCATTCCACTTCTCCACTGGGCTTATACTTTGTTTTGTACACCCATTTGACACCAATAGGCTTCTTTCTTTTTGAAAAAGTGGTTAACTCCCATGTTTTATTTTTTTCAATAGTATGAATTTCGTCATCTATTGCTTTACTACTTCCTTGAACATTACTGGATCACAGTCTACAAAGAAAGCATAATGGGCAACAACTTCATCATCATTATTATCATCATCACCTACTTGATAGTCTTTCAAATAGGTAGGTGGATGGCGTTCTTGTTGTGGGCGCCTAAGTGCAAGTGAAGTAAGAGGAGATGACGCTTCAGGATCAATATGAGTTGACTCTTCAAGAATTGGAGGTGAAGACTGTAACACCCCACTCCCGCAAGAACCGAACCCGATATCGATGGTGATATCCGAGTCCGTGCCCCGCGAGGGTGACGTGCTAACCACTCATTCAGAAATCGGTACATTATTCATTTAAAACCTATATGCGGAATTCCATGCCCAAATTGGGTACTCATTCAATCACATCCAATTTGAATACACACATTTTCAAAAGCCACTGAGGTCAATTTCACAAATACAAATAAACACTTTATTACAAAAATAAAGACATGTAATGCAGACACGAACTGATCCCGACTTCTGACCTTCACTTGAATCCTGCAAACGTACTCCTGTTTTACTAACGGGTACTCTTCAATTCTGAAAAATAATTGCAATGTTGGGTGAGTTTATGAACTCGTGAGAAACCATCATCGATGGTTCACTCAACGCATGCATAACCAAACAATTCACATCTTATCACATATTATCACATTCCAAATCAACTCGGGCATTGCCAATTTGTACACATACAAGGCGACGCCTTTCACACGATTCACATACATAACAACACCGCATGTAAATCTCTTTCCAAAGTTTCCATTGTTTTACTTTGAGTTGTATCGGGCGCTTAACGGAATGTAATTCAAATACACTTAGGGAGTAGGAGAGCCCTCTGGTATACATCGACTCCCTCGAGCTCAAAGCTCGGTTCATTCACAAGATAATCACATTTTAAGCAAGTAGAGAGCCCCCAGGTATGCACTCTCGCTCGCTCACATTAGGGATAGGAGAGCCCTCCGGTATGCACTATTCTCTTCTCACAATTGATGAGCTTATAGCTCCGATCAGAATATGCTCCAGTCACAACCATTCTTTATTAACCAATTATGGATTTCACGCGTTCATTCATATCTCTATAGACAATACATATGTATCAAATCACATTTCCAATCATTTCACAGCAGCATTCACATTTTGCACTTCAATATTCCATTCAAATACTTCGGACACCCGTGGTCCGAAATCAATCAAAACAAACACATACATCCCTCCATTCTCTCCACATGGCATAATGGCAAGATATTAAACATATAAAGGCTGAGGAACCAACTAGGTTACTCACCTGAACTTCCTAGTCGTGTGCTCGAAGCTCCAAAGATCGTCTGTGGATTATCGATCCATCGGCTCTATAACAATCAATCAATTTCATTCATTACAAAATGCACAGTCAAAAATAATTAATCATGCACATGCCTTGAATAACAGATATACTATGCCTATTCATGATTTTCCCGGTACCATTTTCCACTTTCCACTTTCTTTTACTCAAGGATCACTATCGGCTCATTTCGATTCAATAACACGTAGAACTCACCAATTTCGCTTTATACCAATTAGTTCCATTTGTCAATTCATATGCACTAAACTAAGCTCACAAGATCTCAAAACCAATTTTCATTTTGAACTAAATCAAATTCACTTAATAAAGACTCCAATTACCTCAATTCATATATTGAAATTCTCATAATTATAACCCAATCATCGTGAAACTATCCTTAGTTGCAATACAATCACATACATAACTTTCTTTCACTAAATGAGATCTCTAAACCCGAATTCAAACTCTCATTCTTTTCCTTAATCATAAACCTCATTCACTAGATCATAGCAAATCAAACCTCACCTCAATTGGAGGTCTACACAATTAGTTATACCTCAAAAACCCAATTAAAACACATCGAAATCGTTCCTCATTGCGGCGTTCAGAGTGGCTCGCCATGACGTCTGACGCCGCCATGCGAACGTTTCCTTCGGGCTCGTCGCGACGTGAGGGAGAGGGCTCGCCGCGGCGTCAATGATTCACGCTCGCCGCGACGTCCCCACCTTGCTCGTCGCGATGTCTAAGCACTTTCCTCGTCGCGACGTCTAAATATTTATTCGTCATGACGTGCGACCTGGTTCGCCTTCTCCGATTTCTTTTCCTCTTCTCTCTAAAATCCAGATTAACTCAACTAAAACACTCAAATCTTTAACAATTAACCCTATGCATGCTTTAAACACAATAATCACAACATGAAATCATAAACTTACCGAATGAAGCTTAAATCTCAAATCTTCCGAAAATTCTTCCAAGACTAACAATCACGATTTTTCACCCGAAATCTCATGATCCTTCATCCTTTCAAGGATTAGAGTTGGTCTTAGCACAGAAGAAAGCAAACAAGCAAGGATCAAGCAGGAAGAAAGAAACGAAGCTCAATCGAAGGAGAAGAGGATCGAACCTTAGGGAGGAGAAACAATTTCTGTTTTCTTTTCTTTTTCAAACGTAAGAGATATATATATATATATAGATGCAGAACAATAAACCTCTTATCATTTTTCCTCCCAAAACATTTAACTTTCTAATCAGTCCACTCATCTCAAAATCTCAATGGCTCAACATATTAAATTCCAAGATCGTATATCTAAATTTTCATAGCCATTGGACAATTATTTCGATCTATTCAATAATCGATCGCCACTTTCGAGAATTTTCGGTCCGAACATTTTCTCCTAATTATTCCAGAAACTTATCCTAACTATCACTGTCACTTTGTAATCATTCTAACACAGTTCCAATTCCACCATTCACACCCAATTATTCCCTAATTCACAATATATCATAATCCAATCTAATTATCTCGCAAATTCACAATTCAAATCATTTACAAAATCAAATGCCGGAAAAAGTTATGAATGCATGTACCTATATGTGCATGTGCCAAAAGACAGAGGCCAAATAAATGTTCACATCAGAAATATGAAATGCAAATTACTAGCCTGACCAAATAGACCCATATACCCTTCCCATTAGGGTCGGGATGTTACAATTCTCCCCTCCTTACAAAAATTTCATCCTCGAAATTTCATATACAATTGATCAGGGAGGCAGGGGAATTGTTCCGATCACTAGATACTGTTTCCCACTTATTTCTCTATATAGACAATTTCTGCCAAATAACTGAAATCAATCATCAAATCACTCTTTATCTTTTCTCTAACTTTACATACCTCATGGTTTCCTCAAGATCACTCGCAATTCTTTACTTTCGATATCGATAATACATATGTCAGATCATAACAATATTTCCTAATCCTGTCCAAGTAACACTTTGGATCCGAAACATCTTTTACAGGTTTACAAATCCGTAGTTCCATTCACACTACAGTCCCATAGAGATCACTACATAACGAATTTAATTTCCATTCATTACACCTGTGTCTCTATCTAAGTGTATCTGGCCGAGGCGATACACTTCAAAACATTTCATTTATCGTTTATCAGATTACATTCCTTTAGTGATAAAACCTTAATCTCATAAGATTATAATCACCTCTATAACAATCAACTCGACACATTGTCATAAATTTTGATTTCTAAAAATCGCCATTACAGATTCATTTTCTCTCAATATATACACTGCTCAAATGGTGTCACCAATGCAACAATTGATATAGCTGCAATCAATTCAGACTATACACCAATTTATGTCCCTATGAATTCCCAAATTATCCATTTGACAATTGATTCCAACAGACAAGCCTGTTGGTCTCTCACACATACAACCATTCAATTTATCTCACTAAACTATCGATTCCTCTTTCGATTTGCTCATACTAAACCATAATACTCTCTAATCTCTACTCGCGATTTCCCTAACAGTTTCTCGATAACATTCGCAAATGTCTACACCTTAATTTGGTCTTTGCCAATCTTTTTAAATATACACACCAGTTTCAGAATTCCAATAGCAAATAATACTTTCTTTTAGCCCCTTTTTGCTAGCTCAACGATTTTTACTCAGTCATACAATCAAAACCTTATCGCTCAAATTGCGATCATCTCATTTGAATTTCCTGTTCAATCTATTTAATTTCATGACTAGCCTAATTGAATTATTCAATCGCTTAATTCTTTTCAAATCTTTCGAATTCACAAAATACCTCCAATGAGGAACGATTTTCTTATAATTTTCTCAATTCCATCATAACATATTCTGACATATGTTCCTTTTACCCTAATTTCTCCATATAGCCCAATTTATTTGCAATAGATCACTGCCTGCGTTAAATAAACATGCATCAAATCAATTTCGTATTTTCAGCACATAATTACACAAACCATACACGAATCTATTTTCTCCTCATATTCGCAATTATTATTTTCTTAATGTTCGGTAATTCTCGTACATAATCGGATTCATCTCATCATCATAATGAAAACATTTTCTACCTCTTACGCTCGAGTCTCTGCTAGAATTTAGACTCCAAATTAACTTGTAATTCATTTCAAATTTATCTCTATACTGTCCTTGCATTGATCACTATTCAATTGAATCATTCGATCAACTTAATCCAATTCAGGTAAATTCTTCTTTGTAAGTAGATTTCTTACTATTTTCATCAATACTTATGAAATTCCTCAATATCACAGTCATCACATTTCTTGTCAGTCATTCTCTATGCCACAGGGACTCAATTTCCAACCATACACAATATCCCATGCAGATCAATCTATGTCGTAATACATATAATCAGAACATCCTTTCTAATACCGTTCATTGAGGTTCGTACTAGCAAAAATCATTGCATCGATGTACCAATTAGTCACTTACACTAAGGATACACAATACTCTCTTTTTGCACCCATCCTCACTCGTGAGGATTATATCATGATCAAGTCCTCAACATGTATCAAATTTCAATTCATTCTCAATAAATCACTATAATTATCACATCTTATTAGAAAATGCATTCTCATCAATTTACTCATTAAGAACTTATACTACTAAGAACTCTTTAATCACATTTCATTCTAGATAACCTTTCTCTTTTTGGTACCACATTAACAGTCTCCCTTCTTTCTCAATTGATTTCTCATAAACACTTTCTTTTCTCATTCGAACTTTATACACTACAATCATCCCCTTAATTTACTTCTCATGCCATTTCCACATACACGAGACAACTTCGGTTAATATTTTTCACTTACCATGGGGCTCCCATAATCAGGTGTGTATTCACTTAGGCAAATCAACTAAACCGAAACATCTGTTTTACTTATCAGTATCATTGTCTTACCTTTCAATCTTTTCATTATTACATCGCACCCTCGTATTTTTACACTCAAAAATCAACATCATAGATATACCATTGTTCTTGATTTCTCTCTAACGAAATCGATTCACAGTCATAAATCATTATTCATAACACTCGTCACAGTAATCAATCTCAATTATAACATTTCATCTCATCCACATTATACACTTGCACTCTTGTCATTTCTATCATAGCTCTAATTCCCTCTATCAGTTCAGAACATATTCACATCTATCTCACATTCAAGGATATACCGGGGTATAACCTTGGATATCGCCCATAATGTATCCACTAGTACCAATACCCTCAATCTTCATTTGTCAAATCGAATCATATACCTTTTTCTGATTTCATGATATCCACAACTGAAATTTATCCCATTCTGATATATCATCAATGTCCTCACAAATTCTAACGACTGAAACAATTGGTACAGGCTCCTACATGTGACTCATATACTAGACTGGGGATCAGTTGTCACTGTCTGCCATGACATGACTTAAATGCATGTAACTTGACACATTTTTTTCAGAACGCCCATGTAAGATTGTACTTCTGGGCTCTGATACAAAAAATGTAACACCCCACTCCTGCAAGACCTGAACCCGATATCGATGGTGATATCCGAGTCCGTGCCCCGCGAGGGTGGCGCGCTAACCACTCATTCAGAAATCGGTACATTATTCATTTAAAACCTATATGCGGAATTCCATGCCCAAATTGGGTACTCATTCAATCACATCCAATTTGAATACACACATTTTCAAAAGCCACTGAGGTCAATTTCACAAATACAAATAAACACTTTATTACAAAAATAAAGACATGTAATGCAGACACGAACTGATCCCGACTTCTGACCTTCACTTGAATCCTGCAAACGTACTCCCATTTTACTAACGGGGTACTCTTCAATTCCTGAAAAATAATTGCAATGTTGGGTGAGTTTGCGAACTCCGTGAGAAACCATCATCGATGGTTTCACTCAACGCATGCATAACCAAACAATTCACATCTTATCACATATTATCACATTCCAAATCAACTCAGGCATTGCCAATTTGTACACATACAAGGCGTATCGCCTTTCACACGATTCACATACATAACAACACTGCACACAAATCTCTTTCCAAAGTTTTCATTGTTTTACTTTGAGTTGTGACTGGGCGCTTAACGGAACAAAATTCAAATACACTTAGGGAGTAGGAGAGCCCTTTGGGTATACACTGACTCCCTTCGAGCTCAAAGCTCGGTTCATTCACAGTAATCACATTTTAAGCAAGTAGGAGAGCCCCCTGGGTATGCACTACTGCTCGCTCACATTAGGGATAGGAGAGCCCTCTGGGTATGCACTATTCTCTTTTCACAATTGATGAGCTTATAGCTCCGATCAGAATATGCTCTAGTCACAACCATTCTTTATTAACCAATTATGGATTTCACGCGTTCATTCATATCTCTATAGACAATACATATGTATCAAATCACATTTCCAATCATTTCACAGTAGCATTCACATTTTGCACTTCAATATCCCATTCAAATACTTCGGACACCCGTGGTCCGAAATCAATCAAAACAAACACATACATCCCTCCATTCTCTCCACATGGCATAATGGCAAGATATTAAACATATAAAGGCTGAGGAACCAACTAGGTTACTCACCTGAACTTCTAGTCATTGCTCGAAGCTCCAAAGATCGTCTGTGGATTATCGATCCATCGGCTCTATAACAATCAATCAATTTCATTCATTACAAAATGCACAGTCAAAAATAATTAATCATGCACATGCCTTGAATAACAGATATACTATGCCTATTCATGATTTTCCCGGTACCATTTCCCACTTTCCACTTTCTTTTACTCAGTGATCACTATCAGCTCATTTCGATTCAATAACACGCCGTAGAACTCACCAATTTCGTTTATACCAATTAGTTCCATTTGTCCATTCATTTGCACTAAACTAAGCTCACAAGATCTCAAAACCAATTTTCATTTTGAACTAAATCAAATTCACTTAATAAAGACTCCAATTACATCAATTCATATATTCAAATTCTCATAATTATAACCCAATCATCGTGAAACTATCCTTAGGTTGCAATACAATCACATTCATAACTTTCTTTCACTAAATGAGATCTCTAAAACCCGAATTCAAACTCTCATTCTTTTCCTTAATCATAAACCTCATTCACTAGATCATAGCAAATCAAACCTCACCTCAATTGGAGGTCTACACAATTAGTTATACCTCAAAACCCAATTAAAACACATCGAAATCTTTCTCGCTGCGGCGTTCGGGAGTGGCTCGTCATGACGATCTGACGACGCCATTGCGAACGTTTCCTTCGAGCTCGCCGTGACGTGAGGGAGAGGGCTCGCCATGGCCAATGATTCACGCCGCCGCGGCGTCCCCACCTTGCTCGTCATGACGTCTAAGCACTTTCCTCGTCGCGACGTCTAAATATTTATTCGTCGCGACGTGCGACCTCGGTTCGCCTTCTCCGATTTCTTTTCCTCTTTCTCTCTAAAATCCAGATTAACTCAACTAAAACACTCAAATCTTTAACAATTAACCCTATGCATGCTTTAAACACAATAATCACAACATGAAATCATAAACTTACCGAATGAAGCTTAAATCTCAAATCTTCCGAAAATTCTTCCAAGACTAACAATCACGATTTTTCACCCGAAATCTCATGATCCTTCATCCTTTCAAGGATTAGAGTTGGTCTTAGCACAGAGAAAGCAAACAAGCAAGGATCAAGTAGGAAGAAAGAAACGAAGCTCAATCGAAGGAGAAGAGGATCGAACCCTAGGGAGGAGAAACAATTTCTGTTTTCTTTTCTTTTTCAAACGTAAGAGATATATATATATATATATAGATACAGAACAATAAACCTCTTATCATTTTTCCTCCCAAAACATTTAACTTTCTAATCAGTCCACTCATCTCAAAATCTCAATGGCTCAACATATTAAATTCCAAGATCGTATATCTAAATTTCCATAGCCATTGGACAATTATTTCGGTCCTATTCAGTCAATAGGTCTGCCACTCGGAGAATTTCCGGTCCGGACATTTTCTCCTAATTATTCCAGAAACTTATCCTAACTATCACTGTCACTTTGCAATCATTCTAACACAGTTCCAATTCCACCATTCACACCCAATTATTCCCTAATTCACAATATATCATAATCCAATCTAATTATCTCGCAAATTCACAATTCAAATCATTTACAAAATCAAATGCCGAGAAAAGTCATGAATGCATGTACCTATATGTGCATGTGCCAAAAGACTCAGTCCTCTACAATCAGAGGCCAAATAAATGTTAACATCAGAAATATGAAATGCAAATTACTAGCCTGACCAAATAGACCCATATACCCTTCCCATTAGGGTCGGGATGTTACAAAGACAACTCTCTAGTTTGACCAGTTGTTTCAAAATCATTGTTTATTAGCACTAGTACTGGTGATGATTTCTTTTCTTTTCCTGACCAATACCATACTCCATCTTCTTCAAAAGTAACATCTCGACTGATGATCACTTTTTGAGTCTTTGGATTATAAAGCTTATAACTTTTGTTTCCATGTTGTAGTCAAGAAATATACATTTTTCTGCCTTTTGATCTAGCTTCTTTCTCAACTCATCAAGCACGTGTGAATAGGCTATGCAACCATACACCCTCATATGAATAAGATTAGGTTTTTGTCCATTCCATAATTCTTATGGAGTTTTATCTCAAACACTTTTAACAGGACACCTTTTCAAGATATAAACAGAACAAGCCACGACCTCTACCCAAAAACTTTTAGGTAACTTCCTACAAAATAACATGCTTCTCACCATATTCATAACAATTCTATTTTTCCTTTCAGCAACTTCATTTTGTTGAGCAGTGTACCTTATCATCAATTGATGTTGAATTCCATGCTTTCCTAAGAAATCATCACAAATAATATTATTGGGACCCGATCCGGAGACCGACGTCCTAACCCAAAAACGGAAGACCGAACGAATACGAATCGAAATCGAACGAAAGGAACATAAGGCGGAAGCAAAATCATGTACAAATCAAATGACGAATCGGATAGATCGAATCCGAAGGTGAATTGAATAACACAAAGTGGAAGCAAATCGAAATGAAACAAACTTCGAATCAAATCGAATCGAAACCAATTGCCATAATCGAATCACAAATCGAAAGACAAAGCGAACGAATCAAAGACGAAACAAAAACTGAACCCGACATCCGAGAACTCAAATAGCGAAGAAAACGTTTGCGTTGGAAACCTTAAGACTATCAGTCTAAACTAATCCAAATCCGAGTACTTTTTTTTCTTTCAGTTCCATTCCATCTCTTACAAAGTGACATCAATATCTAATTGAAATCATTCGCACTCAAACTCAATTTACTTGCTTCTTCATATACAATCATATCTCATCGATTTAAACTCTCACTTTTCATTTTCATAAAATCGCACACATTCCAATTTAAATACCATCAATTCTCAAACGATTAGCAGTTTAAATATTTCAAACCAACCATCACAATCATATACCCAATTTCCATACACAAAATCCATAACTCGAATCATAATTCATTTTACTATTCCATATACAAATCCATAACCTAATCCAATACATATGTCCAGAATTCAGAATACATTCTCAAAATGAATACACAACAATTCTAAATTTCTTAGCTAAACAAATTATACCATATAAACACATACAAATGGAAACCTTCACTTTTCTTTACCCGATCTTCTTCTCATCACCTGTGGATGGGAATGAAGGGGGCGAGCTTATAGCTCGTGGGTAACAGTTTATAACAAATAAATAAGCAAAACCTTTTTAAAACGCTTTTCTTTTCTTTTCTTGCAGAAACTTTGTTTGAAACCCATAATGCACATTTTCAAAAGTTCTTTTCTCGCAGTGGTCGAAAACACAATTTCCAAAACATGAATGCATCAATCATATCACTTCACAATGCAAATGCACACATAACGGCTCGAGAGTTCCATAAACACGACGAAAACCGAAGTTTACCGTAAACACGACGAGTTTATTTTTCGGATCTCGTAAGCCTCAAGCAGGCAGCCAGGAGAAGGGTAAGGGGGTCAACGTGCACGTGACTTAACGAAATAGGTTCTCTCTCGCCCACACAAAAGCACAAATCATGCTCAAATCAATTAATCGAATACTCTTTTACGAATATACATAATGCCATGAAATCTTTCGAGGCATAACACAAATGTATTTTGCAATTCATCAAAAGTTCATGTATTGAATCAATAATGATTTTTCAAATCATTCATGCAATGATGCAACATTTATGATGCAATTGAAATCAGAAAATCCCTTTGTTTAAAGAAAGCAGTAGTGGCTTATAAATTCCATTATAAACAGGTACCCACCTCGAATCGATGCTAGAAGCTTGTCCTTAGCTTCAATTTGACCATTGCGTCTCTCTTTCCTCCAATAGAAAATTCCCTACACCAATTTCACACAATTTCAACCTCATAAATAACATAATCCTTAAAATTGAACTTAGAAAACCCTAATTTCACATAAGATCAATCCATCTAAATCACCAATTTTCAAAAACCCCAATTCATAAAATTGGGCATAACCCTAATTACTTTCCATCCAAAGTTAAACCCACAATACTTAGAAATCACCAAAATTGACTCCATAATACACAAACCCATATCATTTTCCATGATTCTAAACCAAAAATTCTCTACAAGATCAAAGATCGAAAATCGACTCTTACCTTCTCTCACCACCATTTTCGGATTTCTGGGCTCCATAAGAAACTTTTATCTTCTTCTTCACCTTTTTCCTTGAAAAGCATAAAAAAACCATCAAGAAACTTGGAGAAAACCGAACCTTAGCTCTCTCCCCTTTTCTTTCTTCTTCTCTCCCGAAGCTCCTCTCATTCTCCTCTCTTCTTATTCTTTCGTTCTTTTCTCTTAAGTGTCGTGGGTTGCCTCTTAAAATGACAGCCCACTTGATTTTATAGTGTCATGTCATTTAATGAATGAGGAATGACCCATATGCCTCTCCATTTAAGCCTATAAACTTAACCCTTTAAGTAAACTTCCAAAATTGCCCCTTCATTGGTCTTTAAAACTGACATCCTGTCTGATTATTTCGATCAGGTAAATTAAGTCATTTGATAAAACTTTATTCTAGAGAAATGTCCCTCTATGTCTTACAAATCCATTGCTTCAAGAATCAGATCGATTCGAGCTCTATAGCTCAAGATATCTCCAAAATACTAAAGTTTGTTCTTCAGACCCGAGGTTGAACATTACACCTAACTTCCGACCCAAATTTGGAAGTCTTAAAGGATAAATTATAGCTCAGCTTCTTCATAATATTTGTAGCCTCTTGTCTCTATTTTAATCAGAAACAAGAATCAATTCAATCGGAGCTCTACCGATCGAGATATCTCCAAAATACTGAACACGATTCAAACTTTTATAACTGATCAGCTCACTATAATCCGAGCTATCTTTCTCCATTTAATGCCAAAATTGATCTATATAGTATGAAAAGATAGAAAAATATCTTAAAAATCTAACGCTTCGAAAATCAGCTCAATCGGAGGTCTACACAAAAAGTTATGGCCAAAAGAAGGAAAAAGGGCCAAAACAAAAGCAGACGAAGATGACGATGACGTCATCACAGACGAAGTGACGTCATCACAGACGAAGATGACGTCATCACAAACGAAGATGAAGATGAGCAGAAATTTTGTCTTACTTTTGCTCCTGAACGCTTCCACTTGGAAAGATCATAACTTTCTACTCAGAAATCCAAATTAGACACGGTTTGATTCGTTGGAAAGCTAAGAGAAAAATCTACATTTTTTAAGAAGGACTCCAAGACAAGCTCGGCCACTAAGGAACTAAAAGTTTACTCCAAGACCGATCGACTAGCTCTCCACAAACAGTACTGAAACTTATAACCACCATAACTTTTGACCTAGAACTCCAAATTTAACAAACTTAGTGTCTATGGAAAGGTTAAAGAATTATCTACAACTTTCATGAAGGCCTTAAAAATAAGATCGACCTATAAATGGGTCAAAAACTCAACACAAGGTGACTGGTCGATCGGCTTCACATTTAAACAGCATCAGAACTTCTAACAATCATAACTTTCTACTCCCTTGTCCAATATTTTCGTGCTTTATATCAATAGAAAGATAAAAACAAGCTCTACAATGTTCATGAAGAACTCCAAAGCAACTTCAACCTCTAGCTAAGTTAATTTTTCAATCGAAGTTGCTTCCCTGATAGTAATCATCTAAGCAATATCCAATTTTCACATTATCATATCTTTCAACCTCCACAACTAAGAATCACATTTTATACATCATTTTAAAGCTATTATAATTCTCTATAACTTTCACGTAAACTATTTACTCCAATTCAAACCACATCAGTCTAGAAATCGCCTCAAAACACAACATATACAATCCTACACTTAGAGCATTTTCCAAAACCAAAGCAAAGTACACTTAACTTTCAAAGATCATAACTTTTGATTCCAATATTGAAAAATAGCATACTTTATGGCTACGAAAAGCTCTCAACATAAGCTACAATTTCATGAAGATCATTTCCTCAAATTCTGCTTAAATCAAAAGTCAACTTTTAAATCAAACTTTCTATTTTCTTCAAAATATAACACTTTTACTAATTATTTCTTGCTTTTCAACTTCCATTTCAATCAACTCGTTCATTTTGACTTTCATAACTCATACAACTCTACTCAAATTTCAAAGTCATCAAAATCAATCACTTCATTTCTCATCAATCTCCTTTAAGTACAATAACATCTATAACATAATTCATATCCGAAAACACTCATTGAATTCATTTTAATATTCCTAATTTCCACCGAAAGTTCGGGGTCCAACAAATATACTCTGTGCCTCTATCTATTCTCAAAGTTTTGATAGAATAACCACTTTGTTTTTCAACATACGCTACAAAATTCTTAAGTACTTCATATGACTCATATTTTTTCTTCAAAAATAAACCCATGCCTTCCTACTATAATCATCAATAGATGTAATAAAGTGTTTGATACCTCCATTTCATGGAACCTCAACATAGCATAGATCTAAATGCACAAGCTCTAAAGGTTGTTTGGCTTTCCATACCTGCTTTATAGGAAATAGATCCCTATGCTTTTTCCCATTACACATGACTCACAAATTTGATCAGGAACTTGAATGGTTGGCAAGCCTAAAACCCACTCTTTGTTTGCAAGAAACTTAAAGCTTCCAAAATTCAAGTGTCCAAGTCGCATATGCCATAACCAATTATCATTGATCGTCAAACCATTACAACAAGAAGCATTATCGTAATTAAGATAAGTTGGAAATAGACAATTGGATGACATTCTCGACTTTAGAATCACACCCTTTTTTATGTGACTCACCGTGCACCCATCTTTATTGAAATGTAAATCATGGCCCTTTTCTAGTTGTTGTCCAACACTCAAAAGATTATGGCAAAGAGTAGGAGCATAATATACGTCATAAATATAATTTGAAGACCTATTCTTCAATTTTATGGCTATCTTTCCTCTTCCCAAAACTAGAATATGATAGTCATCGACAAGCTTTACTGAAGAATGAAAGGATTCATCTAATTCAGAAAAAGTTGCAACCCGAGTCTAAAAACCATTGACAATTATCACTGTTACTAATTTCATGAGCAACCATCAACAAGTTTTCTGGGCTATTATTCTCAGCAACTCCATCTCAATTATCTTTATGTTCTTGTCTTCGAGCACGACATTCTCTATTATAGTGACCATATTTTTTGCAATTATGGCACTGAATATGTGACTTGCACTCAAATTGATAGTGACCAAACTTTTTGCACTTGTAACATTAAACATTGGATCTATCTTGAGGAGATTCACTCTCTCTTGCTCCTAGTCTAGAATTGGTTTTGGAAATTTTGCCTTCTCTGTCTCTGAAATTTGAACTTCTTTGAGTATGCTCTGTTTTGCTTGTTACGCTTTTCTTTTTATTCCTCAAATTTACTTGGGCTTTTGAAACTTGCTCCGTTGTGTTTGGTGATCTTTCATTCATTCGTATTTCACGAAACTCTAGTGAGGCTTGCAAATCATTAAGAGTCATGGGATCCAAACTTTTAGACTCTTCAATGGCTGTGACAATATAATCAAATCGAGTTGTCAATGAGTGCGTAATCTTTTCCACGATATCTTTTTCCATAATCACATGACCATTATTTTTCATCTCATTGACTAATTTTTCTATGCGTGAAAAATAATCCAGAATACTTTTGTCCTTGCCTTGCTCCATCAACTCGCATTTCCTTTTAAAGCCTTGTAATCTTATTTGTTTAACTGTATCTGCTCTTTCATACATTTTGAGCAAAATATTCCAAGCCTCCTTTGCTGTTTTAGCATGGAATATTTTTTCAAGAATCGACAACTCAACTGATTGACAAATTAAAAATAAGGCTTTTTTATTTAACAAACGATCACGAACCAGTTATTGTGATTCTTCACCCGTTGGTTTTTCTTTTTCTACTACACCTTTCTCCAAAATTTCATCATATCGGTTGCTTCTCAAGTATAGCTCCATCATGTATTTCCACTTCGGAAAATTATTTTTGCCATCGAACTTAAAAATTGTTAATTGCACTGGTTGAACTTCAGTTGTTGAACTTGAAGCCATCTTGATCTACTTGAGCACTTTAACCGAGCTCTGATACTAGATGTTGGAAATTAACTTTGATTATAATTGCCTTGAAAAATGAATTTTTGACAAAAAAACAAACACTCCCTATTTTATTGAAAGAAAAACACAAATATTATAAATACAAACTCAATAAACCCAAAACCCTTTATGAGTTAGCTTATTGAGGCTAACCAACCAAACCCTTTAATATGCTTACTAGCACACACCTCACTCAACTTTATTCTAATAACATCTATGGATGCAATGGCCAAATGGTCATATTTATAGGTGATATGTTGGTTGGTCTCTTTGGTGGAAATAGTTGGCAACTTAAAATTGCCAACTAGCAAAAGGAATAGAAAGCCAATTTGAATTGAAAATTTGACCAAGTCATACCCTTTTACAACTCATCATAATCTAGAGATTTCCAATATTAAACCAAGTTTAATCCTTAACACTATAAATACCACACCGAATTTAATATTGGAATCAACTATAGTATGGTGTTACAACTTATCAATATCCTATGCATTTCGAACAATATCCTGTACATTTTGAATAACTTTTTAAAATTATAAAATATTTTCTAAATTTTATAAAATTACAAAACAGCTCCTTAAGATATTATATTAGATTTTTTACTTTACTTCAGTCTTATATTAAGAAATTATAATAATATAAATTTGATATAAAAATATTTTTAATAATATTTTTTACATAATTATAATAAACTAATATGAGAAAAGATTGTTTGACTTTCATATAGATATAAAAATAAGAAAAACACAAAGTAAAACATATTCATCTATAATGAGTAAATTTAATTTTAAATGTTATATTTACATATTTCAAAAGTAATAATTTTCCAATGTATTCACTAAAAATATATATTATCAATATAAAATATATAAATTTTAAAATATTTATTAAATAGATTTAAATTATGTTACACTAATATATTCAACTATATAATCAATAATCACTTTGAATAAGTCTAATTATATTTAATACATTATTTTTTCTTTACAATTTATTAAATGAAATGGAGACAATTTTATCATATTCCTTTTATTTCTAGGTAATTATTAATTTATATAGGAGAAATTTAAAGTTTTTTAATTTAGTCCTAAAATTTTAAAATTATAATTCTTATTAGCATTTGACTAATATTTTGGGTATTGGCTATTACTAACCAGTACCAATTGACAGAACTAGTATCAATCAATACTAAAATATAAAAAATATTCATTTATAATAAGTAAATTTAATTTTAAATGTTATATATATATATATATATATATATGAAATATATAAATTTTAAAATATTTATTAAATAGATTTAAGTTATGTTAAAATAATATATTTAGTTATATAATCTATAATCACTTTGAATAAGTATAATTATATTTAGTACATTATTGTTTTTTCTTTACTATTTATTAAATGAATTATATAGAGACAATTTTATCATATTCCTTTTATTTCTAGATAATTATTAATTTATATGGGAGAAATTTTAAGTTTTTTTATTTAGTCCTAAAATTTTAAAATTATAATTCTTATCGGTATTTGACTAATATTTTGGTTATTGGCTATTACTAACCGATACCAATCAACATAACCAGTACTAATTAATACCAAAACTTGTTTGGAAGCTTTCTTGCTCAGTACCAATTTTTCGTTGAAATGGTATGGTATGATATTCAAATTACTATGTTCAATTCAAAACCTTTGAAACTTCCAATAAAACTGACTTGATATATAAAGAAGTTCAAGGCAAGTCTAATATATAGTAACAAGTAAAAAATTAAGGCAAACTATGCTACTAAATACATGCTTAATTCTATTAAAGAAATTTTTATTCTCCTCTTAGAATCAAATATGTTATTATGAGATCCCAAGTTATAATACTAATCATTTATTGTATCAAAAGGGAAGTAAAGGCGCAAGTTAATGAGAGGATAGCCAAAGGTGTCTGGAAATGGAAACAATCCGTTTTCCAAATAAATATTACATATAGTGCTTAAGTGTAACATATTCTCTAAATACATCAAAAAGGGTTATTTCAATTTTCCTTTAGATGCAAAGCAGTAACATCATTAAAACTATTCTTTGAAAATGTGCAAGGGCCACCTGCATGTTGAAATTTGATAAGTAGAAATCATAGTATATTTTACACTCATATTTTACATTATTCACATAACACTTTTGAGTTAAATTATTGTATTTTCTTATTAATTATTCAAGTTATTTAATTTTATATTTTGTTAAAATATATACCTATATATCTAATTTGTATTAAATAATTTTTTTATAGATTTGATAAAGACAAAAGAAGCAACCCAAAAGGCAGCTAAGAAGAGTAAACGGCAATGTAGCATTGAAGAAGACACAGCCACACAGCAGCCGGGAAGACCAAAATGCACAGCCAGTCCAACAAAACATAGAAACTAGGAAATAAAACGTAAGAGAGGAAAATGACGCAATAAAGAAATAGGAGGAGCAAAACGCCATGCAGTAACTAGTAGAGAGCAGCACCAACAAAAGCGAACTGCAAACAACAGATAAGAACAAAGCAGTAGAAATAAATAGAAACGCAAAAGTAGCAGAGAGAAAAGCGCAACAAAAATCCTAGCATACAACTCTAGGATTGTCTCGTGAGGCTATAAACAGGCAACAGTGGAAGGAGAAAAAAGGAGAAAGCAGTCACGAATAAGAGTGTTTATGAGAGTTTTGATACTATTCCAAGGACGTTTGAAGAGAGGATTCGCTTCAAGGAGTGACTGGGGTAATAAGGAACCTATTCCCACCTATTTTGAGCTGATTCAAAGTTGATGGAGGAATTTTTCAGACCGAGAAAGGGCTGGTATGAGGTTTGAAAGTGGAACACTTCAGTAAGTTTTCCTAATCCTTTATTCTCCTTATTTATGGTTTTCCAAGCTTGGTTATGATTAATTGTTGAATTTAATTATAGATACGTTGATTTGATTATTTGAGATATTATTTTTTATTTATTTCAATTAATTACCGATTGAATTTAATATTTATGCAATTGCTGAAATTTTGACGTCGAATTTTAGTTATTGATTGTGCTTTTTTGTGTGTGATGTATTTGAGATGGTTCAAATTCTAAAAGTAAAAAGGAACACGTAGAAACTAACTGGTTGATTTTTATAATTAATTTATTAAATATCTTAGATATCTTGAAATTCCATAACTAAGCTAGAATTTGAAACATGTTTGTTTATTTGTAAATATTAGGTTAGATTAATATTTTATTTTTTGATTTCTAAACTCAATTTCAAACACAAACTCCCTTCCTCTTTTTATTTACATATTAGCTTAACGTAATTCATAAGTTTCCATAATTATAATTGTTTTAGTTTTGGATTTCTTTTATATTTCTATGCAAAGTTAGTTGTATGGCTTAATGTATTGTGCTCATAATAACCATATATATTATAAATCTGGATTTTATTTTTGTTCTAAGAGTATATTGTAAGTTTATTTTCTTAAGTTTTTATGTTGTATCTTAATTATATGGTTAAAAAAGATGTTAGTGTGTTAATGATGTTTATATTTTATTCCTTTCATATAAGTGAAATTATTATAATGTAATTGTCTCTTTTAAAAGTATTGTGATTAATAAACTAGATTAGTAAATTAACTTTTCTCGTGGGATCAACTTTTATTTGCTATAAGCTAAATTTTCAATACATCTTTAATCAATTGAAAGTAAATTAGGATTTAATTTTATATGTGTAATGACATGTATTGAATTTTGACGTCATTGTACAAGAAATATTTATTTACTTAGTTTATTTATTTTGAATCATAATTAACAATTCTTTTGTTTTTGAAGTTGTTTTATGATCATGCTAAAGTAATGGTGTTTGAAGAAATTTCGTTGCAAGAACCTTAATAGTAGAGGAGGATGTTCAGCCAACGAAATAAAATAAAGGCATTATTTGGGAGGCAACCTGACCAAAAAAAATTATATTTGAATTTCTTTCCCTTTAGCTCATTTTTTATTTATTTTACATATAGTCATTTATTTTCATTTAAAAAATCAAATTTTTTTGCTATTTTATATGTTTGTTTTGCTTGAGCATTCCTTTTTTTTGCATTTAGCTATTACATAGAGGACAATGTAAAGTTTACGTGTGTGCTGGGGGCACTGAATATAAATACATAACTTGGTTGTTTGTGTATTTCTAAGAAATTGATTTGCTTGCTTAAGTTAGTTGGTTTTGAAATTATTTTGTTTTATATGCATGCATTTAGTTTTATCAACACTAACATGGAACAACAAATTGTAACATTATAATTGATGAATTAGCTAGTTGCATAGGTTATTTTCTTTAACATAACAAGTTTTAAAATTCTTTTGTTTAATTTTAGGTTCATACTTAAGAGAATACTTTTATTTAATAAATTTAGCTTATAAGCAATTGGAAGTCTTATTTTAATTTTACATGCATAGACTTCCAATTTTACATACATAGCATTAAAGTTAGACTTTTAATCGACTTAACAATATCTAGTATCCTTGGTGATGTTCATTTACTTTTGATTACTAGAGAAATACTTGATTTGACCATGAAAATTTTATTTTGCTATAAAAATGTTATTTATCAAGTGTTCCTTTGAGATTAAAAAAAAGATTATTAGGGAAACACTTTATAAAAAAATTATTTTTAATAATCAAGTGTCCCTTTGAGACAAAAAATGGTTACTGACGAAACACTTAAGGGCAAGGGACCAAAAACTTCTTTGAGATCATAAGTAAAGTGAGAAGATGAGCTAAGCACAAAGGGTAAAGTGCCTATTGTGTTAGGAGCTAACGACGACGACGACGATGATGATGATGATGATGATGATGATGATGATGATGATGATGATGATGAATATTCAAGTCAAACGAAATAGGAGAAACAAAACACAATACAGTAGATAGTACCAAAATGCAGCACCAACAAGAGCAAAATGCCAACAGAAGATAAGAACAAAGTAGTAGAAATAATCATAAATGCAAAAGCAGCAGAGAGAAAAAGAGCAACAAAAATCTCAACAAACTCGACGTTTTCTGCTCCAACTCTCTTCAAAATGGAAGAGATAAGTAGAAGCTTGTCAAAGAGCCAGCAATGTGCAACTCTTGGAGTGTCTCATGAGCCCATAAAAAGGTAGCAATGGAAGGGGAAAAATAGGAGCAATCAATCACAAATAAGAGACTTTTTGAGAGGAGTGACACTCTTCCAAGGCGGGTTAAAACGAGGAGTCATTCCAAGAAGTTATTGGGGTGATAGGGAACTGGTTCCCATCTATTTTGAGCCGATTTAAGGTTGGTAGAGGAATTTTTTAGACTGAGAAAGGGCTAGACCGAGGTCTAAAAGTTGAGCATTTCAATGAGTTTTCCTAATCCTTTATTCTCCTTGTCTATGATTTTCCAAACTTAGTTGTGATTAATTGTTGAATTTAAGTTTAGACATGTTGTTTTGATTATTTGGGATATTATGTTTTATTTAATTCAATTGATTACCGAGTGAATTTAACATTTATGCAATTCTTGAAATTTTGATACAAGATTTTGGTTATTGATTGCGTTTTTTTGTGTGTTTGAAATTTTAAGTTGGTTCAATTTTTAAGAGTAAAAAGGAACATATAGAAACTAGCTAGTTGGTTTTCTATAATTTATTTGTTAAATATCTTGGATTATCTTGGATATATCAAAATTGTATGACTAAACTAAAATTTAAAACATGCTTGTTCATTTGTAAATATTAAGTTAGATTAATATTTTATTTCTTTGATTTCTAAACTTGATTTCCCCTTTTTATTTACTTAGCTTAGCGTAATTCATAGGTTTCTATAATTATAATTGTTTTATTTTTGGATTTCTTTTATATTTCTACATAAAGTTAGGTGTATGAATATAACTTAATGTATTATGCTGAAAATATATTTCTACTTAAGGATTTAATTTTATACGCCTAACGGCACATATCAAAAATATGGTGTCAACTCTTTTGGTTTAGTTGGGGATTCTTAAAATTTTACTGAGGTATACATTTTCAAATGTTTCTCCAGCATCTTACAATTTGAAGATATAAGGTTAAGTAACAGTTGACCATTTGAAAGGAAAATATGGCAATTTTAACATTAACGATGTTTATCCTTATCTATTGATTACTTCTTTTGATGGAGATAGCTACCAAAAGTACTTGTTTGCTTATATGGAGTAAAAGTACAATGGCTAATTCTTTTCAAAACTAATTTGAGAAAACAAATCATTTGATAATGTAATTAAGAACTCCTCTTATGGTAATCCTAGTTATAATCACCTAACTCATCATATTTGGTAATTCTTTTGGATATATGTCAATAATTCTCTCATTCTTATGGTTATATACATATTTGCAGATGTATCCTAGTTAAATATTAAGAAAATATTGTATTTTCATATTATTTTTATTTTGTATATTGATGCAATTTTTGGTTTTATTACATTAGAGAAGATAAAATTGACTAGAGTAGCTAAACTCAATAGAAAATATTCACTCATGTCCAAGTTAGGTTAGAATTTAGGAAGAAAAAACACCCCTAATGTTAACTAACTAAATTCTTTAGGGGAAAAACCAAAGACTGTTTGTTTTTCCTTGAGGGAATCCCATCTAAGTATGGCTACAAGGAACTTATGGCTAATTTATTGATCTTAAATATATTTTACATTTATCAATTTGTAGTTGAATCATACAAGATTAATAAATGAAACTAAATTTAAAGTTTTCAATGACAAAAAAAATAAAAAAAGGGAACTTGAATTTATTAAATAAACAAGAGGAGAAGGCACTAGAGGAAAAAAATGTCATTCTATGTGAAGAAACTTCCATGTAGAGAAGGAATCATGTGAAACATGTGAAATAAATTAATTAATTAAGTAAATACAAGATAAAGTGCTAATCTTTATTTGATTTGGTAAAGAAACTTTAAGAAGTTGCCTAACAGCTGAGAATGCATTCATATCTCAAAAGAGGAAGAGGAAGGAGTTTAACTATAAAACTTGACTAAACCTTAAGTCATACTCCTCTATAGGCAGTTGGAGGCTACCACTGAGAAAGAAGGCAATGCCATTAGTACAAAATGAGGGCTCAAAACTAATAGTGCTAATGGTATGTTTACATATAATAAAAGGCAAATTATTTAGTTTCATAGAAATGTCATCCACACCTACTATCTTCTATCCCTAAAAATTCAACATGGAACTAGGCTAGTAGACAGAGGCAAGAGATGATCTATCATGATCGAAAAGTTAGTAATAATGGTTTACAAATGCCCTGCCTACCGTTTCAACTTACTCCTCCATTTCCTTTCTCTTTCTTTCTTAACATTGAACTCCTTCTTCTTTACTACCTTCTAAACCCACCCCAATATAAAGAACATCAATATACTACTTAGAAGATAATATTATTCCTGGGAAGATAAAGAAAGGAAAAAGAGGGTATTAAGTAAGAGGGCACAAAGGTAATCTTCAGTTAGAATTGATCAATTAAGTTCTTACATAAATTGACATGGACTTTTAATATTAGAAAAGTTGTACTTGTTCGTGTTAAAGCTGTCGCTTGATATCAAATTAGTGGAAATAAAAGCAACTACTATTTTGGAGTTTTTTAGCTGTCCAAGTTAGAGTTTTGTGCCACCTTCTTCTAAAGGTTAAAACATGGTTGCATTCATCAATAAAAGGAAGAGTAGTTATATAGACAAGCAAAATATATAGTTAGAAGAGAAATTTTTTAAGAGGGTTAGTGTTTGTAAGGTTGTTGGGTTATGCATAGGTGATAGGTATTGTAAACCGAAAGTAAGTAATATATGTTGGCTTCAATGGTTATCCACTCCTGTGAATTGTGTTGGTTCTATTAGTGTTATGATCTAGAAGCTAATTTTAAATGATTGTATTCTAATAGTTATGTTCATGAATTAGATAGTTTATATCATTTTGTTCCGTGAGTTTTCACTATTTATGGATTATTCGAATTGAGGACTTGGATTGTAGCACTTCGTAATGAAAATAATGATTACTCTGAATTGCACTAATCTTGGTAATTAACATGGAATATTAATTGACCACTAAAAGATTAGTGTGTGGATTAAATGATGGTGATGCTCTACAAACCATTTGATAAGGAGTTATCAGTTTAATTACACAAATATATAATGGAGATTATGGTATTCGACACACCCTAAATGAAACATTATTAGGATTATGTTTATGTCATTAATGTTTCATATGTGTCTTGAATTTTATGGTATTGGATGTTCATTTTCTTACCTAAGAAATGTGTATTTGTTGGCATTGTCCAATGCTAACTGTAACAAGTAGCTATATAGATAATGCCACAGTATGCTTGACTTGTGTAGAGGATAAATGTTCATCAAGAATACTGTTGTCCCTCATATATGATATGAGCGATAATGTCTATAGGCCCTTGATAAATTAATATTGTATGCGTGCAATATGATTAAAGAGTTAATCATATTTATGATTTACTTTAGAAATCAAGAAAGAATAAAGCGACAACAATAACATATTCCAATATTGCATTTATTCAGGATATTATGAGACAAGACAATTAACACGGGCAATTATAGCTTCGGGATCGTGATTTATGTACGATACTTATCATCTATGTCATTTGAGTAGTTATAATGTATTTTTCTAGATACCATTTATGATGTATATAATTAAAAGAGGTTTTAATTCTATTGTTATCATGACATAGATCCCAATGGATCACATCATAAAAATTTGATTAGAAAAGGAAATTATTCTAGTATGTCATATAGAGATATGAATATGACGATAAAATTAGTTATAAATGTTATAATTATCTTGGTCGTTATATGGTATTAGAATAAATGTTATTAGATAACAAATTTAATCTTAGATAAATTTATTTGATATGTATAACATGTCATATAAATTTAATGCTAAAAAATACATTAATTATATGGTAATTGGGTCAAATGTTTAATGAGATTAAATGGAAAGCTGGCAAAGTGCAAAGTGGCAATTAAATGAAATTTACTATGCCAAACATATTAGGACGTGGGCTATCTATGCAAAGAACATAAGAATATGTTTAAACCCTTATGAATTTAACCTTATGCTTTGTTCCTTTGCTTCATTTAAACAAGGGCAATTAAGACTTTTTTTTAGGAAACCCTTTTAACCCTATTTTTGTCAAAAAGAAGAGATTTTTGGCACTCCCTCCTTTTTCAGCTAAGAGATTTTTGACACTCCCTCCTTTTTCAGCCACTGTTGTTTCTCTCCTCTCTGGTTTTCTAGCAGCTAGCTTCTTCTTTGTTTTCTTCTTAGCTGTTGATTCTTTATCCCTCTCATAAGCCTAAACTTGCCTTTGCCATTTAGGTCATGTGTTGAGTAATAATACACCCATATTTTTGTTTATTTTGGGGATTTTCTAGGATCAAAGATAAGCCATTGAAGTACTATCTAGCTTTGGGAACCATTGGGCTTTCTAATCAATCTTTGATGGAAACCTTGGAGTGCATCTTACTTGGTGTAAAGGAGACATAGCCATGAGTAAGAAGACATAACCGTGAGCAAGAATACATAGCTATGAGACCTTCTATTTGGTTTGGAGACCAAGTTCAATGTCTAATGGTTTATATGCTTTGATTTGTGTTATATTGGTTTATGAATTGGTTACAAGACAAGATCTTTTGGGTTCTTGATGGTTTTAAAATTTTTGTTTTAACCCACTTCAACCCTCACAAAATCGACAGGTTCTTTAGTCTTTCTTTCCTCCTGAAAGACACTTTTGTATACTGTAAAGGCAAAAGGGGTGCTAAGTGACGATAAATCTATAAAAATGACTGTAGTCATCCAAAACTAGACCAATTACCTCCCAAAAGATGCCATAGTTGACAAAGACTATTTCATCTTTAATTATCTTAGATTATAAATAAACCTAAGAAGAACTGTTGGAATGGAAATAGGAAGATCGCAATTTAAATAAGATTGAAAGATATATGACATAGAAAATATTATTATGAGTAAAATATGAAATTATAATAGAACTACTCTCCTACTATAATTATAAATACTGATTTATAACTTAAAACTTATAAAATTAGTATCCTTACAAGCTCTATTAATAAATACTTGAGTTTGTTTACTAATATAGATAACAAGGAAATAGATACGTATTTATAGATGAATCAAATTAATTATAACCACACATTTCAATTTGTTATAATTACCAGACATACTAACATTTACTTTTGCATTATAAATTATTTATCTTTATCTAGATATTTTATAAATAATATCTAAACTTTTAATATGAATATCATCTAGATATCGTGATTAATATCTAGATTCTTCTAATAATATCCCACTTCAACATTTGATTAAGAACCAATCAATCTTTACACTAGTGTGTCATTGTCATATTGTAAGCGTTTTTATCATACTACATAACGATCGAAACTAAACAAACTTATTAATATCGATTGTTTTTATCATAAAATTTTCTATACTTTTATATAAAATTTTACATATCCATAGTTCCTTCTACCACTCTCTTAATACTAATATATGCATGATTTTTTAATGAAATATTGGATTCTTTGCTAGATGCAAGGTATTCTGATTGTCACAAAATAATGAAACCTTCTATTATTTATCTTTGAGTTCTTTCAACATTAATTTCAACCATACTGCTTCCTTACTATCTTATGTAGTAGCAATATATCTATTTTTTCTATTGTTGATGTAACCACAACTAAGTCTAGCTTTAAAACTCAACAAATAATCTTGCTAATAAGCATGAATATGTAACTTGTAATTGATTTATTTTTATCAAAGTCAACTACATAATTAGACAATTTATCTACTAGTTAGGGGTAAGGCTACGTACTACTATACCTCCCCAAATCTCACGTGTCAGTAGGATTTCTACTGAGTTGTTGTTGCTTTTGTTTTTGTTTTTGTTGTTGTTGTTGTTATTTTTATTGTTGTTGTTATTGTTGTTGTTGTTATTGTTGAAATCAACTACACAATTAGAGTTAACATATCCTTTAACAATAAAGTTTAATCCTCCATTGTAACTCAACATCAAATATCACACTTCAATGTATCTTGAAATCCTCTTTACAATATTTTAGAGTTCTCTACAATAATTTAACATTTAATAACTAACTGCTCTCACGACACGAACAATGCCAATCTAAACATTAAACTCTCTATTGCAGATTCATAGGACACTATAGACATCTCCATCTACTTATCTTTATTACTATAGCTCATATTTGAGGATAACTTGAAATTATTAGGAATAAGGGCAAGATATTAACTTACAAATTTACTTATTTAAACGTTGCAAAGCCTTAATTATATACTTTTTCTGAGAAAGTGAAATCTTTTTATTATTTCTGTCTTAGTGTTTTTACATCCCTGAAATCTTGTTTGCTGCTATCAAATCCTTTATTTCAAATTTTCTAACCTATTATTCCTTCAATTATTTAATACAATATTTACAAGAGCTTGCAACCAATATGTCGCTTACATATAACAAGATAATAAAATCATTATCATAAAATCTCTTAAAAGATGGACAAGGGGTTATATTAAGTCTATTATATCCAAGGCTCATGATAAAGGAGTCATATCTCTTATACCAATGCATCAGTGTCTGTTTAAGATCATGTAGAGATTTGTTCTAACATAACCAAGTTCAATTTTCTTTTTCCTTCAAAATCTTTTAATTGGAGTCTTTAATTTTTTAAAGATCTCCATAAAGAGAAGTATTTTTCACATCTATGTATTCTATATGTAAGTTAAACACATAATATATTATTAGGACTATTCTGATTGTAATAAGTTGAACAATAGGAAAAATGTTTTATTGAAGTTAATTCCTTTTTTTGATCATATCTTTTTACCACCAATTTTGCAAGATATTGCTCCACTTGAACGTCACCATTTTGTTTGATCTTAAAATCTCATTTATTACCAATTGGCTTCCTTCTTTATGGTAATTGTACAATTTTCTAAGTTTTACTTTTATAAAAAGATTCAATTTCTTCCTAAATTATTGTCATTCATTAAGAGACATCTGGATTTTAAGTACTTCTTAGAGAGTTAATGATTTTTATCCTTTGTTAAAGGCAACATACTATATTGTCCTCCATTATATAATATGAGTACCAATTTTATGATCTTTTTGTGTGATTTAATAAATGATATTCAGCCTCATTGATTCTTAAACATCTTTATCTCATGTTTTTTTCAAAAGAGGTCTTTTTTTAAATTCGTTTTCTACTTGTATCACAAGTGAAATCCACACTAGCAAATATCTTATGGGTAGTGGGATCCTATAAATAATACTCTGTCACTTCATCAATATATCCTTAAAATTGGTATTTTCTAGATTTTGGATCTAGATTTGTGATTTCTTGGTCATTATATATCATATATATATGACTTCCAAACATATAGAGGTTGGAATAATCCATTGGCTTCCCAATCCACATCTACATTAAAGTCCTCAACTAAATGGTAATGGAACCCAATTCCCTATATAATAGGCGTTATTGACTATTTTGACCTAAAAAGCTTGTTTAGGTATGCAGATATTAACATTGCTCTTGTTCTTTGTATTAAATATATATTTTTCTGCTTTACTATTCCATTTTGTTGATGAGTGCATATAAAAATAAACTATCTTTTAATGCTTTCTTACTTACAAGATGCATCAAATTCATTATTAGTATATTCTCCTCAATTATATATCTTTGAACACATGATCTCTTTACCCAAAATCAAGATGATCCCATAATTTTTTTTGGGTTATTGTTTCCTCTCCTCTTAATAAAACTTCATCATCCAAAGCTAAATAAACATTCTAAAATGATTATGGTGGATTTTACTTGATAAGCGATCATTATGGGTTAGATGGCTTCATTTATACTTTCTGCAGGGAAGATGCATCTGGCAAATAAATAAAAGCTCCTCTCACTCATATTTCCTGAACAAATTATTAGCCTTGTGAGATATGGTTCAACCCGATGTCACTAGCAAAGTTGGTAATGGCCTACTCATTTCATTATAGTATGATAACTGGTCAGGGCATGCACTATAAGAAAAATTAGTTTCAGCAACTATTATTAATGGTTGCTAAAATTCAGAAAATGGTTGTTAAAAGTTATAGAGACCAAAATTGGGTTGGTCACAGGTGGTCACTATAGGGTTATTACTAAAAGTGCTCAGTGACGAGTTATTACGTTGGTCGCTAAAAATGCATTATTAACAACCATTTAAAATTGGTCACTAAAGGTAGAATTATTAGCGACCAAATTTATACTTGCTAATGTAAAATTTCATGGTCGCTGTAATGTTAGAATGGTTGCTATAGTTATGCATACTGCGACCAATTTTTTTTGTTGCTAAAAAATAATCTTATAGCAACTAAGTCAATGGTTACTATAGCTATTCATACTGCGACCAAATTATTTTTGTTGCTGAAAAATAATCTTATAGCAACCAAGTCAATGGTTACTATAGCTATTCATACTGCGACCAAATTATTTTTGTTGCTGAAAAATAATCTTATAGCAACCAAGTCAATGGTTACTATAACTATTCATACTGCGACCAAATTATTTTTGTTGGTAAAAAATAATCTTATAGCAACCAAGTCATTGGTTGCAATTATTTTTATTTGGTTGCAACAAATGGTGTATCAAATTTCTTTTAGTAACCATATTGTGACGACATAATGTTGTTGCTAAAAATTTACTTTTAGCAACCAAATAATTTGTTGCTATAGTTTTAATATCGTCACAAATTGCATTATATTTACTACAATTTAGCGACAAAAAATTAATTGTTGGTCACTAGAGTGTATGTGTTAGCCACCAAAATTTTGTCGCTAAAATAATTTAAATGGTTTCTAACGTATACCTGCCAGTAACCAAAATTGATTGCAAAAATAATTCAAATTGGTTGCCAAAATTTATGCAATAGAAACTAAATAAATACGTAGTTGGAGAAAATTATTTCAATTGGTTATTAACAACAAATTTGAAGTAGTTCCTGTGTTAACACTTCAATACCTCTAATTATATATACATGATCATATTCATCAGTTCTAAAGATATGGGACAGCAGAAATCAATCTGGTATGATCGGGTTACGTGGTTCCCATCATCGAATCCTCCTGTGTCTTTGAGCTGCATTCTACATAAGCCAATGCTCCTATTTTCTTCTTTAGTTCTTGACCACGATCATAGAATAGTGTCAATAAATCAATTGAGTTTTAGTGCTAATTCAAAATTATGACATGCGTCAAGCAAGGAGAACGACTTTGGTGGATCGAGGCATGCCTACTGTTCCTTAGATATGGTGCATGCTCCAGGATAATCCAAGTTAAATTGTCCATCTTCTCTTAGATCTGCCAACATTTGATGAAAATTGCTTACAATAATGTACATGGATTCTCAAAGTTGATGATTTAAAGCAGAAACTCACTCATTCGTAAGCCATTCAATGTACAATATAACAAATTCAAAGTGGTTATCATTACTACGAACTCATGGAGACATGAAGTCATCGAAAAGTCCCACACGTGCACATATAATACTCTGTGCTTAGATCTTCCATTTGACAGAGAATAGCTCACAACAACAAAATAGACATGGATTCTCAAAGTTGATGCTTCAATGCACTAAACTCACTCATTTTGCAAGCCATTCAATGTACACATAATGAATTCGATGTGGTCATCATTACTACGTAACTCCGTAAGACACGAAGTCATCGAAAGTCCCACACATGCACATATAATGTCCGTCCTTAGATCGCCATTTGATAGAGAATTGCTCACAACAAAGAAGTACATGGATTCTCAAAGTTGATGCTTTCTTGCACTAAACTCACTCGCTCGTAATCCATTCAATGTACAACATAACAAATTCCAAAGTGGACCTGTTTTAGATCGCCATTTGATGAAGATTGCTCACAATATAAAAACAGACATGGATTCTCAAAGTTGATGCTTTAGTACACGCAACTCACTCATTCGTAAGCCATTCAATGTACAACAAAACAAATTCTAATAGAATCAAATATAATGCAACTATGCAAGTGGTCATCATTATTACAAAACTATGGGAGACATGAAGTCCTCGAAAAGCCCTCGCACATGCACATACGATACTTGAATGCACAATAGGCCCAAAAAAAACATGGTCAAGTTTGATTTATATCCTAGAAAAACTGAGTACATTTGAACAGATAAGAGTCTCATTCTTCGCTTTAAGGTATTGCATCAAACTCAATAGATCAATAAATGAGGACTAAACTGTGTGAACCAACTTACATGTTGCAAAATGACAAAATTGCGACATCTGAATCTATAAATGTATAATAGTTACAAATACATCACGGATTGTAAACATTAATATCGATCGACTAAGAAATTTTTGAATATTTTTTTATTCAGTGTACTGATTTATATTTATCATTTTTTTCAAATCTTTTTATTACAGTGAGATAGAAAGTATTATTACTTAAGAAATTAGCATTGTTTTAACGAGAGAAATATCTTACAAAACAAAATTGAATGGAAGGCTTTTGTATACACCAGATAAAATTAGACCAAACTATATGCAAAAATTGTGAAATCGTGTGTTCAAGTTCGAAGTCAAAAGTTGTTTTACCTCCCATAATACAAATTGTCGATCCATGGATCTTGAGGTGGATATCTTCCATTATGAGAAAATTGTAAGAACCGGACTTCATCATTTGTGAGCTTTGAATATGTTCACAACCACCAAAGTAGTCATACTCTTCTATGCTTAAACCATATAAAGACTGCATAGAATACTCGAATTACTACTATATTATAGTTATCACTACTAGCAGAAGAACAATTCATTAATGCACTGAAAATGTTAGTAGAGAGACTGCAAAAAGTGTTATGAGATAAAGGAAGAAAAATAATATACAAAAAATATAATGCAAAATTCAATCACATGAAACCATAAAAAGAATTGTTGAGCTATAATTATGTCAACAAAATTAAAGCCTATCTTCATCACATCATCATTTCATGACACAAGAGATGACAATCAAGAACTCCCATTAAGATCCATCAATCAAGAAACAGACAACAAGAGATACAAGTAAGATACTTAATTAGCCAAAAACATGGCAAAATCAAAACACAAGAATATTTCTCGTGTGCTTACAGAATGATAATCTCTCCTAGATCGGAGACAACGGATAACTTAGTCATTGGAGAAACTTCTAAAAATGCTTATGCTTTTCTGTTGAATTAAGAAAAAGATTAATCCAAAGAACTTTAATCGTAAATTCGAACATTAGAATCTAGCACATGAAGTCAAAAAAAATGTGTATATGAATAAGAACCTGCAAAAGAATCACGTTACTGTCAATTTCAATAAACTCAAGCAACAATATTAAAAATGAAAAACTGAAAAACTATAGATAATTTAATTTGGTGGAAGAGAACAACTATTTAATCTTACCTATTACACATCAATCCAAGTCACTATCATCATAAGCTTGAGATGCAGCTTCATCTTCGCTACTCCAATACTCATCAAAAGTGTCATCCTCTTTATCCTGATCTTCTTCAGCATCATCATTATCATCAACACGTGACTGTACTATTTTTTCAGCAATTTCAATCTCTAATGGAGCTTCATCATTTTGGGCTACTAACCCAACCTCTTGAGCACTATCTATAACTTCTATATTAATACAATTTTCTTGTTGATATGCATCACTGACATTAGGTTCATTTCCATCAGTAAACTGGAGAAGGGATGGGTCAATCAGGTGTCGGTGTTGAGCACTTTGAACTACTTTCCAATTTCCCCTAGTTTTGTATCATTCACATAGAATACTTGAGTCACTTGATTAGCTAACACATAAGGTTCATTCTCATACCATAATCTACTCACGTTTATGCTCGTAAACTCACTGTCTATCTTTTCTGGTTTATTCCGATCTAAGTCAAACCATTTACAATTGAATAACACACATCGAAAGCCACAAACATAACTCAACTCAATTACGTCTTCTAGCACTCCGTAAAACTTAACCATTTTTCCCTTATGTATAGATTCTGTACACACACCACTATTTTGTGTTACACGTCGACAATCCCTTTTTTTTGTTAGGTACTTAACTCCTTCTACTATGCACCCACTACATTTACTAATACGATAGTCAGGTCCTGATGCAAGCGCAAGAAGCTCATTCGTAGCTTCAACCGATTTTATACGTCGATGCTCTTGAATCTAATTTTAATACAACAATACAAATTATAAAATATTACAATTAAGAAAATAATTTCCAACAAAACAACATTTTGAAAAAGATTGGAAATCTTACTTGACTCTTGAACCATGAAGCGAATTCTTTCTTGTGAATCGCCATCCAACCAATAGGGTTTTCACGTTGAAGTATTTCTTCGTGCTCTCTAAACAACAAAAAATTTATGAATTAGTATTACATTAATAACGATATTATAATGTAAAAAAATAACCATTGTTACCTCAAATATGGATGTATCTCCACACAATTATTCAATACAAACCAATGTAATTCACTATATTGTTGAGAGGTCATTTGAACAAAATCTGTTTCTCCAAAAGTTCAAATTTTACTTCTAAATACAGATAATGTTGCTTTTGGATGTTCCTCACCATCGTAATTTCTTTCTTCCCTGTTGTATTTCGTCTCAATTCCACGAAGATATAATGAGCAAAAACTTAAACACTCCTTCACAATATAAGCCTCTGCAATTGAACCTTCAGGACGAGCTCTATTTCGAACCATCCCTTTTAGACTACTAAGAAACCTATATTTAAAGCAGAATCAATATAGACAAAATAAAAAATACTACAAAGATAAAAAAGATTCTATCAACAATACATGTTTAATAAAAAATAATATATATATTTTTACCTTTCAATAGGATACATCCACCTATAATGAACAGGACCTCCAATCTTCGCTTCTTGTGCCAAATGAACTGCTAGGTGAACCATAACGTCAAAAAAAGCAGGTGGAAAGATCATCTCTAGCTTGCATAATATGACGGGAATCTTTTTTTCCAAATTGTCAAGCACATCCAATTTAAGTTTTCTAGAACACAATTGTCTGAAAAAACTTGCCAACTCAGTAATGGCATCAAGAACTTCTTTATGTAAATATCCACGCATCAGAAGCCGTCTTTCTTGACATATACAGTCTTTGTAACCTTGGCTTTAGTGGAAAATAGCGCAATACTTTGTGAGGAATCAACTTCCCTTTGCCATCATTGACCTTCCATCTAGACTCTTTGCACACTGGACAACTATTTCAACGCTCATTCTCTTTCCAAAAGAGAATGCAATCATTTTTACATGCATGAATAATCTCATAACGTAAACCGATGTCTTTTAATAATTTCCTTGCTTCATAAAATGAAGGAGGAACAATATCAGCATTTGGTAAATATTCCTTAAACAAATTAACAATCATATCATAACATTTGTTAGTCATCTTGTTCAAAACTTTAATGTGGAGCAACTTAACAAGAAAAGATAGCAATGATTTGGAGCAACCGGGATATAACTTGCGTTGCGTATCACCCAACAATCTCTGAAAATTTTCCACTTCATCATCTAGTAGCACATCTGGCTGATTAATATCTACATTATCATAATAATCCCATGCATTTTCATTATCAGCACCAAATACCAAATCTTGCAGCAACTCCTTCTCCTCAAATGTTTCATCCGTATAACCATGAATGTTATCATCATCACTATATGGATTTGGGGTTTCGCCATGGTGTATCCATTCGGTATAATTGATGTATATTCCATTAGTGAGTAAATGAAATTTGACCAAATGAGGTGGTTGTAATTTAAAATTCAAGCACTCTCCACATGGACAAGGCATATCCTTTCTCTGTCCAAGATTATCTAAAGCAAATCTCATGAATTTTTTGACTCCATTAACATAATCTAGTGAAGTGTAGTCATTGAGTTTTATCCATCCCCTATCCATTTATAAGAGCGGAGAACTACAAAAATATACAATTATAAGACTATCATATTTAAAAAAACTAGAAAGAATTTCATTATCTTTAAAATTCAACAGGTCTCATGGAAGGAAAATGAAACTCATACCTGCAGTTCAAGAGACGGTTTTTCCAATTTATCAAGGTTCTTTGATTGCAGATTGTGCCTCTCAATAATCTGCGTCACACTTTAGCAACAAAAATGTTGGCCATCATTTACATTGTAACTCTTCTTAGGAAGAGAACTTTGAAGAACTGCAGGTATACTTCTACAGTTTAGAAGACTCAATCTTGATATACGTATATCATGCTAAATTCATTTATTGAGAAATTTAAACCTCTTTTTAATTTCCTAATCAGTGGACAGCCAACAAATTAACTTTGCTTATAAATTACAAGAATCAAAATTAAATAACTACCCATTCCAAATCATTCTAATAATCTATCAGAAACTTCATTGCAAGTACAAGACATAATATATACCTGTGTATGACCTTAATAAGTTTAAGAATTTTAATAAATAGTTGCATCACATAAGCAACTACTTTTTCACATAATTCCACCTTGCCATTGCTCAAATACACTTGCAGGAGATCGTGAAAGTGACTTCTCATCCCGCCAAATCTTCATAAAATCAATTAAATCAATTAACCCAACAATCGATTTCATAAAGATAACTAACCAGAAGGTGATGGAAACGGAGAATGAGAGCAGTTCACGAAAGGCGTCAACACCAGGCGATGGTTATCTGATATGAGAAATTGGTAGAAATTGGAATTAGGGATTTGACGGAATGAAATTGGAATTGGGCGATGGTTATCTTGTTATTTAATTACCCTAAAAGTAAAAACTTTAAATAAATGTTCTGAATGTTCTTATTTGATTGACATAGGTTGAAAAAATCTGAAAGATATACGCACCTTTTTGTGCGTTCAGGTGTCTTCGGACTACTACTGATCCCTTCCCGCCTGTGTCAAGCCTCCTTGCGCATCCAGTCTCCCAACGTGAGATCCTCTTGTGCGTTCAAGTCGTGGCTGCTGCTTGCGTCCTTCACTTCGTTGTCGCTAGTCTTCCTTCTACGTGAGATAGGAGCTGCCAACTAATAACCCAGACATCAGAAACGTCTTCTGTCGTCCTCTCCACTGCCGTTTTGTTCTTCCCCAGCTGTGCTACGTTGTTTCCTGCTTGTGGACAACTTTCTTTCTACGGGAAAAGATGAACCCTTACTTTCTTCTTACTTTTATCATAAGTGAACATTAACTCTTTATAAATATCGTTCAAGGTTAAGAGGAATATTTACAAAGTGTACGTACCCTAGGTAATTTCCTCAATTTTAACAATTATAATTAAAACACATAATAATTCTATATCTTTTACATTAGAAATTAACAATATTTAGTTCATGTCCGATCTTGATATTAAAAAAATAAAAATAAAATAATTAGTAAATTTAATGAAAATAAATAAATTAGGTTTAAAATGCCACTAAAATAAATGAATGAATGTATGAAATAAATATAAATATGACCTAAATATTTATATAAATTGGACTAAACGGACGTCTTCAGATGGTGGGTTGGAATTGGCGTTTAGGTCCGGCAGAAAGAATGTTATGAATAATAACAAAAATTTTTAATAATATTAATACATTTATTAATAAAAACTAATATACAGTAAAATTGCCTAAATCAATTATAATAATAAATTTAATAATAATAAGAAAAATTAATAATAATAAGCAATTTTATAATAATAATAGAAATAAAGATACATACATTTAATCATAATAAGGAATTTAATAAAATAATAATATAATTATTATTAATAAATATAATTAAAAAAATTAATTAGATTTATAATAATAAGTATATATACTCAAATCCAAATTAAGAATAAATAAGCAATTGTGCCTTTAATTAAAATAAGCAAATGTGCTTCAATTTGCTTTAGAACATTTTGTCTTTTTTATCCGAAAAATATATCAATAAATCCAACTTAGTAGTCAACACAAATTAAACACAAAGTGCGCATTTTATCATAAAATAGGATTGAAATCACATGTGGATACATAAAAAATAATAAGAACATTCAATCCTATCAAGCAACACAACAACCCTCCAAGAACAAGCTGTCGAGAGCAAGATTAGATAAGGAGGATGAAATCACTTTTTAATATGGAAAGAAATGGTTTTTATAAATTTTAAAAAAATTGAAGTAAAAATTAAATCAGCAAGATAAAAAGTTTCAGGTTTAAAGATTTAACTGATATTGGATTATTATAAAACAGGCATATAATAAAGATCGAACAACATTAAATAATTTGAAATATGATTTAAAAAGGAGATCATGTTTATTAACTGAAATTTAATTAAAAAAGACTGTTAAATAAAAATTAACCGATTTAATTTAGTTCTCTGACTTTTTGTTGTTTACTATTACGATCCACTAGGACCATTCTGCCTTCTTTTGGTAATTTAAGGGCTACTTCTTTTTAAATATGGCAATTTAAAGACCATTGTTTTTTAAATATAGTAATTTCAGGACCACTACTTTTTAAATATAGCAATTTAAGGACATATTTAATCGAAATAAAATCTAAAGCCATCTATTGTGTGGTATTATATTCTAAATATTAGTAATGACATTAATAGGTAAAAATAGTAATAATAAATTTATGTTACACTTAATATTAATTTCAATAATCAAAATTAAATATATTTGATATTATCAGTTATGGTACCAAATTTAAAAAAATCGATCAGTATGATTTTAAAATTGAATTATGAAAAAATTATGGTATCAAAACTAACATTAACCTAGAGATTTATTATGATTTTTACTTATGTTATTTTCTCATTAAATTTAGTTTAAGATTCTTAATTAATCATGTTTAATTTAGGATCCAAGCTTAATTTAGATTAAAATTGGATCAAATATTTTGGGCATATTGAGATTTTGGCCAAAAAGTTTGGCCTTTTAGAAGCCTTTCTCCCAATCTCGTGAGGGTGAGTTCTCACCCTCGCAAGACCAAATACAACATATCCAAACAAGACAAGAGACAGCTTGGTTGCTTGAGATGAAGCCAGAGTTAGTGGTAAGAATAGATAAGTTTGTAAGAAAAGAATTTTGAAAACTAGAGAGAGCCACTTGTGTACTGTGCAAAAATAGCCGATGTGTAGTGTCATGTTCATCATTCTCACACCTGCAATAACAAATAATAATAATAATAATAATAATAATAATAATAATAATAATAATAAGGAATTTAATAATAATAATAAATTTTATAAATACTGCACAATAAATTTAATAATAATATTTAGCAATAATTATAATAATAGAAAAAAATTAATTAGTAAATTTATGAATAATAATAATAATAATAGTAATAATACTACTACTACTAATAATAATAATAATATAATAATAATAATAATAATAAAGAATTTAATAATAATAATAATAAATTTCATAAATACTCTGCAATAAATTTAATAATAATATTTGATCATAATTATAATAATGAAAATAAAATTAATTAGTCAATTTACGAATAATAATAATAATAGCAAATAAATACACTTTATAATAATATGGAATTTCATAATCTTGTGAATTAAAATAAACATTTTTAATAAAATATATTACATTTGTTAATAAAAACTAATCTATAGTAAAATCTGCCTAAATAAAAAAAAATAATAATAATTACTTGGTTCGATAGCACAAAGCTATCTACGTCTAAGCATCAATCACACACACACACCAGATATTATTAGGATCAAGAAAGGAGAAAAAATATAAGAGATTGGGTGTTTACAGAACACCTGCAAGAGTTCTATCAAACTCTCTAGTACCCACTGTAATGTACTCTAGCACTCTCCTTATTTTCTCACTTGAAAACAAAAATGTAAACTCTATAGACTTATAAGCGTATTGATGTAATAAATGTAACTATACTAGTGTAATAGCTATGTAAAACACATGTACACAAGTCTAACATGGCTATATTCACTAGATTATTCACATGTACAATGCATGTGTACATGGTAGTTAATACCAAGGTATACCTAAATGTATATATACACTAATACATACCATGTGCATGCATAATAGTATAGTAATGGGTACATACCACATGCATAATAGGAAAGTAATGGGTACATGCCCGCACGGGTAGCTTGGTTGGCCAACTAACAGGGTCAATTGGAACAAGGTCCTAGGTTCGACTCCTGGTAACGAGAAGCAGTGGACCGCTCTATTAGGGGGTTGACCAAGATTATACCGTGATTCAATCCTCCAGTGATAGTCGGGCCTGCGACTGGGGGCCCTTGAGGTTGGGGATTCAACCATTTGGAACAAGTTATGGGTACATACCACATGCATAATAGTACCAGTAATATATGCATACACTAGTACGTGTATTTACCATAGTGTATTATGTTACACATGTCATAATTGGTAATATCACTATACATATACTAATACATATAGTAGTGTATGGTATAGTGCAATGTGTGTACATTACCATAGTATATTAGTATATACACATACTAGTATATGTATAGTATGCATCAAGTATACATGCATGTGAGTTACTTGAAAAGCCTTCAATTCAAATGCTGCATTTTGTGCTTATTTAATTCTCCATGTTGTGCGTTTCATCTGGCTTTTGATGTGCTGAGCATTTCATCAATACGTCTGCGTTTAAACTTAATTCAAGTGTGTCTGAGATGCAAATGTTTTAGACAACTCTTCAGTCAACCCATTAGAACATTCTTGACTCTCTCTCTCGTAGGCTTCACTCACTCCTTTTCTTTCTTCTTCGAATCCTCATCTATATCCTTGATCTGCTTCGATTCAGTGTGGTTTTATGAAGAATTTCTTGTGATTCTTCACACTTCTAGTTTCTTCTCCCAATTATAAACCACACACCATTTAGGGCTTGAAGAAACGACGAAAAGAGATGGTGGAGGAGGAGCATGAGGTCTACGGCGGAGAGATCCCCGATGTCGACAGTAATATGGACCCTAACAACGCTGATGTCGAGATGCCGCCGCCGATGATTTCGCTGTTAAGGTCCCTCCCCTCCCCTCAACCCTAATGATTGAAATCGATTATAAGTTTTTCGTGTTAATTGGCCCACTTCTTTATGGTGCAGGAGTTGGATGAGATGAAGAAGAGATTGAAGGAGATGGAGGAAGAAGCTGCTGCTCTTCACGAAATGCAAGCTAAGGTCGAGAAGGAAATGGGTTATGTTCAAGGTTTAATGAATTTGGTTTTCCTTTTGTTACACATCAATTGTTTACGTTTTTGAATGATCCTCTAATTTCAGTTTGAAATACCTTTTGATTGTCCTCGTGTTTAAAATTTTTTCCAATGGTAAAGTTGGTAGGCTTGTTTGAAAATTTTGCTTGATTCTAAATATTGTTTGTTTTTTGTTGATCTCTTGTTTATGTATAGACCCAACCAATGCATCTGCTAATGAAGAAAACAAGGAGGTAGCTTATACTCGCTCCGTGTTTGTTGGCAACGTGAAGAGTTTACAGAACTTAACGCTATTTTCTTTTTTTTATTTATTTTGGAGCTAGATTTTGTTATTTTGGTGCTTTTTTGTGTATTTTGTGCCCCTACTTATCTCTACCTCATACCCCAATTCTTTTATATCCTAACCACATGCACGTTCCCCTATTTCAACTCGATCTTTCTCCACCAATTCTCAGTTCCTTCCTCTGTTATCTCTGTTTCTCTCCCACACTCTTGATTTTCCTGTTTTGGTATGTATATCTTCCTCTTACATATCTATGCACAAATAAAAAAATTGTATTGATAATTCTTAGATTACCCTGTTATTTGGATGTATTGATAATTATGAAAATTATGAGCTTTTCCTCTTGTTTGAAGTGGTGGTATGTAGAGAAAAGGGTCAGTGTATTTGGAGGAGGGTCATGTAGTGAACGTATGGATTTTTGTTGATCGTATATTGATGTTGTTTGGACAAACATCGAGGTACGTTTGTTTTCATGTTCTTATCCATAGATTGCAGTTGGGACTCTCTTAGTTCAACAACCAAATATGTTAAAGACCCACAAAACTATCATTCTTTACTTTCTTATATGGAGGAAATCGGGTTTTCTAAAACCCAAATTCAGGGCATTATTGAAAGGATGCCCACTATTCTTTGTGCTAAACTTGAGCAAACCGTTAAGTTATTGAAGTCTTCTAGGTGGATTTTTAGTCATGACTTTAGGAAGGAAATGGTACCCAATGTCGAATTCTTGAAGAGTTGCGGGATTAATTAATAGCAGATTGTTGTTTGTATAATCCACTATCCTCATTGCTTGTTGTTTAAACTAGAGACTATTTAGCATTACTTTACAAAGGTCGAGGAAATGGGCTTGGATACAAAATCGATGTTTCTATGTGCCATTAGGGTACTGACTTCAATGACTTGGGTATTTCTTTTGTTGTTAATCACCCAGAGCTGCTTACTTTTAGCATTGAGCATAGGCTAAAACCCCATATAGAGGTTATTAAGGTTCTGGAAAGTAAGCATTTTGACATTTTAACTAGAGGGGCAAATAAGGCTGAAGATGATGTTGGAGCTTTCTCTAACTTTTTTGACAATCATGAGAGTCATATGATTATTTTAAATTTTTTAAAGTGAAAGAAACATGTAAGAGGTAAGAGTGTCCCACCAGGTGTATTAGAAATTTATAGAACTAAAATTTTATTTGTGACATTCCTATAAACAAAAATGTTTTAAAAATTAAATTAAATAACAAGTTACAATTTACTAGTAGCAATTGCTCCTAATAAATTTTTTAATTCAATCTTTTACTCTAAATTTATTCAAATGTCATTTGATTTTATGTTTCATATGTGTATTTAGTTGTCATCATTATAAGAGTAACTTGACTTAATTCACGCATGAACTTTATTTTGTTTGCTTTGAAATCAGTAAAGTTTTGATTTTGCTTAAATGGTCAATATATATATAATTAAGCTGGTTAGAACATTGAATTTTCTGTTTGTAAATTTGCTAAAACTTTCTTAATTAGGAAATGTTTATATCAAAAATATTAAGGTTTTGGAAAGTAACCTGACCCTATAAATTTGCGACTTATTCATTCCTACTTATTTAATAGATAGCTAATACCTGTTGTATTTTTTTACAAGATCGAAAATGAGTACAATACTAAAGCATAAAAAAGAGCTATTAAGTGCGACGTGACAATGACTAACAAAGACAATTGACCCGAAACGTAAATTGTTGTTGTCTAATGCTTTGGCAGCAGTGATGACTCGAATGATGGCCCAACTGAGTATTCTTTACCCCGAAATTTAGGCGGTAATAATTTAATTTTAATTTGATTTTAGTTGCAATTGTTTTGTATGCTTGTTTATGTTAATATTGGATTTTCAATGTTGTAGTGTCAAATAAATATAAGAAGGTGGCTTTTCCTTGGAAAAAAACATTTAGCAATATAAACATTTCAAGTTCGGAACTAGATGCACAATGATACATAATAATAATAGAGATCAAGGTAATTTATCTTCCATTTTTAAATATTTTAAAGTTAAATATTTTTTAACAAGTAAAACTCTATTGATATTTTTACCATTACAGTGTCAATGGAAGAGTTCGAAGGGCAATCTACCCCTAATCCACCAAATGAGAGTATCAGATCAGATGTTAGAGGTAATATTTAATAAAAATTTCTTTTTATATTGCACTTATTATTATGTATTTCATAATGATTTTTTTAATAGATCCCTCAACGGAGACTGTTGACAAAATATTTGATGCTAATAATGGTAATATTAAATTTAATAAAGTTTATTACATTTTTATTAGTACGTTGTTATTAACAATTAATGATTAACTTCAATTTTTTTCTTAACTAAGATGAGGTAAGTGGAAAACGAGGTCGTGGTCTTACTAGAGGGTTAAACACCCAATAGTATACACGTAAATGTGGGGAAAAACCTAAAATTATTATTCCTAAGGGAATTAATAAGCCCGTCGAGGAGCATAGTTCTAAACATGCAACTCAGATTGGAGTTTTGATTAGACTGGAAGCCCCAATGCAAGTTGAGGGCTGGGCAAACATTCCAAATGAGAAAAAAGAAGATCTTTTTCAGAAAGTTGGTTGTAAGCTTTTTTCTTTTTTCTATTCACTTTAATAATATTTTGTTCTAATTTTTTTTGATATAATATAATGTAACATATCTCTATTTTTCTCAATGTAGAATAAGCTAAGTTATGAAGTGGATGAGCCCCATGTTGTTCAGTGCATATGGAAATCATTTGCTAGGCAATATTCCACTTTTCGGTCTAATGCTCGTAGATATTTTCAAAAAATTAAAGCTGAAGGCGGTCTGGCATTGGCGAAACAAAGTGTTTATGAAAAACTTTCTACTCGTCTTAATGATTGGCTTTGGTTGTGTGACTTTTGGGATACAGAAAAATTTAAGGTATATATTATCATTTTATTTAAATTTAGTATTTATAATAAATGCACTTGAATTTTATTTATAGATTATTTAAGAAATTTTGTATAATAATTCTAAACTATTTGATGTGTTGTAGAAAATCTCAGTGATTCAATCCAACAATAGGAAAAAAAAAATGAAACACAATCACAAATTGGGAACGAAATCTCGTGCAGCACATCAATACGAGCATGTAATTACTTACTTCATTCATTTTTCCTTTTTTGACAAAATTATATAAATGATTTTTTATTTACAATTTCTATGTTACAAAATTTGGACGATATTGATATGTACAAGGCTCAATTTTACAATCCTAAAGTGGGATGGGCTGATGAAGAGGTCGAGGAAAACTGTGTAAGTTGTATTTTATGTTTTTATGTTTTTATGTTTATTTTCTTTGGAATAACTGTAAGTATCTCATTGAACAACCGGTGCAACTCCATTGGTAAAGCCGAATGAGACAAATTCTAATATTTCTTTTGCAAAAAATTGGATATAGATTCTTTGCTGTAATCTCATTTAGATTACGTATCATCGTTATATTTAATATGAACAAATTTTCTGATTTTTGTATAACAGGTTAAAATGAAAAAATTGCGAGAAGAACAAGAAAATTTATCGGAGGATGTTCCTCGTATAAGTGCAGAACAAATTTGCATCCAAGTGCTAGGAGAAAATTCTATGTATGCCAAATCGAAAGGCCTATCTAAAAAAAAATCTAATCATGGTTCTACTTGCGAGACATCATCAAATCGAGTACGATTAGAAGAGGAGTTGGCATCTACACAAGAGGAATTGGAGAGTACAAAGGCTGAGTTAGCTCTACAAAAAACAACTGTTGAAGCTGTGGTGAAATGCGTTGAAAAGATGACAGGCATAAGTTTTTCTGAAATTATTAATCAATCTGATTGGTAAGTGTTTTTTCATATCCAAACGTATTTAATCGAAGTTTGGCATATTTATTAATTATTTTTCTTTTATTATGTTAACTTTTTCTTCCATCTTTTACTAAGATGGAAATTAGTTGATTATATAAATTAATTATTTTGGTTATTTATGCTTTTTTTAGTGCAGATGTAATGTGAAGTTGGAACTTGGGAGCCGTTTAATGGACTACTTTTTTATTTTTTATTATTATTTTGGTTTGTTTGTTGGATCAATGAAAGGAAAGTAGATTGAAGGAAATTTATGTTGAGAGAAGATTTAAATATGTTAGGACTCATATGACAGTAATATGCTATTTTCTATTGTTAGCTTTCAGGATTCTCTTTTACGTTTACACTTAATCTCGTTTAGACATTAATTGATTTTTTTTTAAAATTCGTGTTTCATATTTATAATTCATCTAGATCACATTGGAAATTTTGACAAGAACATATGTTTGGGTCTATATATGTTTTCCATTATGCATATACTAATATAATTCATTTTTTCCCCTTTGTTCCTTGGAGAGAGGTATTGACGCTAATGACATTGACCCAAAATTGATGTTCTTTATAATCCCATGTTTTTAATGTTATTACCACAAAAGTCACAATATATTGGCTTTCATTTTCGGTTTTTGAGCTTTTAGCATCTCTTGCTAGATTTAACATTTCAAGTTACATTGTAAACTAAACATTTATGTTTAACTTTTGATTTTTAAATGAAAACATATTGAAAGTAATATGTCTATATTTTTGTACTAAATAAAAGTTCACTAATTTAATTAACTAAAGGTAAATGAAATATTAAATTACCAAACATTACCAATCAATAAATTTTATTAGATAACTTCTTCCTCAAATGAAAATATATTTTGAATTATAAAAATTAATATAAATTAAATTATAATGATTAATTATTATAAGAATGAACCTTTAAACTAATTTAAACTATTTGGACCTGAATCTAAAGAACTTTTTCATCTTTTCTAAAATACTTAGCGATCATTATTTTTTTGCTATAAATACTTCTTTAACAATCATATAATGTGGTTGCTGTAAAGAATTCATGTAAATTTAGCAACCAAATTTATTAGCTACTAATGTAAAATTTGAAATACTTGGAGTGACCACTCAATAGTTAGTTGTTAATAATAATTTTCTATAGCGACCATTAAAGTTGTCGCTAAAATTGTTAAATTTGGTCATTATATTATTATCCATGAATTGTAAGTTTTAGTGACCATCTATAACCACCAAGTATTGATTGGTCGGTAAAAAATATACGTAACATATATATTGCAACCAAGTAATTTTTGGTTGCAAAATGTATATAATTAGCAACCATTTTATTATGGTTACTGAGAATTTGGTCATGTAAATTTAGTAACAAAATTTATTGGTTGCTGATGAAAAATTTGAAATACTTATAGTGACCACTCAATAATTGGTTGTTAATTTGGTTGTTAATAATAATTTTCTATAGCGACCATTAAAGTTGTCGCTAAAATTCTAAAATTTGGTCGTTATATTATTATCCATAAATTGTAAGTTTTAGTAACCATCTATAGCCACCAAGTATTGATTGGTTGGTAAAAAATATACGTAACTTATATATTGCAACCAAGTAATTTTTGGTTGCAAAATGTATATAATTAGCAATCATTTTACTATGTTTGCTGAGAATTTGGTTGCTGAAACTAAATTTTCTTGTAGTGATGGTTCACTCATCCCAACTAAGAACCCATCTTCATCCTTCCCTCTTAATGCCCAGATGACATCAGTCATCCATGTTAAGTCCTGGCAGCTCCCACCTAACCTGATGAATTTGTAGCCTACATACTACCAAACCTGTGCTCTTCTAATATTTCCTATTGGAAAGGACAAGCGATCCATACTCTTATAAGCAAGGCAACCAAATAACTGCTTAGACGAAGACATCCTATCGTTGACTGGCACAGCATCATTTGGAGCAAGGCCCTCACTCCCCGCTTATCTTTTATACTTTGGCTGGCAATTCAGAATAAGCTAATAACAGCTGACCGACTACCATATTTGCAAATGGATAAACACTAACCTATGTGTCAGGCTCAAGTCGAAACAAGAGACCATTTATTCTTTACGTGCTCCTTTAACAATATTATATGGCAGAACATTAGAAGAAAATGTCTATGGACTGATCAGAGGCACTCTCTCTATGATATTATTCACCACTTACCAACTCAGTCTGCTGGACAACAACAGGATAAATTTATACACATTCTAGCTTTGGGACTCTGCATATATATACTATAGAGAGAAATAAACTTTAGACGTTTCACCAACTGAAGCTCTTCACTGGAGTCCTTACAAATAGACATAATCTGACAAATTCGAGAGCTTATGATAATGAAGAAGTTGCATCTCCACTGTACTGCCAACATTCTCTCCTCCCTGAACGTCTGAAATCACTTATGGTTCATTGCTGATCCAATGGTCTAACTTCTCTATTTTTTGTCCTTCCACCTTACATGATTTTGTAAAGATTGTAGTAGGGTAATCCCCTCCCAGTAATGCTGATTTGTACTACCTTCCAAAGATTTGTAATAATATTTGCATCTATTGCATTCCACTTAGGGTCATTCGTAAGGCTCGTTGGCTTTTCATTAATGCTATAAAACAGGACTGAACCGGCTGGTTCAACTAGATTAAGCACGAACTGACCTGATTTTTAGCTAGGTTTTACTTCTAATTGAAAGTAAAAATTGGTTGATTACGTAAAAACTAGTCGGTTAAATAAAAACCAATCAGTTTACCTCTAAATTGTGAACCGAACTGGTTTTTACCTCTTGCCCCTGTTCTCTGGTTTTTTTGCCTCTCCTCTGGTTATCTAGAGAGATCGACATCACCAAACCCATCTTCGCTAAGCTCCAAGTCCAACAAGCATTACAAGCTCTACAAGTCACGCTTATAAGTTTCTATTACCACTTAGTTTTCTTTTAGAGTATCGAATAGAAAAAAAAGAAGAAGAAAGAAACAACCTTTTATATTTTCATCTCCATAACCACGCGGAGTTTTAACAACAAGGTGAGAAACACTAAAAGCATCACCATATCAACCAAGGAACAAAACCTAGAACCTGAAGAGAAAGGGCAAAAAAGAGTGTGAAGTTAAAACCTTTCTACTTGCCTTGTATTATTTCGTGTGTAAAATATATACAGTTGAGTAATGTTCTAGACTATTCAGAGGTACAAGACATTATTCTCCGTTGTAACAGAAAATGGTTATATACAGCTGTTAGGTTGTTGCAGATGGCTTGGGAGACATATGCTGTCTGTAGAGGAATCAACGACAATGGGCCCAGGGGAAGTTATTTGGCCCATTAGCTTGTACATGGACTTGGACGAATTATCAAAATTTGGTAGGGCGGATTCCTTTACACCCCCACTCAAACGAAACCTAGGATTGGGAACTAGGTTTACTTTGAAAGTCAGATCTTGAAACTATGCGGCATGGAGAGGCTTGGAGAGTAAGTCGGCGAGCTGGTCGGCGGTAGGAACATATCGCACCTCTAGGAGACCAGCAGTGATTTTGTCACGTACGAAGTGAACATCGATCTCGATGTGCTTGGTGCAAGCGTGAAACACGGGATTTTGAGAGAGAGATCTAGCGCTGTCATTATCACACCAGAGAACGGGCGATCGAGGAGGCGGAAATCCAAGCTCAGAGAGAAGGGAGGATAACCAGAGAACCTCGGTAGATAGTTGAGAGAGAGCCCTATATTCGGCCTCTGTGCTGGATCTCGCAACCACCGTCTGCTTCTTGGAGCTCCAGAAGACAAGGTTGCTGCCAAGGAAGACAAAGCCACCACTGGTGGACTTACGATCGTCGGGAGAGCTGGCCCAGTTAGAGTCGCTGAACGCCTAAAGATCAAGAGGAGAGGACGACGATCGGAACAGTAAGCTAAGATCGGAGGTGCCTTTCAGGTAACGTAGGACTCTTTTTAGGGTAACCCAGTGAGGAGTGAGGGGAGCCGATAGAAACTGACTGAGTTTATTTACCATAAAACTAATGTCTGGACGAGTATTGCACAGGTACCGGAGAGCACCAACCAGACTGCGATACAGAGAGGGATTTTCAAAGGGCAGACCTTCATGGCGAGAGAGTTTGATCCCCGTTGCAGCTGCAGTGGAGGAAGGCTTACAATGCAGCATATTAGCCTGTGTAAGTAAACTCCGAATGTAGCCACTTTGAGATAAAAATAAGGCTGTATTATTTCTGTAAACTTCAAAACCCAAAAAATAATGTAAATTTCCCAATGTTTTGAGAGCAAATTTTGTACTGAGTTTGGTAATAATGGAATGTATTTGTGATGTGTTGTTGCCTGTAATGAGGATGTCGTCCACATAAACCAATAGGATCAGGATATGACCATTGGTATTTAGGTAGAACAGAGAGGTGTCAGCTTTAGAGTTGTGGAAACCCCATTGGAGAAGAGCATAGCGAAGTTTATGATACCAGGCCCACGGGGCTTGTTTTAAGCCATAAGGGCTTTAAAGAGTTTGCAGACATGATGAGGGATAGATGGATTTTCAAAACCTTGAGGTTGAGTGATGTAGACAAGTTCTTGGAGGTCACCGTCGAGGAAGGCATTGTTAATGTCAATTTGCTGAATGTCCCAATTATGGGAAGCAGCAAGGGATATGACAACTTTAATGGTGGAGGCTTTAACCACAGGAGAGTAAGTGTCGAAGAAATCAATGCCAGGGGTTTGGGAAAAACCCTTGGCTACAAGGCGGGCTTTATGTTTGGCTATAGTGCCATCAACATGATACTTGGTCCGAAAGACCCATTTAGTGCCTAGGATGTGCATAGTGGGATCATAGGGTACTAATGTCCAGGTCTAGTTTTTCTGTAAAGCAGAGATTTCCTCACACATGGCATTATACCAGATGGGAGTGCTGAGGGCTTGGGTGACAGAGTCAGGTTCGGAGGAGGGAATAGAATGAAGAGAGGCAGCATAGATTTTTGGTTTGAAAATGCTGCTCTTAGATCGGGTTTGCATAGGATGAGTTGAGGGGAGAGTGGGAGGAGCAGTGTAGACAGTAGGGGAAGAGGAAGGGGTTAGAATAGGTGGTGAAGAAGAAGTGTCTGTAATAGAAATAGCAGGAGATGGGGGGAGTACCTGATGATGTGCTGTGGAAGGAGAAGCCGCAGGAGATAATTCTTACACAGGAGAGCTGCTGGAGGATGGCCTCGGATGAAGAAACTGTTGAGGAGAGACAACATATTGTAGAACAAAAAGTGGTAGACTAGGAGAGGAAGAAGAAATTGAGGAGGGATTGGAGGGAAATAGAGTGGGATAAGGAAATTCAAGTTCATTAAATTCAACATGCCTAGAGATGTGAATGGTGCCTTTGTTGGTGAGACATTTGTATCCCTTATGAACAGGGCTATATCCTAGGAAAATACATTTGGTGGTGTGGAAATTAAATTTATGAGGGGAATAGAAACGGAGGTATGGAAAGCATGAGTAGCCAAAAGTTTTAAGATATGTGTAGTTAGGCTGTTTATGGTATAAGAGTTCAAAGGGGGAGAGGTTCTGTAATTTGGCAGATGGTAGGTTGTTTATAAGGTAAGTGGTTGTGGTGAAGGACTTAAGCCAAAACCGCAAGGGTAGATGGGCATGAGCTAGAAGAGTGAGCCCTGTTTCAGTGATATGACGATGTTTTCTTTCAGCTATGCCATTTTGTTGGTGAGTGTAGGGGCAGCTGAATCGTGTTTGGATCCCATGCTTAGATAGAAAGGGCAAGAAGGCTTTGAATTCCCCACCCATGTCTGTGTGGAAGGCTTTTATCTTGCTGTTAAGTTGAAGTTCAATAAAGTTTTTTAATTGAATAAATGTGGCAAGAGCTTCGGATTTTAGCTTTAGTGGATAAAGCCATGTGAACCTAGTGTAAGCATCCACAAATATTAGATAATATCTATGGCCTTTGGTTGACAGCAAAAGGGAAGGACCCCAAATGTCTGAATAGACAATTTCTAACGGATGTTTGGCAGAAATATCATGAGTTTGAAAGGGTAGTTTATGGAGCTTGCCTTGTTTTCATGAGTCACAGAATTTCAAATCTTTGGTATTAAGATGAACTTTCATTGAATGAAGGACTTGTTTCAGTACATGTTATGATGGATGACCAAGTTTGGCATGCCAAACATTAACATCATTTGTAGACAATTGAGCAGAAAAAGCTTGTGGGTGAGAAACTAGGGTAGAAGTATTCGGAAGAGAGGATGGTGGTGGACTGTTCTTGACTTGAGTGATATGCTGAGGTTGAGGTGGAACATCAAGACTGTAGAGACCATCCCGAAGCATCCTTTTGAGAAGAATTGTCCCCGTGGTCTTGTCCTTGAACAAACACATTGTGTCAGAAAATTCCACAATAATATTGTTGTCTTTTGTGATTTTGGATAGGCTCAACAGATTCTTAGTGATATTTGGTACATGAAGTATTTGGTGCAAAGATAATGGGGTGTGTTTAGTATCTTTGAATTGAATGTAAGATGAGCCAATGTGTGTAATAGGTAGAGAGTTTCCATTACCTACTGTAACTTGATCATTACCAGTATAGGCTAAGCCAATGGAGAGATTATTGGGATCAGTAGTAATATGATTTGTAGCTCTAGAGTCAACATACCAAGTAGAGCAACTAGGTTGATCAGTACCAGCATTTGTTTGAGCTATGAAGGTTTGTGATGTCCCATTGTATGTGTGTTGTTGTCCAGTACTATGAGAGTGATGTTGTACAGATGAATTTGATGGCTTCATTTGCTGATTTCCATGCCATGACTGATCAAATCGCTTGTAGCACCTAAGTGCATCATGGCCTGGTTTTTGGCACAGTTGGCAGTATAGTTTATTAGCACCAGTCCATCTTCCTCTGCCACGACCACCTCTTCCTCTAGAAGTATGACCTCCATGATTTCTAGCTTGATTGGGATTCCTGTTAAAAGATGCAAGATTGACTGAAGGAGAAGAAATAGTTAGAGTGTGAGATGCAGCATTTAGTTGTTCAAGTCTTGTTTCATGCATCATAAGACTATACTACACATCTTGTAGGGTTGCATTCTGCATTGTGTGAGTTAGTAGAACGACCACTGGGTCATAATCATGGCCTAGGCCATTTAAAGCACTGAGGATAAGTTCATGATCTGATACTGCATGTCCTACTACCTTAAGAGAGTCTTCAATTGATTTTATCTTCTGAATATAATCTGAAATTGTCTGTGAGCCTTTTTGGATTGTTGACAATTGTTGTTTTAACTGCAGGACCAGAACCATTGATGTTTGTGCATACAAACTCTCCAGTATTTTCCAGCATTCAAGAGAGGTGGAGGAATGATTTACCTGACCTACTACATCCTCACCTATAGTAGAACGGAGCCAACAAAGAAGTAGCTGATCTGATCTGCGCCATAAGCGGTATTCTGGATTTACAAGAGTTTGAGGAGTTTCTGTTGATGTTGCTGCTGGTTCTGTGATGATTTGTGGTGGTGGAGGTACATCTGATGAGATGAAATCTTCCTGTTCAAGGGCTCGAATAGCTGCTGTGACTTGTGCTCTCCAGTTGATGAAATTGGTTCTGTCCAATTTGATTGGTAGGTTGAAGTTGAGTGTTTTTGCCAAGGCTGGAAAATCTAGAAAAGGGGTAGAGGTTTGTGATTGGCAAGTTTGATGAGAGATTGAAGATGAGTCTTGAGCCATTGTGACGTTGGTCAGTATGAAGGCTCTGATACCATAAAGAGAAAGGGCAAAAAAGATTGTGAAGTTAAAACCTTTCTACTTGCCTCGTATTATTTCGTGTGTAAAATATATACAGTTTAGTAATGTTCTAGACTATTCAGAGGTACAAGATATTATTCTTCGTTGTAACAGAAAATGGTTATATACAGCTGTTAAGTTGTTGCAGATGGCTTGGGAGACATATGCTGTCTGTAGAGGAATCAACGACAATGGGCCCAGGGGAAGTTATTTGGCCCAATAGCTTGTACATGGACTTGGACGAATTATCAGAATTTGGTAGGGCGGATTCCTTTACTGTCCGTATGGTTCTTTGCTTCAATGAATGGAGGCTAAATGTAATGCAGACCGAATGTACGTAAATCGAGTCGGTGAAATTTGTTTGGTTAAGGCAAATGTAATGCATAAAATTTGTCTCCGTCTCTATGACAATGTGTTTGGTTGCAGGGGACAGAACGACAAAAAATATGCCAAAGACAAAAATGCCCCTGATCAATAAGATGAATAAAAATGTGTTATTAATTGATAAGTTAATTGGAATAAGGTATGATTGTCAAAAATTGAGCAAATAATTATCATAACAATTTCAATTGATTGATTAGTAATAATAATAATAATAATAATAATAATAATAATAATAATAATTCATGTTGAAAATGTTAACTAATGTCAAGACCATACTAATATCAAGACCATAATAATAATAATAATTATTATTCATAATAATAATAATAATAATAATAATAATAATTATTATTATTATTATTATTATTATTATTATTATTATTATTATTATAGTAATAATAATAAGAATAATAATAATTGTTAAAATAATTATAATAATAGTAACAATAATAATTATTATGATAATTATGTAATGCATTATAATAATATTGATTCTAATAATTATGTGCAAACACAGATCTACGATTCATGAAATTAATTACATAAAAGGTCAACACACATTCATATAATTAATTACATAATAGGTTCAACTTCTCATTGAAAACAAACATCTAAGCATTAATACAACGTCTGACATATTTGGTTCGATGTAAATTAACGCCTTATATTTTAGAAATTATGTCCTTTAGAACCATCCCCAAAATGACTCCAATGGCAATGACAAAAAATATATTAGTCCAAGCCATGTTTGGCGGCACAGCCCGAACTTCAGTGACTTGTTCAGTTGTTGGAAGAGCGGATGGAATCGGAATGGAGGATGGTGCATTGATAGTAGGAGCAATGTCTGCAATGCGACGAGGCGGCCTATATTGGTCCATGACATACGCTTTGTGCTTCCTCCAATGTTTGATATCCCCTGAATCGAGCATTGGGAAACCCCTCAGTGACCAATTTTATATCTTCCCAATTGGTAAAAATCCCAACTTGGCGTCCAAAGAAAGACAACGTAAAGTCAGATCCGCCATATCTACGCATCTGAAATTGTATCATATTATCATCATTCAAGACGGGAAAATGATTAACATGAAGAAGTTATAATAACTAAGCATTGATCATAAGTTGTCTGCTGAAAATACAATGTCAACACATTAACATAACAAAGTGAGCACATCATCAAGTCAAAGTCAACACATCATCAAGTCAAATTCAACATCACAATCCTAGTTTCATAGCAGTACAAATATATATATCCATATTAAGCTACTACAAAATGCATCAACTCAAACATCTTGACGATGTCAAACATCGTCATCTAGCAGCTCCCTGATATAACGCAGTCTCTGATCTTCATTGAGATCCCAAAACAGATTTGCAGCAGGAACATCCTTTGCGAATATCCTTCCAATCTTTATGACTTCTTCAGTGGAGAAGCCCAACTTCCCAAGCTCATCACCAAGCCTCGTCCCATGCAATCCTACAATAGCATCAGCAACGATCCTAGCACTTTCTTTACCACTATCAATGGCAAGAAGGAAAGAGGCAGCAACGTTTTCTAAAACTTCGATGTCCCTCATCTTCCTTTTGCCTTTGTTCTGTCGGTTTCCGTCCGTGTTGCTGGACGAGGCGAATGAACCAAAGACATTGCCTGAAGTAGTCGGAGGAGGACTGACCAATGAGGTTGTCGCATCAAATTGGGAGGCAGACGCTAGTGGATCAGCTGGTCCTTCACCTTCAGTGTCATCCGTTTGCAGCTCACCAATAGCATCTGCAACAGCTTGGGCACCTGCCCCCGTTGCTCTGTCTCTCCCAAACACAAACTCCAGTCTAGGGTAAAGTGGGAAAGGCTTGCCTGGAGTATAAAACCTGTTGGGGTGGCTCTGGGGAAAACATAAGAAAACGTCAGCCTAGGAAACTTCTCATTATAAAGATAATGTAATGAACAAAAAAAATTAAGCAAATTACTCTCATCCATTCATCCAGGACTTGCTTGCTGTCGACTTCAACACACTGCTTGCTTTCGTTCCACCCGAACCCACTGCAGTTTAACATATCAAAGGCTGTCTGATATTTATCCTTTAACCTCTTGTGTTTATTTTTGACATGCCTCCTCTCAATGCCACAACCAGGAAACTTGTCCTCCATCATTCTAGCCAGCATTTGGAAAGTTCTAGGCTTTAGCTGACCATTATCAGCTCTGTGACCAGCCGCAACAACCTCCTCCATGAACGTCACAAATGCATCTGTTTCAGCTTCAGTCCAAATCCTTGACATTGCACCTAAACCATGCAATGTCATTCCCAAAACATTCCATTTGCATAAATGATTAAACAAAATATATTGAATATAATGTTAAAGCGGTTAATGAGAAAGTCAATAAACATCACATAAACAAAATCCCCAATTCAATGAACACATCACATACACGCAAATTCCCAATTCAAGTGTCATCACATAAAGCAAATCCCCAATTCATTATACAACACATAAAGCAAATCAAAGTACACAATCATTGGTTGCTTCTCCATTCGTCAAACATGCTCCGAGCTAAATCCTCTCTCCATTGACTCCAAGCAGTAGTTGTTTCAACACGATCAACCATTTGGGGCAAGGATGCATCTTCCCCAACTGGCTGATCCTCATCTGCAATAGGAGATGCCTCTGCAGGATCATCACCCATATGTAGCCTAATAAAGTTATGCAACAGGCAACATGCGAGAATAATGTGAACATGTGTGTTTGCTGCATAAAACGATGGATTTCTGAGAATTTTCCATCTCTTCTTCAGCAGCCCAAATGCACGTTCAATGACATTTCTTGCAGCTGAATGCCTCTTATTAAAAAGCTCCTCTGGGTTCCTAGGTGCCCTTCCATCTCTAGCCCACTCTTGAATATGGTATCTTGTGCCTCTATAAGGTGCAAGAAAGCCAGGAGCATTGGTATAGCCAGCATCTACTAAGTAGTAATTCCCTATTAGGAAATTACACTATTACTATTGTTATTCGAATCAAACATTTGCAAATAAAAGCACTATGCTGGTATTTGTTATCTTACATACCCATTGGCACCTGAAGTCCATTACGCCTACTCACTGCATCATGTAACACCCTTAAATCAGATGCTGAACCCTCCCATCCGGCTAGAACATAAACAAAGTTTAAGTCCTTATCGCACACCCCTAAGACATTAGTGCATATTCTCCCTTTCCGTCCTCTGTATCTTGGTTTGTCTGTAAGGGGAACTGTTATATCTATATAGGTCCCGTCTAGCGCACCAAGGCAACCCTATGAAACAATTCCCAACAAATATAGTTAAACTTCAGTAATGTCATGAAGTGCAAATTGGCAGTTAACCGTAGCTTCATACATATACTAACCTTAAACCATTTCCATTTACTATCTGTGCAATCCTCCGCAATTGGTACGGGCTTTACATACAACAGATGGTGGAGATTTAGTACAGCCTTCAGCACACTATGGAAGATCCTACTAATTGTTTCTCCTAACCTCATAAACCTAACTTGTAAAACTCTATTAGATTCATTTTGTGCCAATATTCTTAGGAAGATTAAAACTTTTTCTTCAATTGCCACATAACCAGTATTCGACAAGCGACCGTGGACTTGAAGCATTTCACATAATATGTGAAATGCATTTAAGTCCATCCTTAAATCCCATTGGCTATTCCGATCACCCTCATTCAAAATCCTACATATATTAGCTTGCCTACTTGGAACTGTCAACACCCTACAACCTCTAGCATTTTCACTCCTGCACCGTTTTTTAACGCATACATACAAGCATAGAAACATCACCATTCTCATTAAGTCCAATTGACCTTTCCAAAACTGAAAATACATAAGATCCTTAAAGATAGCATCACGTTTCCTGTTATCCATTTGTGTAAAGAATGTCATCGCACATAATGAAAGCCAAAGATTTATCAAACACAAGCCACAATAGAATAATATAGTTGAAGTTAGGAATCCCATTTCCAATAGTCTACATCTGAAAAATTTTAGGTTTAAATGTCCTTAAAATAACTTAGTATATCAAATCAATCAACAGTTAGATTTCAGCATAGTGTGAGCTGTATATTTTTTATGCTGATTGAAGATTTTAACCTATATAAAGCAAGAATTCCACTTCAAAACAACATAATCAAAAAACCAAGTGAAAGTTGACTATTGTTGCTATTCTACAGACTTCAACTCTTCTACCATATTTCCCATCCATCTATCCTTCTCCTACTTAACAATTGTCCATTAAAATTAATTGGTTCTCTATTACTTATGATGATGCTCTTCTTATGACATTGATTGATCTTTTCAACCCAATTTTATAACCTGAGTGAAGTATGCTCGAAGTTAAATTAGTTGCACTTATACCTCATTCATAGGAAATCCTAGCATATTCTCTCTATATTGTGTTACTTGAATGTTGAGACTTGAATGCAGTAATTGCAAGTAGAGAACATTGACAAATACATTCAAGTAACACAAGTAATTACCGCATAAAATGCAGGAATTGCAATAAGTAAATGATATGAAACTTGAATGTTTCATATCATTTACTTATTCTACTGTTGTGCTTACTGATTTTACCTTATACTTTGTAGAACAATATATTGAATGCCTACATATCTAAACAATCTGCAACATTGATAGCAGATTGTTTAGTTGTAACTAACAATCAGGGCCTTATGAAAAAATTAATAATATCCTATATAGGACTAACCTGGCAATACATTACTTGGTTTGTCATCATTGGTAAGATATATGCTTATATATCAAGTTATCTGCAGATCATAAGAAACTCCAACACTACCTTATAGGACTAACATGGCAATACCTGTGCAGCCTATATACAACAAAACCAGAAAAGTATGATTAAAACCCATGCCACCCATTTACTATAATTTTTAGCTGACATGTATGAAGTTTTAGATGAAGTGGAAGGTCTGGAGAAAACTAAACAGCCACTCACCCATACTGATCCAACAAAAGCATCTACAACTTTTCCCAAACAAGAATGAACATAAAAGAATTAATTGCCAAATGTACATAGGTATTTGGATACAAAACCAACGAATTAAAATATCCCTACAAACTAGTTTAGCAAGTACAGAGGATATTCCCATTTCCAATAGTCAACACCTGAGACATTTTAGGTTTAAATGTCCTTAAAACAACTTAGTGTATCAAATCAGTCAACATTTAGATTTCAGCATAATGTGAGCTGTATATTTGTTATGGTGTTTAAAGAATGTAGTGATGAGAAAATAATGGAGGGTTTAATAACTGCTATTAAAGAAAGCATCAAACTTTCTACTTGAAAACCCTAATTTTAGGCTTAGAATTGTATCCTAAACTAGTAAGGATTTCTTATTCTTCAATAAAGTCTTAAACCAGTAGGACTATATCTAACTTATTATTAGTTCTTATTTAATAAGGAAAACTTAGGATGAAGTAGATTTAGTCCTTATTGAATTGTGCTCTTTTATTTCTTTTATAAACTCATTTTTTTAGATAAACAAAAGCAAGCAACTTGGAGCCTAACATTTTAAATTAGCTTAATACTGAATCAAGAAATCATCAAAACATCTAACAGTTTCATATTATAACTCAATATTGAAACTGAACAATACTCACAAATAGGAATATTGGGAGAAAACAACAAAAGAAAATGTGTGGCGAAGTAAACTTTAAAAGTAAATCAGTTCAAGCATTTAATTAGAGTTGCCCAAAGACATAAGAAGGTAAAGTCTAAACATGAAAGCCAATGCTGTATGTCTAGGCAACAGAAGATGACAAAGCCACATGTTTAACATAATGCAGAACTATGTTGAGTGCAGTTGAATGTTCATCATTCAGCAATTAATTCTAAAAACACAACCTAGAAACCAAGAAAAACCATTTCCTATATGAAAACCTTCGTACGACTCATACTTCTACCACATTGAGATTGAGAAGCAGCACAAAGGAGGACTGCGCACAGTTTTCCGCAACAAACTGGTAGCTTAAAACAGGGGTAAGTACATGTTACAGCTAAACGATAACAGTAATTCCCCATTACTAATCACACTTGGCGCCCAAATACAAACGATCTATACTAAAAACCCCCAAATAGCTTTTCTTCAATTGCAAAACCAACTAAACCATTTCTCCTTAATTAGAAACCAAGAATTTGTAGTAGTTGTACATGTACAGATCAACAAAATGTCATATATAATTACCCTCAGTCAAACTCCATTACAACTAACAATCAATGACAATGCTCTTCTTCAATCAAACAAGCCATTATTCGTGGATGGCAAAAACAATAGGTTCATGACAGTAGATCAGAACATAAAAGGGAATACCTGTGAAAGCAAACGGAAGCAATTTTTTGCAGATATATGTCTCTGTCTCGGAATCAATCAAATGCCTTATGCAACCTAAACACAAACGAAGAAAAAAGTTAGATATTTCAAAAGGAAATCAGAAACGAACATGTAAAAATCCCAGCAATAGTTTAGTAAATACACACCGCAAAAGCTCTCGGTAATGTGGTGACAGAAAAAATTTTCCCATACACCCAACAACAAAAGAAGACAAAGGACAAAAACCACACTGCCCATTCAAGAGAACACATCGCAAAACACAAAACTGAGAAGGAGGAGAAAATTTGCGTGTTTAGACAAATGTAGATCTAAACGGGGAGACCCACATTTTCGACCATCTGTGTTTCACTCACCTCGCGAACCTCTTCGGGAAGACGACACCACCGTGCGACAGCGATCGGAGCCAAGCGAGCGACAGAGATCGGAGCCAAGCGTGCGACAGAGGAGTGAAGGACATGGGATATTTTAGGAAGGGTAACTTAAGTTCTTCTACGTTTTTCATACGAAGACGGAGACTTTGTCGCTGTCTTTCGTTTTTCAAGTAGACAGGATTAGTGTGTCTCTGTCTATCGATGACAGATGACAAGAGAACAGAAACACCAACCAAACACATGTGGATGACAGGATTATTATGTTTTGTTACCTGTCCCCATATACGGTGACAGAAACCATACGGGGGGTTACAGAACCAAAACAACGAGATGTGAAAGACCTATTCTTTGTTGTGCTCTTGGACAACGAAACAAGCGAGGTTTTCAATCTTAGCGCTATTTTGAGAACTGTGGCAATTACTAACCCTGCCAAGCTTCATCCTTATGAGAGCATCTTCTTTGCAAAGACCTAAGTCAGGATACCCAAAAACCAAAAGCAAGACAACCTCTTCAATGTCTTCGAATCGGCTCTTAAGCTATAAGATACATATATCTGTCTTTTTTTCCCTTTGTTTTTGTATTATATGCTTTGCTTTCTGATTCTCTGAACAATTGTTGGTGACGTAACTTTGTCGAGTTTAATCATATTTTGATATAATAATTATTGATAAATTAATAACAATGAAATAAAGTTGATATTTATATAAAACTCAATATTTTAAAACCTAACTAATTTAACTAATTTAATAGTAAAATTTTGAACCGCTAATTTTTCATTTGATTTTTAAATTTTCAATTTAATTTTATTTAATAATTTTGCTATTAAGAATCTATCGTTAATTAATTAATTGGTCAATTTTGTAAATTAACCAATTTTATGAATCAAAATATACCAATTAATTTTCATTTAACAATCACCTTTTAATTAAACTTTAATTTTTTCGATGAGTAAAATTTTTTAAATAATATTTTAAATTCTTAAATATTTTCAATTTTAACCGATTTTATAACGATCTAATAATTATTGAACTTTTAAAACTTAAATCTCATAACTTATTGATTTAACTTCCGGTCTTTTAGGGACTTTCCTGAGTGGTATCAATATTGGTGCAATAGAGGAACAACTTTTCCAAGTCATTGAATGGTATAGGTTATGGGAAGCTCCGTTAGCAAAGCAATCCACTTAATGCTTCTTTACTCTTCATCACCTATACCGCATAACACATACTGGAGCAATCTACTTTGAAAATTTGAGTTTTCTTCGAGCATACTTCGCTCTATTAGCCAAGGTATAAGGCAAGTGTCCAGTGAAAGAAGCATTTCAAAGAATGGAAGCTGATATGTAGAAAGAACAATCCTAAGACTGTTTATGAAACCTATCCCACATGTTTTTCGATTATCTAACCCAAATTGAAAACCTTGTAGAAATCACTCATCTTTCTACAAAAAGTTGTATTTTTTATACTTTATTACCTTTGCTCAGTCCCTACATCATCTACCCTCGTGACTGCTCTTGGACAAGAAGTATAAGAACCATTCTCTCTACATATCGTCCAAAAGTTAAAGAAATCATCCAAAGTTTCTATTTAGAGCAGTATGATCTAAAAGATACTACCGCAGAATAATATGTGAAGCTAAAGATTCCAAAAGAGCTCATCTCTCTTTGGAGAGAACAGAATCATACTCATCTTTATATTGGAGCTATTCGTCTTATACTCACCCTCCATGGAATAAAAGGAATTCTTGCTGTAACCAGGATATCCCTTCTTGACACTGCTAATATTACGTACCAAAATGCACTAATTAATACTCTACTAATAACCCTCAATAAAGGAAGTGTCATCCTTATCATTGTTTATGAGAGAGGAAATTAGCTAGGATGTTCGGGTGGCCTTTAATATGGCAAATGGTGAATTAATAATGTGAAAACTATTCTTGCCATTGAAACAGTTGACTGTCTGGTAGTGTCTTTTTTTTAGGTTCCTTAAACTGGCCATTGGCATGACCATTGTAATGTCACTTCTCGATCAATCTCTTCAATGAGGATGGCACCTCAATAGTGGTCATTAATGTTTGTCTGTAAGATGCGTTGCCTTGTGTTGGGAATCTTTAAAGCCAGTGGATTTTGACATGCTTTCTTTAAGTGTTGAATGATTGTAGTTTGATCTTTTCCTCATGGTCGTGAACTCTTCTTCAGCAAGACGAATAGTTGTTCAAATCTCTTATTCACATAAAAAGTCTGACAAGCTTAATCATATTTTGTGGGCTTAATTAATCCTTGTTGTAGTAGAATTACACATTCTTTTTGGGCTAATTTTAGATCATCAGGATTCATTAATAGATGAGTAGCCTTTGTAGGATTGATGTCCTCACGGGAGATGGATGAAGAAGTAAGAATTCTTATATAAAGAATGAGAACGTGAGAACTGTGCTTGGTTCTCAGCATATTGCTATAAGAATTGACTCATAAGGCCTCATATGGAGGTGACACTTGTGTGAACTCAACTACATTTTTTATGTCAGTGTAAACACTGAAATTAGCACGACATTTAATGAATAAAATATTAATTAAGTAAACCAAACTAATTATATCCACACATTTCAGTATTTTACAATCATCACATGATTTTATATTTATTTTATACAATAAATTATTTATCTTAATTTAGATAATAGTTGGTTCACATGAGGAATGATAATAAGAATGAGAATAAATATAGTAAGGAATGATAATAAATATAATCATTATAATTATAATATTTGGTTAAAAGAAAAAATGATTATCGTTATTATTGATAGTGGTTGATTTGTTAAAAATATTGAAAAATAAAAATTTATTTTACATCAAATTTTAATATATTTTAATTAATTACTAAAAAAGAAAAAAATATAATTGATTAAAATTGTCACAAACGTGAAAAAAGTGTTATGCTTGTGACATTTCTTGTCATGGATGTGACAAATACCATCACGCCTGTAACACTTACTCCTGAGTTAGGAATGATTTTCATTCTTCTAAAATATGGAGGGTATCGAGTAATGCTCGACAGTCAAACATGAAAATGCTATTCCTATAATAATAATATACAACCAATCATAAGTATTTAATTCCTTACCCATTGATTCATTCTCAAACCTATCAACCAAGCATCCCCTTAAATATTTTGTAATATCAATCATATATGGAATTAATTGTAGTCCTAAGTTACAGATATGTAATACAACTACCATAACATTTAGATATTATTTTTATATTTGCAGCTTAGATTACAATTCATCTCACAAAGTCAATAACATATTAAACGATAGATAGGCCTAGAGACGGCAATGGTCAGGGCAAGCTCGAGTCTGGCCAAGCTCAAGTTCAATATGAAGCCTAAAGGCCCATTGTAAATTCACTAATCTGCTTCGATTAAAGTAACCAATACGTTTGTTTCAGTGTTTTCGGTGGGTATGGACCACTTCTAAAGTTTAAGACATACGATAAAAACAAGGCGTGCAGTACGCAAGGCTCCTCACCACCCTATAAAACTGCCTCTGAAAACCATGGATACCGGTGGCTTCCATCTGAACTATCAAAGCCTTTTCTCATAATATCAGAACCTTCTCGCTCCTTTTTTTTTTTCCATTTCATTTCCTTTTTTTCACAATTCCAGACGAAAATATCTACACCTCCAGACACAGCAGGCATGAATTTAACCAAAGTAAAAATGGAACTCCCCTCAGTAACTTAACAGTTGTAAACCTTGATGCAAGTAAAATCAACGTATCAACCATCCAAAGCCATTCTTCCTTGTCAAGATGAGCATTCTATGTCTTCCAAGAATTCAATCCGTCCAACATTTTACTGAACAAGCTAATCTTAGACAAGAAAACTGTACTCAGATGAATATTGATACCTGTGATGCCATAGGCAAAACAACCGCCGCAATTTTCAGAAAAGAAGAAAGTCCAGTTAGTATTTAGACGCAGATTTGGCCAAATCCCGAACAGGAAAGCATTCCTTTCAACCTACAATCATCTATTGTAGCTAAGTTGTTGGCTTAAGGAAGCCAGCAAGACAATTCATTTAACCTTCAAGAGATCATCATGCTACAGTAAATTCATTCAAAATTAAATAGATGCTGTAGATAGAGCTTAAGAGATCACAACTCCAACTGAGGTAAACGATGCAGGGATTAGATTAATAGAACTTATATTTATTCACAGACCTGGAAGTAATCTGGAAAACAACTGATATGGTTTCGAGCGTAGACAGTAGAGGGAAAAAAAAAGGACATATCCAACTTGTAATGAAAAAACACTCTGCAGGTGTCACTTGTTTATTAAGGTGCTGATGCCGACAAATACATTTGTTGAATGACCCATAGCAACCATTATGAAAGTTTATAGCAGGCTATATGGAAATAGTTTCTTCCTCAAAGTCTGCCTTCGAAAAACAAAAGTTGTGAATAAAATTTTTCAAAGCAGTCTTATAACGTCTATATGTGCTTCAAGATTTAAATATTAAACTTCAAACAGGTTAATGAAACAGACTACTCATCTTATCCAATGGATCTCTTAACAGTCACTTCTATCATCAGAACAAGCTAACACTATCACTTGAGGATCAAATTCACCAAATGCTTTCAAATAAACATGCAGGAGACAACCACTCTGGTTTTGTCAGTAGCAGTTTAAAATCATGTGCCTAACACCTGATGATGTAGGGACAATATAAAATATGTCAATTAACTAAAAAAGATTAAGAAAATTGGAAATCTGAGCTGCTGAATTTTTGGTACATTTGCTGGAAGTTGAAGTTCAGGTTTGGAATGTCAGCTTACACAACTAAAACTTCAGGTCTAGGTTGCTGGAAATTCAGATTAGGGTTGTTGGGAATTCTGGTGGCAAAATCAAAACAACTCCTAAGATTATGAAATTATGAATCACTCTTAAAGTCTAATAATCACTCTTATATGAAAGAGACACACTTTCTAATTGAAAACTCAATATAGAGAAAATTTGTGTTAATTTCATCAGAAGGTTGATTGCATACGTATAAAAAGTTCTTGGAAGCCTAATCCTACTAATAAATGAATCCCAACAAAGATTTCTAGTATGAAAATGAATCCTGATCTAATAAATATTCTCTATTACTAAATAAGTTTAAATTATAAACAAACTAGTACAATCTAATTAACTTATTATGTCTCCTATCTAGTAAGTAAAACTTAGTATAAAGTAAAAATGAAAAATCTACCCTTGCTGCCACTATTCACTAAACAGTAACATAAATAGCGTTACACCAAGTCCTATTATCAAGTCTACCAATTTAAGCTAGTGCTTGAGTGATGTGCCTCTTTTATTTCGCTTATAGACTTCTAAGTTGTTTTGCAACATTTGAGCAGACAAACATTCTTTGCCGTATTCTCCTTGTTTTTCCATCGTTTCTGCAACGTTCTCTTTCTCTAGCTTCGTCAGAATCCCTAAAATTTTTCTAGGTTTTTCATTCAATTTAATATCTAGAACTCCATACCAAAAAAAAAAAAAGAAACTTGTAGGACAATTTTCATGTATTCCTCAAACAACTCAAATACACGGCAAAACTCTTCAAAGTATATCTAAAAAAAAGGTTACATAAACTTATCATCAAAACCATACCACAAACTGCAAAGTGTAGGACAAACTTCATTCAGAAATAAAATAAATAAAACTCGATTACTTAAGTTGCATATAAGCTTTCAAGCAGGTGAAAGGAACAAAGAAGAATCTTCTGGTATTCTTTAACGTTTCTTTGCCATAAATTTTAAAGCTTATGCATAACTGAAGCAATAAAGCCTCATCAAAATTCCAAAACAATCCTAAAGCTTAAAGCAACTGCAGCATACCCCTCAATAACTGAATCAAGATGACATCACTAAAACACAGGCCAATAATCAAGATATAGTTATCAGTTACTGGAACAATGTTCAGTAAGGACCCGTTAGAAAGTTTTATCCAAGCAGAATACCTCTAATCCTATGGGAATGGCCATAGGTTCCAAAAAAAAGAGCAGCTTTATCATTCACATGCCACGGCTAACACTACATATACAAAACTCATATGTGCAGCTCAATATAAAACAAGATGTTGATCACTAGGTACCACCAAGCGTCATGGCATTACTTGATATTTTTCCTCAGAACTTCATCCCCTAATTCTAAGAATTTAAAGTGTAACAAAAACATTGTTCAGATAAGAGATGATGAAAAATGTATAACTACCACAAAATCTCTTAGCAAGCAAATAATTGATCTTTTAGTCTAGAACAGCCAAGGCCCGGTTCTATAGTACCCATCGTTTACGGAGAAAGTAACACATGAAAACATCAAAATCGAATACCAAGTTTGAGTCTCACTAACGTGAAATAATCACCTTTTCATCACTTAACATAAAACTAAAGCCTCACTTCCATCTAGAAGGCCAAAATGCGTGTACACCGTAACCGGTCTTCCAATTATCCAAGTAAACAACTTTCTTCACTGCCCAAAACGAAACGAACAGCGCAACAAGCATAGCCAGTCTCTGTGTGTTCGAATTCTTAACTCTAACCAGCACATGGGTCATGAAAGCCAGCATCAATCCAACAATGGTGTACAAGAACCCAACCGCGAATCCCTCCGCACCCAGCTGCATCCCAGACCCCTGGTAAAAGAATATCAGCTTACTTGGATCATTCCGATCCGCCAAAAACATGGGCATTTTCCGAATAATATTATGCATCGCACCGGAGACACTGAAGAAATAGACGAACAACGCGCCGGCCAACCATACTTTCCGATCATGAAGCATGGTCTCTCCGGTCAACACCTTCTTGATCATAAACGGTGTCCAAATCAGCAAAGCAGCGACGATAATACCCAATTGTAGCCTAGAAAACATGGGTGGGCGTTGGATTGGTCCAACGGAGAGCTTTGTTCTTGATTGGACAAACTCCGCCATAGATTCTGCCATTCTAGAGAAGTCCCCCTGATCCATCTGATCCGACTCTTTGGGGTCCTTGACATGGGGGCCTACGAGGCGGATATGGGGAAGTGAATTGACACCGAAGAGAGCGAAGGAGGACTGAGATTCCTTGAACTCGATATCGCAGAAGAAGAGCTTAGCGTGAGAAGGAGATGAATTGTTGGGGTTATTGGAGATGAAGGAAGTGGCGACAATGGAGAACTCGCGGCGGAGGTCTTGCAAGTGAAGCTCGTTCTTGTCATGGAGCTGGGTGGCGTCGAAGAAGATGAGGAGGAAGTAGGGTCTTGGGGTTTTAGTGGAGGTTAAGAAACGAGAGACCAGGCGGTCGTCGAGGTGTATTAAACCGGAATGGGATTGGGATTGGAGAGAGAGGAGGTCGGCGACGAGGTCCGAATTGGGATCGGCGGTAACATGGGGAAGAGAAAAGGAGAGGAGGGCTGCCAAAAGGAGGAGGAGAAAGGTGGGTGGGCTGCGACTTAGAGATGTCGCCATTTTGGTTGAGGGCTTTTTTTGGGTTCTGCTTCTGCTTCCGGTTCTGGTTCTTGCTTTTTTGACATCTTACGTTTACTTCCTATTGTCTTCGTGTTATGTCCAATGAGCAAGCGACAACTAGGCATTATTTCTAACTTAGGTTTCTACAAACCAAAGGATGTCGTAGTTTTATTCTTTTCTTTCCAATTGTTGAAGTCAAACCGGCAGAGCTAGTTCTCGCAGTTCTGCACTAGATGATCTTAAATTAACGAGAGTAGAAATCCTAAGCCGCACCTAGGTTAATAAGCAGACTCTTTTGATTTAAGTTTTGATTTAAGTAATCTCAAGATTTCGAACCTCTTTTATGAATGTAATTATTTAAAATTTAGAGCTAAAGTTTTGCTTCTTATATGAATGTAATTATTTAAAATTTAGAGCTAAAGTTTTGCTTCTTATAAATAATCTACTCGACTTAAACGGGTTAGTCTAGATATGAATAGCTTAAAAGTATCTTTTTATTATTGGGATCCTTCTAAAATATTTCGTGGGTAATAAAAAAATTAATAAAAGCAGACCAAGATAAATACCTTAAGGTTGTATTGGTTAGGCATAAAGTTTTAATAAAATGAAATGAATTATAGTGGAATAGAACATAAATAAATATAATATTAAAAATTATTATTTAAAAAAATAAAAGAGATCGTAATATAATATAGTAAAATATATTTTAGATAAAAGCTTATAACATAATATAGTGTATTATTTTACGTTCCATCTTAAACTTTCTAAATTAATTTTTTTCATTTTTACTATTTACAATGAAATGAAATGAAATGTAATATAAAATTTTCTTCTTTTATTATATTTTATTTCATTATATTATAAACCATACGATGAAATAATATTATAATTCATTTTATTCTTCCTCCAACCAAAAAGACCCTAAGTATGGGGTACCTCATTGCTTCAATTCAAATGTTAAGCTTTCAACCCAGTGTGAAAGTAATTTATTATAATCAAAGAATAGAAATATACAAATATAATTTAACATTTGAAGAAAACCTTAAAAGATATTAAATTTATTATTAGAAACAATTAAATTAAGGAAAATTAACAAGTTGTATCATCCTACAATTATTTATAATAGAAAATAACACTTTAACATATAGTTTATATAAAATAGATTTCTAAAACATGAAGTCTATTTGAAATATAGCGGTAGTAGATTTGAACACGAATCCTTAATTGTTTTTAATATGGATTTGTGTGTTTTGAAAGCTTATCTGTCACTTCACTTGCAAAGAGCTTAACCTCAAATTATGGTTGGGCAAATAAAGTGAAATATCAATAATATTAAATATATTATTGATTTTACCCATCCATAAAGGAAATTGAACATCTTGAATTATCTATATTTCCTTGCCTTAAATTTATAATTTCTCTCAATAATTCTTTTCTTATTAAAAATATCATAACCCCATATCCAACTTCAAACTCTTGAGCTTGTCTCTATTGGTCAACATTAACCTTGTACTTCACATTTGTTTTTATCAAATTTACCTTTCATCTTCACTTAAACTTCTAGTGCCTCAATGGCTATCTCTTCGATACTCATATTAAAGTTAGTGTTTTTAGGTAATTTAATAAGATTTAAAGCTTGATTAGATACTTTATTACAAATTACAGAAAATGGAGAATAACCAATAGAATGATGGACAACATTGATATATGCAAATTTAGCATGGGAACCAATAGAATGATGGACAACATTGATATATGCAAATTTAGCATGGGAAGCGAGAAAATCTCAATTTTTTGGCTTATCATGATATAGCATCTTACGAAATTACGCAATGCTTTATTCATAACTTTTATTTACCCATCAGTTTGTGGATAAGTGATATTATTATATTTAAGAGAAGAATCAAACATACTTTATAAAGTTTTCCATAAGCCACTCAAGAATTTAGTATTATAATTGAGTTTAATAGATTTTGGAATATTACAAAGCCTCATCACTTCTCTAAAAAAAAATAGTTCTATAATTGAAGTAGCATCCACCATCTCCTTAGAAGGTAGAAAATGTGTCATCTTTGAAAATCTATTAACCACAACAAAAGCAAAATCCATTTTTTTTGTGTTCTTAGCGATCCCAATACAAAATCCATATAAAGCTCCTCCCAAATATTATTAGAAAGAAGTATGACATATATAAACCAAATCAAAAGCATGTTCCTTATAAGTTTGACAAGTTTGGCACCTTAAAACAATATAAACCATATCTTTCCTCAATTTAGGCCAAAAATATCTTTTATGAACCTCCTCAAGACTGTTATCTCTACTAAGTTGACTAACCAATCCTCTACCATACAAATCTATAATCACCTTCTTCTTTAGTGAAATTTGTGTAAGGCAAAGTTAATTACCGTTCATAAGGAACTCATTATGACTATAATAATTCTCATCTGATTTCTTAACCAAATATACTTACTATACATCCTTAAAGTCAACATCATCCATATATAATTCTTTTAGAAAATTAAACCCATCAATTTCTACACTTAAGATTTTAATCATAACCAACCTTCTACCTAATGCATCAACTAACACATTATATTTCTCCATTTGGCTAATAAGTTTGTAAGGAAATTTATTGACAAAAACTGACCATCTGGGATACATTTTAGTTCTCAATTGTTTTTGAATTCCTAAATGTTTCAATGTTTGATAATAAATGTAGAGAACAAATTCCTTCCCAGTCAAATAGTATTCTCATGTTTTCAGCACCCTCACAATAGTATAGAATTCTTTATTATAAGTGGCCCATTTTTGTCTAACATTTCTCAACTTTTCATTATTTTTTTGGAAAAAAACAATCTTAATTTCAACTCCACTAGCATCACAATCCACCTCAAATAATTTGCCGAAATTAGTTAAGGCTAAAATAGGAGCAGTGCATAAATTTTTTTAATGAGCAAAACTTTGTTTTTATTTCTCCTCCCATTTAAATGTATTCAAGCACTTAGTTATATGAGTCATAATGCTACTAAATTTTTTGATAAAGATCATATAAAATACTACTAACTTATGAAAACTTGTCACATTCCTAACATTCTAAGGTGTAGGTCATTCTCTAATAGCTTTTATTTTATCTTCATCCATCCTAACATCAACTTTTCCCACAATATTTCTAAAAAAAATTAGTCACAAATATGCATTTTTTCAAATTAGCATAAAATTTGTTATCTTTTTATGTCTCATACACTTTTTTAAGATGCTCAACATGCTTACCAATAGATTTGTTATAAATAAGGATGTCATCAAAATAAATTACAATAAATTTACCTAGGAAAGGCTGTAATTGTGAGTTTATAAAGTGAATGAAGACATTTAATACATTGGTTAACCCGAATGATATAACTAACCATTTATGTAATCCATACTTTGTCTTATATGAAAATTTCCATTCATCTCCGGGCCTTGTCCTTATTTGGTGATAATCACTTCTAAGGTAAATTTATAAAAAATAACTCCTCAACTCAGTTGATCCAACATATCATTTAATATTGGGATAGGAAACTTATAGCTAATATAATATCTGGCCTTTTGCATTGATCATTCACAAATCAAAAAGCTTTAAAAGATACTTTCCTTTGAGCCTAAATTTATTTACTAAGCCTATGATGGACTAGCACCAAGTAGTAGAACTCAAACTTTTGGCCCACTACTGAGTTGAGGCTACTTACCTATTATCACATCCTTACAAATCTCATAGATAACCAAAAGTCTTAATAAAGCATAATCTTTATAATCATAATAACCAACTTCTATAAATCAAACTTGAGGTAATACATAGGAAAGTAAATCTCAGAAATCTACTAAAAATAAGGAAACAATATAAGAAATAATAGAACCTATCTAAAATAAAATGCAATTTAATCTCCTCTTATGTCCATGAGCTCCTCCTCTACTTGCTCCTTATTTGAAATGCACCTAGTCAGTTCCTATATTTCCAAATAGGAAAAATCTAAAATAAAAATAATATAAATACCATCTTCATCAACCACTATACCATAAGATGGTGTCTAAATGACATTATTAGCCTTTACAAACTTCCTGCTAAGAGGAGCATTCATGTTGATGGAACCATTTAGAGTAATTACACCAAATGCAATGTTGTAGTGCCAACTAACAAAGAAGCCTTGTACTTTTCTATTGTAGGCATTGACTAATTCATCTTGATCAAATGAGTACTATTGGCTAACTATACTCGTCACCAGATCACATATAATTTGGGATAACATTACCCTTAGGGATCTAAATTCAAACATTAATAGGATTCATGCATTTATTATACAATGTATGTATAACAAGGCTCTTAACTACTAAAATGGATCTACAATTAATTACAAGTAATTATAAGTGTACACTGATATGTAAATCATAATTCATATTCCTTTTTAATTATATATGCTCATAAATCATATAAAACATGCATAATTTGACTTAATTTGACACTTAAAACCGTCAACATAATAAAAACTAATTATGTTCCCTACCCTAAATTTAGGTTCTCTATTAACCCACCTAAAACCAAAAATTAAGTGTTATAAATAGTTAAAAACAGCCAATAACTAAATAAATGTACATAAATAAAAATAATTAACCTAAAAATCTATAAATGGCATATACCACCAACTTTTATGTAAAAGTAACTTAAGTCTCCTTCGAAACAAAAAAAATCTATCTAAGCACTTCTTAAAATATATAAAATAAGAAAATCCCTTAGATTATTGTATTCTCCTTTAATTCTCCTTCTTCTTTTCTTTTCATTTTAAAAATAGTTCTATTTGAAACTTGTCAATTTTTTAACGGTTTATATTTTTTTAAAAAATAAAATTTGAAAGGTTTGACTAGCGAGGTATCATTCTACAAAAGCTCCATGCCACCATCGACTAGCCAATACTAGAGGCCCGTAGCTATCATTATCGAGCATCTTCTTAAAAGTTATTAAAACATCTCTTACATTTTCATATGCTCTTTAATCTAAAATTCTCATCAAAAGTTATAAATGAAATATTGATCATTGTCGATGATAAAAATAAAATAATCTCATACGCATCTTTCACTAAATTATTCTATTTAAGTTTGATGTTAGTTTTAATGTATTCTTATGAAATGTAGATATTTATCTTAATTTTCTTATAACTTCTTGAAACATATCTATCCAATATTTTAATGAAAATTTGATGTTTAAAAACTATATAATGTTTAATTTTGATAACATATTGGAATAATATGCCTTTCTCTACAATTTCTTATTTACATTCAATGTAATCATATCTTATACCATTCTAACAATATACAACCTCATTGATTTAATCAAGGCCTTAAAACATAACACTTCAATCATAAATTTGCAACGAAATCAATTATAGTAAAAATAAAATAAAAACACATGAATGAATAAAAGTGTCTCACATCCTCCAACCCTCTGAATAATTTTTTCTTAAAAATAAAGTTATTTGGAATATCGAATAGTTGACAGTGCTTTCTTCTCATCTCCTCCTCTAGCTCTTAGGCAGCCTCTCACTCTAAACAATGTCCCTACTCCAATTTGATATAGGATATATCAATACTTCTTAATACATGCTTCTTAGATTCTTTAGCTCGTTTCATTGGCTCTATATAATTCAAGTCCTCTTAGCTCCAATTTAGTGTGATCCACAATATGAGATAGGTTATCCCATGCTCCTCTCAACTTTGGAACATAAGCTCTTAATATATACTTTTTGATATGTATCATCCTCTTCAACCACTTATACACTTGAGGATAAAAAGTTATATTAGAACTAAACCTGGTTTATATGGCATCATCGAAAATTCTTTAAAACTTGGCTTCATACCTTACTCCCGATTTGATGTGATGGAAATGTGAACTTCATAAAGTATCATGGCCTTAAGTACGTATAATCTTGACATTTATCTAGCAAGAACTTATATAAATACGTAAAAAATTTGGTTGACTTGGTCAATATGTTTACAATCAACTAAACTACCTTATAACCTCTCAATGCCATTGAAGATCATGACACAAAATCTATGGTAATACATCTCCACTTCCACTTAGAAATGGGTAACGATTAAAACTCTCTTGACTTCTTTTGCTATGCCTGGATCTATTAATAAGTCAATAAACTATGTCATAAATCCTATTGTCTATTTTTTTATAGTGTTTAACATAAAATCTCTCTTAAGGTCTTTATAAATACTAGTTAAGGTCTTTATAAATATTAGTCTGACTTATGTTTGTATAATAACTAAAAGAGTTAGCCTCCGCTATGATATCTATCCTTAATCTAGGATCATTTAGAACATATAACCTACTACTAAATTGGCAACGCGTCGTAACATTACACAAAATAAACTAGACTTATAACTATAGTTGTGATCAGTTTAGGTCAATCCCTCAGAGATTAAATCCAATTGTTTTCCTAAATTATACCTATATGTAAAACAGAGGGGTTGGTTCAATGCAAATTAGAAAACAAAATAAAATTGAATATATAAAAACAATTCAAATTAAGCAGCAATAAGGAGACAAAATTGATTAATGATTTGAAATCTGGTTCTTTAGTTTAATCTCGGCCTAAGCACAATTTCACATATAACATTGAATTATTGTCTTCATACCTCTCTTTAGATTATTGATTGTGAATTAACAATAAGCTCTGTTAATTCCGATTTTTCCTTAAGTTGTAGTTAATTAAGAAGAGCTCATTTATTAACCCTAACTATTGAGAAACCTAGAACAAGCTCTCTAAGTTTATCCAAACAGCCATATTACAATTGAGAAAAACTGACCAATATAAGAAATAACTACACAAGCTCGGATTATTTAACTTATGTTACATTATCCTAACAATTTAATACACGACTATTACTTATCATATTCAAATTCTAGCAATGTGTTTCATAAAAAACTACTCAATAGAGCATCAAATGCATTCTTACACAATACCCAATCATTAATCTCAAGATAATGCAATACGTTCAAAAGAAGGGAAAGAAAATGATACACAACAACGTAGGCTTAAATGTACTTCTAGGAATCGGCTACACCTCCGAACCAACATCGGGTGGGTTAGCCCTCCATCTTTTCCATAAAGCTCCAAGAAATAGCCACAAATGTCTCCATCATTGTTAAAAACTGACCAAAATTAAAGAAGAATCAGATCTGGTCATTTTTCTGCACACTTTCCATTTGTAATCTCCATAAATGAAGAAGAAGAATCAGCTACTGTCCACTCCCTTTCTTGAAGATCGAAGATGAATAAATGAAGAAGGATCAGTTAGGTCCACTCTTCTTGCTCCAGCCCTCACTAAGATAATTTTTATATCATGAAAATGAAGAAGGATTAGGTTGCCAAGTCACGTTTTCTTTCAGCCTCCACTCATGTTTTTGTTTCAGCCCTCACCCATTATTTCCTTTAACCCTCACTAACATTTTGCTTCAGCCTCCTGTTAGATTTTTTTAATGTCCCATGTAATTTATTGATTGAGTCCTATGAAATGCACCCAAGATAATGGTTATTGGGTATTACCGACTAGGTCTCAAATGGGTCATAAACTTTTTTCCTCTCTCTTCTAATTCCAAAGGACATGCCCTTTGGTAATGGTATATAAGTTGCAAATAACTTACGAAATGATTGATTCTGAACCATTGAGGAATTTGCTAACGGGAGAAGACGAGAGGAAATCAATACGATCATTTATATCAACATCACGACAAACGCTATGGATACAGGTACGCATAACGAATCGATCCTATAATTGTTTTTCAATTGGTATCAGAGACATGGTATTGCATGATTAATTATTCTACCGTGTATCATTTTGTATAACATGATGAATGCTTCTGTAGTTTATGGCATTATTTTCCTCGTTGCAATGCCATGAAAGTAATTCAGAAATTGAATAAGAACTTTCGGTGATAATATATGATTGTGTTTTGAAGTTTTCAGTTTGCTAATTTTTTGGATGTATAAGGATGAACCGAAGTATCATGCAATTCAAAACACTAAAGATTGAATTATTACGATGATGGTTTGCATAAATGTATGGGTTAGTGTAAGGAAATATATACAAACGAAAGAACCAGAATTGCTTCATGTTTATATGGGTATTGTTTGTTGCATTTCTGGATTATGATTTCCTGATATTTAGTTTGTTTTGTTCGTTCATTTCCGTGCATATACGGTATGATTTTTGATTTAATGGTGGAAAGAGAAACGAAACTCACCTGTTATGGATGGATTGTTCCAGGTGAGAAAATCAATGGGTTGGAATGGTTTTTTGGTATAACGAGAAATCAAATACAACAGATGCTCTTCATAAGGCTTCGGATGTTTTGTGGTATAAAGAATCCAAAGCATCGTAGGAAAAGAAAGAAGAGAAGAAAGAAAAAAAAATCCAGAATCGGTGGATGAAGACGATGAACAGTAGCACGTGCCAGACGAAGCCAACTTAGACGCAGGTGTGGCGCGTGCAATGCATGCGCGTGACCTGCGCCTCTGCCTTCAGAAGCTAGCGCGTGCTCTGCACGCTCCAGACGGGCTTCCAAGCCCAATAAGGTGCTTCTAGACTGATTTTTTGGGCCCCAAAGGTTTTATTAAGTTTATAGATATGTATGGCTCAATTATAAGAAATTTTTAATTCATAATTGATTTATACATAATATAATTTTGGAATTTAGTGCCATATTATTTATTTGTTTGGTACTAGGAATATTTTATATTATGTAATAATTGGAATTAAATTTTCCTAGTATATGTAGAATATAATACATGACATTATGGACATTTAAAATAGTTTGTTTGTCACTAAAGTGACCAAACTAGTTAAATTAAATTTTGTCATGTATGATAATTGTCCAATTAAATGTTTATTGCATGGAAAGCTTGTTAGTCACCAAAGTGGCCTAGCTTGAAAATTTTAATCATTTAATTGTGAATTGTTTCAATTGTTCAATATAATATGATGCGAAAAATGACATAACGGTTGCATTGAACAATTGAGATTATTAATTATAACGCTAGGAGGTCACCCAAAGGTGGACCATTGCTTATAATTAATGACATTAAAGGGATTTTATCAACATATTAAGTTAGTATGATTGTATAACCAAAGATAACATACATATTGACTGTACTATGCTTGATTATCCATTATAGTATTATATATAAGCATCATCCTAGGTTATTTCTGTGTATTTAAATTTCACCCAAAGGAGGATTTAAATACATAATTAATGTTTATTAGTTAGTTTGAATCCATTTAGGTTTACTCAAAGCATTAATGTGAACTATATGTTGTATGTGCAACATCTACTAGTTTGTTCGCCTTAGGCAATGACTTGATTAAATTCAATGGTCTGAATTATGGGGATTGGTCCGAACAAATCCAGTTTCAACTGGGTGTAATGGATTTGGACTTAGCCATAATTTGGGCGTAAGGCTCAAGCCATAATCGAGGCCGATTCGAAGTCGACAAGTCTTATAATGAGGCTTGGGAACGGTCTAATAGGCTGTGCTTGAATTTAATGCGAATGATGATCATCGAAAATGTCAAGCCATTAATGCCTAAAACGGACAATGCAAAGGAGTTCATGTTGAAGCTGAAAGAATACTCCCAATCTGATATAGCTGACAAGTCCATAGTAGGGACTTTAATGAGTGAGCTAACGACCAAGAAATTTGAATGGTCACAGCCCATTCATGATCATGTAACTCATATGTCAAACCTAGCTACAAAGTTGAAATCCATGGGTATGGATGTGAGTGAGTCATTTCTAATAGCAGTTTATTATCAACTCCTTCACGTAGAATTTGGCCGGTTCGGTGAATTATAACACCATTAAAGAAAAATGGAACCTTCAAGAAATAAAGGCCATGTTGGTTCAGGAAGAAGGGAGATTGAAGAAAATAAAGGACTACTCCATTCATCTCACATTTCATCAAGGTGCTAGTAGCAGCAAGAATAAACCACGAAAGAAAGGCAAAGAGAAGGACAAAGCTCTCAGCAAAGTTAATGAGGGTCGAATCAAGAAAGATAAGAGGTGTCACTTCTGTAAGAAGCCTGGTCACTTTCAGAAAGATTGTCTGAAAAGAAAGGCTTGGTTCGAAAAGAAAGGTACATACTATGTCTCAGTATGTTTTGAATCAAATCTTATTGATGTGCCTAAAAATACTTGGTGGTTAGATTCCGGTGCAACTACTCATGTGCCAAATGTTAAACAGGGATTCCTTACAATCCAGACCATAAACGGAGCTGAAAAGTTCTTGTATATGGGAAACAGAATGAAGGCACGGATAGAGAGCATTGGGACGTACAGATTGATCTTGGATACTGGATGTTACCTAGATCTAGAAAAGTGTCTTTATGTTCCTGAATGTGCTAGGAATTTAGTTTCTGTTGCAAAATTGGATAATGTAGGATTTCAATTCAAGATTGGAAACAATGTCTTTTCATTGTATAAACATAAGTACTATTATAGTTCTGGTACATTAATTGATTGTTTATATCGTTTCAATCTTGATGTTGATTTTGCTGAATCTCTGTTTCATGTTGACCACATTATAGGAAATAAACGTAGTGCACATAATGAATGTTCTGCTTTTTTGTGGCATAAAAGATTAGGTCATATATCCAAAGAAAGGGTACAGAGGTTGGTGAAAAATGAAATCTTACCTCCATTAGATTTTGTTGACTGGGATATATGTGTGGATTGCATTAAAGGCAAGCAAACCAAACATATATCAAAACATCTAGCCACAAGAAGTAACGCATTACTTGAATTAATACACACTGATATCTGTGGTCCTTTCGACGTTCCTTCTTGGGGCGACGAAAAATATTTAATTACTTTTATTGATGACTTCTCACGATATGGATATGTTTATCTGCTACATGAGAAGTCTCAATCTGTGGACATCCTAGAGGTGTTCATTACTGAGATAGAAAGGCAGTTAGATAGAAAAGTAAAGATAGTGAGGTCTGATAGAGGTGGTGAATATTATGGAAAATTTGATGAAAGTGGACAATGTCCAGGTCCATTTGCAAAGTTTCTTACTAGTCGAGGCATATGTGCACAATACACAATGTGGTGAATATTATGGAAAATTTGATGAAAGTGGACAATGTCCAGGTCCATTTGCAAAGTTTCTTACTAGTCGAGGCATATGTGCACAATACACAATGCCTGGTACACCACAACAAAATGGTGTAGCTGAAAGGCAGAATCGTACTTTGATGGAAATGGTTAGGAGCATGTTAAGTAATAGTACTATACCTTTATCCTTGTGGATGCATGCATTAAAGACCGCTGCGTATCTGCTAAATAGGATTCCTAGTAAGGCAGTTCCTAAGACACCTTATGAACTATGGACGGGAAGGAAACCTAGTTTACGACACCTCCACGTTTGGGGTTGTCTGGTAGAAGTAAGGCTATATAATCCACATGAAAAGAAGCTCGATGCTAGAACCGTTAGTGGTTATTTCATCGGCTATCCTGAAAAGTCAAAGGGGTATAGATTTTATTGTCCTAATCATAGTACGAGAATAGTTGAGTCTGAAAACGCTCGGTTCATTGAGAATGGTCAAATCAGTGGGAGTGGAGAAACACGAAAAGTGGATATTCACGAGAATCGAGTAGAAACTACTCAAAGTCGAGTAGAATCTACTATATCATACGTGATTCCACCGGTTGTTATTCCTGTTGTTGCATCACGAACACGCAACACACCGGAACAACAAATTAATATTCCAATTCCACAAATTGAACATATTAATGACGAACCAGCTAATAATGATCAAGTTACAAATGATCAAGTAAAGTCACAAGACGTAGCATTACGAAGGTCTGTAAGGCAAAGAAGACCAACTATCTCAAGTGACTACGAAATTTACTCACTTGAACATGAATGTGACTTGAGCATTGATAAAGATCCAGGCTCGTTCAAACAAGCCATGGAATGTAACAATTCTGAAAGATGGTTCAATGCTATGAAAGAAGAGTTGAAATCAATGGATGACAACAATGTCTGGGAATTAACTAAGTTGCCAGAAGGTGCAAAGCAAGTGGGTTGTAAATGGGTCTTTAAGACCAAACGAGACTCACATGGCAACATTGAAAGGTATAAAGCCAGATTTGTTGCCAAAGGTTACACTCAGAAGGATGGTATTGACTATAAAGAAACCTTCTCTCCAGTTTCAAAGAAGGACTCTTTGAGAATTGTTATGGAACTGGTAGCTCATTATGATTTAGAGCTTCACCAAATGGACGTAAAAACTGCCTTTCTTAATGGTGACTTGGAAGAAGAAGTATATATGGACCAACCGGAAGGTTTTGTGACCACAGGAAAGGAACGATTAGTTTGTAAATTAAAGAAGTCAATATATGGACTGAAACAAGCTTCCCGACAATGGTATCTTAAGTTTAATGATATCATTACGTCTTATGGTTTTGTAGAAAACACCATTGATCGGTGTATCTACATGAAGGTGAGTGGCAGCAAGTTCATAATATTAGTCCTATATGTTGACGATATTCTTCTTGTTGCTGCGAATAATGTTATTTTGTTACATGATGTAAAGAATTTTCTTTCTAATAATTTCGAAATGAAAGATATGGGTGAGGCATCCTATGTGATAGGAATAGAAATATTCCGTGATAGATCACAAGGATTGTTAGGATTGTCTCAGAAAGGATATATCGAGAAAATATTAGAAAGATTTCAAATGGAAAAATGCTCCGCAGGGATAGTTCCAATTCAGAAAGGGGACAAATTTAGTCTAATGCAATGTCCACGAAATGATTTGGAACGTAAGAACATGGAGTCTATTCCTTATGCGTCAGTAGTTGGGAGTTTAATGTATGCTCAAACATGCACTAGGCCAGATATCAGTTTTGCTGTTGGAATGCTAGGACGATATCAAAGTAATCCTGGACTGGACCACTGGAAAGCTGCAAAGAAAGTCTTTAGGTACTTACAAGGCACCAAGGACTATATGCTTACATATAGAAAATCAACTCATCTTGAAGTGATAGCTTACTCAGATTCAGACTATGCCGGTTGTATAGACTCACGAAAATCTACATTCGGCTACATGTTCCTATTAGCTGGAGGAGCAGTTTCATGGAAAAGTGGAAAGCAGTCCGTCATTGCTACTTCCACTATGGAGGCAGAATTTGTAGCGTGCTTTGAGGCTACAGTTCATGGATTGTGGATGCGGAACTTTATCTTAGGTCTTGGTCTTGTCGACAGTATTGCCAGACCGTTAAGAATTTATTGTGACAATTCCGCAGCCGTATTCTTCTCTAAGAATGACAAATATTCCAAGGGTGCAAAACACATGGATTTGAAGTATTTGTCTGTGAAAGAAGAAGTGCAAAAACATAAAGTGTCAATTGAGCATATTGGTACTGATCTCATGATAGCGGATCCGTTAACGAAAGGCTTACCGCCCAAAACATTTATTGGTCATGTTGAACGTATGGGCCTTATAGATAAGTCCTTGTTAGCATAGTATTTTGACATGTATACATATCATTATATTGCTCGAATTGTTATGACACTTGTTGAATTCAATTATAGTCTTATGTTTTTGCACACTTATCGGTTATCTACATTATGTTGTATACAATAATTATTATTTAGATAACAATTACCGAATTACCCACTTAAATTTTGATGAGTTGAGTTGATTATGTGATACATGGAAGGAATCAGGTTATATAACTTGTGACCGCCATGATCCCATCAGCTTAATTCAATTAAGGGTGACTTGATCGATTCCATGTATTGTGTTCACTTAAAGTTGTTGGATCATCAAGTCGTAACATGAGCCAAGTGGGAGAATGTTAGATTTTTTTAATGTCCCATGTAATTTATCGATTGAGTCCTATGAAATGCACCCAAGATAATGGTTATTGGGTATTACCGACTGGGTTTCAAATGGGTCACATACCCTTTTCCTCTCTCTTCTAATTCCAAAGGACATGCCCTTTGGTAATGGTATATAAGTTGCAAATAACTTATGAAATGATTGATTCTGAACCATTGAGGAATTTGCTAACGAGAGAAGACGAGAGGAAATCAATACGATCATTTATATCAACATCACGACAAACGCTATGGATACGGGTACGCATAACGAATCGATCTTATAATTGTTTTTCACCTCCTCTCACTCATGTTTTACTTTAGCCTCCACTCACATTTTGCATTGTTTCAACCTCCACTAACGTTTTGCTTCAACCTTCTCTCACTTATTGTTTTGCTTCAACCTCCACTAACGCATTCTGTTTTTATCTTCAGCTAGTCGACACATTATATCCCTCACATCATCCAAAAGCTAAGTTTTTCTATGTAATGGACAAGCTTCTTTTTTTTTGGTCTTCACTTGCTTAGTCGCGAAACATACCATATACTTTTCATCTTGAATAACTAGGTTTTTAATGAGATAAATGGATAGGTATTTTTCTTTGGTAACATTATGCATGTATCTTCTTTTTTTTCTACATGTTACAGCCATGTTTTATTCTTCTTTTAGCAGCCAACACATACACTCCATTTATATTAAAAAAGGTTAAAATCATGTGATAAATGGACAACTAGCTTAATTCTTTTGGTAGTGTAATTCATGTTACAGTTATGGCCTTTTTAAATCAAACTGTTACACATACCTCCATTTTTATGCTCTATCTTGTCTCTTTTTCTTTTAATCTTTTTCTTCTTCTTGCTCCATGAAGACAATAGAATATGAATATTGAGAAGATGGCTCAATAAGTATGCTATCAGGTCACTTTAGCTCCTTCACTTCTGAAATGTACCTAAAATCAAATATGAGCTAAAGAGAGAATCTTAAACATTTTAAGGCATTAATCACTAAGTGTAATAGATCAAATGTATCAACAATTAATTACATGTCATAAATCTCAATACTCCACAATCATTGATAAGAAAATTTTATGTTCTCTTACTTCCACTCTCTCTTGAATCTTCTTTATCTGCTTATCACTTTGCTAAGTCTCCTTGTTCTTGGTGATCAAATTAGGCTATAACCTTTAACTTCTTAAACATGGTCTCAACCTCTAGGTTTTCAGCACTAAATCCTCTCACCTTAATTCTTCGTGCAATCTCTCTATAAAGTGATCAATATGGCTAGATTACTATGATCTTTTTAACTCAAAGCATCTTCCACCATATTAGCTTTATTCTTATGATAATGAATCATTAAATGATAATCTTTCAGTAACTCCAACCATCTCCTCTGTCTCATATTCAACTTTTCCTATGTGAATATATTTTTAATACTTTTATGATGTGTATATATATATATATATATATATATATGATAAGTGATTAATTATTCATATATTTATATTTATATTTAGAGCATTTCACTTGTTTATTTGAGCATTTTTATTGCTTATGGTCCTTAAATCATTTATATTTAACTTCTAGATCATAGTTCACTTATGTGGAGCAAAATGAATGGATTCAATCATGTTTAGGACAATTTGGAGCTGTTTTGATGAAGTTATGAAGTTGTAGAAAAAGTACATAGATATCAACACACCCATCTACTTGCCTGTGTACTTCAATATGGCTATGTTTCACACTATACAAGTTTTAAAGTTTTAGAGTCTTGCACAACCATGAACATGCCTATGTTGGTTATGAACATGCTCATGTTAGAGATCAACAAGCCCATGTACTTTAATATGGCCATCTTTTATGCAAGACAAGTTGTTTCAAGTTACAGAAAGTTACACAATCATGAACACGCCTATGATGGAGATGAACATACCTATGAGTAAAGCAAAAAAGGAAGCTCGAGAGACACAGATAAAAGACCTAGAATGGAAAAGAGAATAAAGAAGCAAGCAAGAAGACTGATTTAGAGTGAATTTTCGTCATTCTAAAGTGGATTTCATGAGTATTAAAAGGGATTCCATCATGTTTCTTTTATTTTTCTATTTTTACTTTAGTTTTAATATTATGTTTGATATGATCAAGAACTAAATCCTTTATGTCATTTAGATAAAATGAACCCTGAGATGGATCTTATAGTGATTTTATTTTATTTTAGTTTATTCTTTAATTTCATTTAGATTTAATACGTGTTCTTTATTATTCTTGAATTAATATTTATGATATTTTAATTCATGTTTGATTTCATGTAATTGAAATTGAAAAATCCTTTATATGAATGAATCTAGCATAATTGAAAGGAGTTACATTAAAACCTAGTGATAGGTTGACATAAATAGTTCAAATTAGAGTCAAATCTAATAGTTAAATTCATAAATCGATTAATGCAATTTTAGGAGTTTAATTAGAAAGAGATTTCAATTAATCAATCTATAGTTAATTGTTAATAATCTTAAGAAAGATATTAGCATAATTGACAAATTTTCACAATCTAGTGAACTTTAGTTTAATTTGATGTGTAAACTTTTAATTGCATGAGAATTCCTAGGAGATTTAAAATCAAAGTAACATTGTCTTCATTTATTGTTTCCTAGTATAATCTTTGTTCTAGTTAATCAATTGTGTTGATTTCTTCTTATTTTATTATTCTAATTTTGAATTTGATTAATCTTCATCACATAATTTTTTTGGATTAGATAATAGAAATAGATATTAGTAATTCTATTCCTTATGAGATCGACTTGTGCTGATAAGTTCTAGCTATACCTACATCGTTGATAGGGTTGTTGAAGCCCTCAAAATTAATTCTAATTCTCTATCTTCTAGTAGGAGTCATAGAACTAGATCAAATTTCGAAAGAACTAAAAACTAGTTTCTTAATTTCAATTAATAAAATAAAGTGGGGGTTCTTTAATTAATTAATTAACTCAAATTAATAAGAATTCAAAATAAATCAACTGAATATAAAAGGAAAAAATTTAAGAATGATTAACAAGAAATCAAAATAAATTAAATAAATATAAAAGGAAAAAAATTCAAGAATACTTAACTCTATTTCAAGCGCAATATCTCATCTAATTGAAACATTGATCATTGGTTTAAAAAGAATAAGTGTCATTATTTAAGCAGTTAGTCTAAAGATATTAGGATAGCCATAATAAGTCTCAAATTTTCTTAAATTAATTGTTTCAAACTTAGCATCCAAACCAAAACTTGCTGACAGGCCCCTATGCTAAAATAACTAGGCGGCTTACCCAACACCCTTCGGTGGCCCTCTAGTCTATATTTGATCCAACTGAAAAATTTCCACGGAGCTAAGCTTATTGCCCTTTTTATCGAAAAGCTTTAACTTAACAATCAATAAATATAAACAGTGGATTTTTTCTAAATCATTTTATAAAAAAATTGTGCAACATAATGATTGCATTTTGACATTCCTAAAATTTTCAAAATCCCTGTAAAAATTCAAAACACTTCTATATTCACCCCAATTTCTCAACTATAAATTTTGGACTTCAAGTTCACTCACAAGCAACCTCAAACAGCTACATCAAATGATTTTAAAAAGGCTAAAACATGTTAATACATTTAATTGAAAAGCATTCATATGCAAGTGTTCTTTACACAAACGTACATTCCAAAACATATTCAAAGATATGTAATAGTTCCCAAAAATATTTACAAGGTAAAAATGCCTACACAGTAGCACATGACGAAGCTTACTACTCACGAGGTCTAGTCCCTACTACTAAAGCCCTTAAGCGTATACTGAGAGATTTTATTTTGAAAACAGAAAGTAAAGTGTGAGCTAAATGAGCTCAGTAAGTGTTAACATTTCTGTGCAAACCATATTTAACAATTTAAACCTCCCTAAAACAAATTCATTTCATTTCTTAAGATACAATACCAATATAAAACATATATGCTTTCTGAACACGACATAGCCCACTGGTAACTTCTTTCTCATATGGTACCCTTAGATATAAAGTCAGAACTAGTTCTGCATTGCTTCCTAAGATTGGTTAACCACTAGTTATGGGGCTAGTTCTATATCGCTTACCTGCACTAGGTTAACTACTATACATTGGTAGTTACGGAGTTGGTTCTACATCACTTACCCGCAATTGGTTAACCATTAGTTACAGAGTTAGTTTTACATCATTTACATATACTAGGTTAACTGCTATACATCAGTACTTATGAAGTTGGTTTTACATTGCTTACCTACAATTTGTTAATTTACAAAATTGGTTCTACATCGGTTGCCAGTACTAGGTTAACCGCTATACACTGGTATAATCGCATGTATAAAACCTAACAGTGTACCATAGGCTAAAAAAAATCATCTTTCCTTTTTATCAACCATTACATAATCAATGAAACTTTAAATCCTATGAAATTCAACTTTTAAACTTCAATTCATATATTGCTAAAATATAAACTTATATTAGCAATATTCACTTGTAATGTATCATTCACATAAAACTCATAATCGCACAATTTAAAATCAAATGTCATCAATTCTTTTGCAAAGAATTTATTCATATAAAATAATTAAATATACATTCACTAATTTACAAACTTATTGTCAAACACACTCAAACGCTATGTACCTCTTTTTTACCTACATAAATCGCATTTTGTTTAGGCTATATTTGGTTGGATGTAAGGTTTCTAATGGAATGGAATGATTTATAATGAAATGGAATGTAAATAGATGTAATATTAGAAAATTGTTGTTTGGGAGGGATGGAAGGAGTTCATAGTGTAATGTAGTGAAATGTTGTTTGGAAGAAGGGTTTATAATGTAATTTAGTGAAATGTTGTTTATCATTTTACATTTCATCATAAACCACCCAAATCGGAGGTTTCTTATTTTATAGTTTAGGATGGAATGAGATGTAATTTGAAACCCTCCCCTTCTATCCTATTCCATTCCATTTTAAACCCTCCTCTTAAATGATTGAATAAGATTACATTACATTATATTCCATTAATAACCACCTAACTAAATGTAGCCTTAGGCATTTATTTCCAAATTCGAAAATAAGTCATTAAAATTATATTCAGTTTAATCGAATTCGAGTGTTTAATCAAGTAACACGTGCGCTAATTATATTTTTGCTTATTTTCGTAAGCTAACCTATTGTTCTTTGTTTTCAAAGTCTAAATTCAAAAATTACTTAAATACCATCTTTTACCCATTTTAACTTATCAATTTCTTCAAAACACCATCTCACCCAATTAATTAACCATAACCAAAATCAAACTTCAACAACTCACACCAACTACTATATTTCCTCTGAAGGCCAAATCGTCCTCACCACACATACTTATATTGTCATTTCATTTTCTTTCCAACTTTTTAACATTATTCACCTAAGATCCATACCAAGCATCATTCAAACACGTCATAAACCATTTCAACTTCATACTTTCCACATACACTCCATATACCATTTTTTTCTCCAAATAATCAGATAACACTTCATTTAACAATTCCAATGCCACAAATACACTTAATAACCATCCTTAATCACATTCATATGGTCATTACATCATAACCTTACTTTAATACCAAAAATTCCCTTAATGCTAAACTTAACGTATATCACATTGAACTTTTCCAATTCATTTCCATTTGACTTCTAGCACTTAAAACCAATCTAATTTCACTTCCATGACATTACAATACACACATTTAAGCCATAAAATTTCATTAATGAATTATTACATAACCATACATCCTTGGCCGAATTTCAACCAAATCCAATTCCAATTCCAAGTCAATTATTTTTCATTTCTTTACTTCATTAGCATCAAAATCATACGATGAACATAAAACATCAAAATAGAACTTTTGGATCAAATCACACAAAAAAACCTAGTCGTGGTCGATTCTTCCAATTGTGATTTCTTGGTTACTTTTTTGTTTTCAACTCTTAAATGCTTTTAAGCTTATTATCTACTCCATAGGAAGTCAAAAATTGCCATTGATCTTAAACACATCCATCCCACTCAAAATCTTATAAAAACTAGAAATTTAAGCTAGGAAAGCTTACCACTTTTTCCTCCAATCTTTTGGGTAATTTATGAATACTTAGGCTAATCAAGATCTCTTCAAATCCAACTCAAAATTTATAAGAAATAGATGGACCTTCTTCTTTTTCTCCTTGGTCGAAACTTCGCTTTGGTTGCTCTTCTTCTCTCTTTATCTGGGATCTCTCACATTTATATTAAAAGAATAAAGAAATTAGTCTTACTTTTTTTCTTTTTATACTCCCCATTAATGATATACATGTCACTCTCTAATTTGTCATCTCTAAGACTCATTAATCCACTCACATCATGTAAAAGGACCAAATTGCCCTTTAATAAATCTAATTCATCAACTAACCGAATTAAATTTCAAAAATATTTCGCAACTGTCTTATTATCAAATTGATCTTGAAATACTCTAATTAAGGTCAATACTTATTGATTGCATGCTTTAAAAAAATTCGAATGGGTTAAAAATCATTAATACCCATTATTTTCCAAAATGGGCATTTTAGTCCTAAAGTTTTGGAACTCCCAAAATCCATCCAATCAGACTTATTTTTAATCTGTTTCAATATCATTAAACTTTAATATTTATTTTGAATACTTTTCAATATTTCGGGGTTGGGTTCCCCAAAATTACTATTCACTTAGATTCACTATTCATTTAAAAATACTATTCACTGAAAATAAAAATTTTATATTCAATGAAAGGAAAATTCTGGAGTTTTACAATAGGCTTAGTTCTACAGGAACTTTCCATTTTAATCATATATCAACTGAGGGCCACCATGGGATGTCAGACAGGTCGTCTAGTCGTTTCAGGATAGGAGCTTGTTAGTGTTGGTAATAGAGCCCACTTTTTAAAAAATAGGTTGCCTCCTTTTTGTTTAATGAGTTTACAAAATGTTTTTACGTTGTTTTAAAAGTGAGGTGACTAATAAAATGTTGTGATTTACATGCATATGGTTTCAGAAATTGGAAGTTTTACATATTTGCATTTTTTTCGAATACATAGCATGATGCACAGACAAGGTCATAGACGTTGTGGAAGAGTCATTCCAACTGCTTCTGCACCTAAGGCACCTCCAGCATGGAAGGATGATGTTGAAACATCCCATCACCTATAGGAAGGTTAGAATAGTGAATATGAGTGATTAATGAGGGCTTAGAAATGCATTTTTCTACGCTCATGCATAATATGTCATACACATACACATTAATAGTGAAATTGTGCACATGAAAATAATTGTACATGCATTCATGAATAATTCTAGGTATAATTGGATTGACTTGTGTTACTTTGAGAATTATGAATGCATTTATATCGGAAATTCTACTGGTTAGAAGAATTGTAGTATTTCTAAATTTTGGTGAATTTAGGTTTTATTTTCAAAATTTATGGAGAATTATGATTTTTTATTGAAAATACAAAAAAGGAATAATTGATAATTGGAGATGATTGGTTTGTAAAGATGAGATTAAAGGAGTTAGTTAAAAAGAAACCTAGTTTAGGCTTAGGCATTAGGAAAGTGACAAGTGTCACTTAATAAGTTGCCTTTATGATTTTTGTCTGAGAGTGAGTTAAGATACCAGAGAGTAAATAGACTAAGTAAATTGTTTAAGTTCCTCCTTCATAGTCATCCTCTTTAGATTTCTTTCCAATATACAAAGTTGTTCACCAAAATCCTTTTGAGAAATTTCTTGCTTTTCCTTATCCCACAACTCTGCACCACTGCTATTTGTCTTTCCTGCCTAAGGAAAAACTGAAACTGGACAACTTTTTAAGGGAATACGTGATTTTCTGCATGGAGTTAGTGTTGGAGTTATGTAAATATAGTGCCCTGGAAAGCAAGTGTATTTACATGTAACTTTATCTTCTTCAGTTATAGTTTTGTAATGAAAATATTTATTATTAATAAAACAAAAGAGTTTGGTTTTATCTGTGTGAGCGTTATATATCTGGTTAAAAGGTACCAAGATTCTTTTGTGAGTAAAATACATATACATAGAGATGTATGGGAAACATGTATATTATAAGAATCTAAATTAATTGATTCACAGTTGAATAATCAAGTTGATCGCTTGATTATGATTTAGACTGTCGTGCTGCAATTTATCTCCATATAAGTAAAGGAGTTTACTTAAAGGGAATGATGAGTTTCATATCATGATAGTAGTAGACTATCAATAATGGCACTATTAAATGAATCTGGAATCAAGTATATTTTTAAGAATAAAGTGGGCCGTTACTTTAATCTTAAAACATACAACTTAAGCATTCGCTTATTATGAACCATAATCTTGATGAGTGGTGAACTCATATGTGTTTCATTATAATTCTTGATATAATCAGAATGGATTTTTACAGAGTATTAATCCAGTGTCTGCATGTTGGAATTATTAATTGAAACATGTATTAGTGAACATTCACTCAAATAAAGAGTTTATAGTGCTATCATCACTTCTAGATGTTTTAAAGATATTTGGTGATTAAACTAGAGCCAATAGTTTAATGGACTAGCTACCTATCAAGTCTTGACACCAAGATGAGATCTTGTGTGTTAATCACCATATAATATAAAACGGGAGATCTAGAAGGAAAAACCAACATAAGGGCAAAACAGTAATTTTACCCTTTGTTGTGCAGATGGCTATAATAATGTTCTAAATAGGGTTTGCAATTGGACATGAAATATGTGTTCTCATAATATTTAATAATTCAAGAGTTCAACTAATTGTCTTTAGTGGAATGACATTTAGTTAATAAGTTAGAATTAATTCTAATGAGATTAAATTAATTCTGGGCTTATTGGAGCTTGAATTATCAAAGTCTAATAAGATTCCCCACTTGGCTTTAAGGAAGGTTATCAAGCTAAGTAAGAAATATAAATGGAGGTTTTAGAAGCCCATAATTGAATATTGGGCTTGCTTTAATTAATGGTTAATTAGAAGCCCAAATGTACATTTAGAAATGGGCTAGATTTTGGTTTAATGTAATTAATTAGATTAATTATATTAAAACAAATTTTTTAAAGAGAGAAGTAGCAATTTCGATTTTCTTAAGTTAAATGTGCAGCACCATCTTTATTTTAGCATTTTAATGTCAAATGTGCAGCTGCATCTTTATTTTAGCATTTTAATGTCAAATGTGCAGCTGCACATTTGACATTAAAATGCTAAAATAAAGATGGTCTTTATTATGGTTTATTATCATTAAGTGGAGTTATGAACATACCATTAAATGGTTTAATGGTTATCTTTTAATGTTAGCATGTAACCTATTTGCATTCATTAGATTAAAGAAGAAAGATGTACATTGGATGAACCATCTTCCTTCTTTCTTCTTACAAAAACCGAAATTGATAATTCAATTTTAGGTTATGGTCTTTTCATATAGCCATTTTAAAGATAAATGAAGAGAGTCTTATTTATTGGTTGCTTTATGATTGATTAATGAAAGAAGTGATGCATTGGATGCCTCTCTCTTCTTTCAATCCATGCATAACCGAATTTGATAGTGTAAAGAAAGTCTTTTTGCATGTTTTTTAGTCACTCTCTCTCCTTTCATGCAAGTGTGAACCGAAATTACCAAGTGAAAGAGTTTCATTTTTAGTTCATCTTCTTCTAAGAAAATCTCCTCCCAACATTTCTTCTCCTTTCCCACCAAAGGATTTTATTAACCTAGTTGTCCTTGAAGAACAAGTGGTAAATTAAATTGGTTGAGGATACAACAACAAGGAGAAGATAGATTGCTAAAGGAAAAGATTCAAAGGCAAAGGATTTGGATACAAGAAGAAGGAGAGGATAGCGCAACGAGGATTTAAAGTTGTATCAAAGGAGTTGGTAATACTTCTCATCTTGTTTATGTTTTCATTATCCTTATACCATATCATGTAAGGATTAGCATGATGATTTGGATTTGTTGCTTCCACTGGAAAAATGATTTCATAAAAGTTTTGAAATCTACCGTTTCTCCAAATATAGCATACTTTCTTTTTCCGATCCAACAGTTAGGGCTTGAAGATAGTTGAAGATTTTGGAGTTTTCAACAAGTAAGTAGTGAATTGTTGTTATTTGCATAGAACATGGCATTTACGTATTTGTATTCCTGAACACTATTGATGGGATGAAAATTTTGGTTATTGTGTTAATTTAGTTTTTGATGGATTGTTAGTGATTAGGTGATGTGGAAATAGTTTTTGGAGTTGAAATAGCAATGAAATGATGTATAGAATTAGTGTAAAAAATTAGATATAAAAAGGTGATATATGCACTGTTCTTCACTGTGCATGTTTATATATATATATATATCTGTGTGTGTGTGTGTACATGTGAGTTGATGAAATCTTTAAAGATGATCAAGAAAATGGTTTTTAAGTTGATAAGTAATTCTAAAATGATGGTTTGAGATGAGAATGAGTGTATAAATGAAAGTTGAGAGGAAAATAGAGAATAGAGTCAAAAGTTGAAAATGCAGTGAATAGTATATGGCAGAGCATGAAGAGTTTTACTGGTATTTTTCTTTTTTTATGATTTCGATGGAACTTGGTTGAATTTGCATTTTTATAGGTAGTGTGAATTTGTAGTGAATGAGTTGATTGAAATGGAGTAAAATAATTGGTATTACTATACTAAAGTGTTGGATTTTAGTGAATGGGAATCTGGAAAAATTTCTGGGAATGAATAGTAAAAGAGTTAAATTTGATTTGAAACTTTGTACTAATCTGGAGAGTTTTTGACAAAGTTCTCTCCATGTAAGTTTTAGATTTTTCTTTAAGCTTTCCATTGATATAAAGTTTGTAAATTTTGGAGTTTTGGATCAAAAGTTATGGAGTTTAGAAGTTTGGTCTTGGTGAAGAAGAAGAAGTGGAGTTGCACCGTCATGCTAGGGAAAAGCACCGTCGTGCATTAGCAAAAAACATGATATTTTAGAATAATTATGCACGATGGTTACTTCGGTGGGTTAAAGGCAAAATTAAAGAGTCGCTATCGTGCTTTGTTGTTTTAAAGGTGAAAGTGACCGTCGTATAATTGCACGATGGCGACTTTAGAGAGTTGTTAGTTGATGAACATCCAATGGATTTTTGGTTATATCTTCTTTGTCCGATCTCCAAATGGCATGAGAATTAAACCATTGGACTCGTAAGATTTTCTCTACCTCTCCACCAAAAATCATAGCTATCTGACATGAATTGAGAGAGATTGAGTGATAAATGTGGGACGGATCTGACTAGTGCTCTCACCCAATTTCTGTCCTTATATGTCACACCCATGACTTATTACTCTCATGCTCATGACTTCGGCACCCCTGTGACTTTCTTCACTTATGCTCGTGAGTTAATTGCAAGACTCATGTTTAATTGTCCTATCAAAACACTGTGTTCGTCATTAATTATTGGCTGTGACTTGCTATATACTGAGAGCATTGTGCAAGCTGAACCATCTTGTTTTTTTCGACTACAACTTCTTCTATAAACCTCCGATTACTTGATTCTTGATCCAATAGATTGCTAACAAATTGTTTTATATCTCCACAAAAATTGACAGCATTCTGAATTGATTTGAAAAAGATTGATTAAATGAAAGTATGGAATATGTTGGAATAGTGTAAATAGGAATACTTTACTGAATACACTTCAGTATTTGGATTATATTTGGATCTGTAGGATTCCAAATGATATGATTTTTTATTTATAGTAAACTATAGAAATAAGGATACAAATCATATGAAAAAGTAGAATTGTGATTTAGTCTCTAAGATGTTCAATTTCTGGCTGGAAGTTGTGTATAGTCTACTGTTTTGGATAAGAACAATCTAAAAATGTTTGAGGTATATCTTCCAAATTATTGAACCAAATTGAGTGATTTTGGTGTCAATGGAAACATAAGACATAGAGGAAACATTTTCTAGAAGAGACTATGACCAAATTACTTCATTTTCACTTTCTGATTGAATGTGAACATGTTAGACCTCGTTTCTGGAGCCTAACATCTGGACTCCTAAACCTTGAGCATGTGCTTTACCTTGAAGGTTATTTCCATGAACCCGTAATAATCATCATCCCAAGAACGGTGTGCCCACACCAAAAAATCACCAAAAACACAATTTGACTTCTTCACAATAATGGTAGCCCTAAGTCTCTAGTTTAATTTGAAGTAAGAACTATCTCAATTGGAGCTCTATAGAAGAAGTTATGCTTAAAAAGCCAAAGTATGTTCATAACTCAATTATGGTCTCCCAACTGACCCCTCACTTTCTCTCAATCAAACTTTCTCAAATCAACTCTAAAAGATACCAATTTTTATGGAGAGATAGATACATCTATTAGGAAGCTATTGCTTCAAGAATCACTACATTTAGAGGTCAGACGAAGAAGTTATTACCAAAAGATTCAAACATGTTTATATCCTCAATCATATTGTACCTATCTTGGGAGATTTACCATAACTTTTTCTATAAAGCTTGGATTGAGTCATTCTTGAACCATTTGAAAGACAACTTCTAAATATACAACTTTTATGGACTAGAAAGCAAGATTTTGCCTTTATATGGGTCAAAAATTGCAATCTACTGTAGCTGTCCCGTGAATGTCCTTTTAACGGATATAAATTGGCTTGGAAACCATTTTTCACCCAAGAAGGTCCGTTAAATGGACCTAAAGCTTGTTAAATGGACATGGACGATGTTGGGGGTCATTTTTGACCAGAGAAGGTCCGTTAAATGGACCTAACTAACATGGGGGTTTCCCAAACCCCTCCAGTGCTTCCTACATCCATTCTAACATCATATTCACTCATAAGCTTCCCAATTTCACTTCTTATAATGTAATAACACTCCTAACACATTCAATTACCAATTTGAGTGAATCAAACTCCCAAAATTCAACTCAAATGACTCATCACAAAGACAAACTCTCATCATTCACTATAGTTGTCATGTTCATACTTCCTATGCAACATCATCACTTATAATGGTCATATCTCTTAACTCTCATACCCAAAATTTACATACTATATAGCGTCGGAAAGCTAAGAGAATAAGCCACAAATTTCTAGAAGACAATTTTGTCTATTTCTAACTAGATTAATCTAGTTTTCCCTTTGAATTGAGAACACAATCCCTACCCCTATGAAAAACTTTAAAATACAATATAAAGACTTGGAGAATCATGAGCAAAACATAATGCATATGTATTTCATTAACATCAAAAGACAAGAATTTTACAACGCTTTAGCAAAAATTTCAAGCCACTTCCATCATAATCCAAAAATGCAAACTTTACAAAAAAATGGAATCACTCAAAATGCGACTAAAGCATTGTTTTACAAAAACTAACTTAAAATACAAAATAAGCCAATTCCGGAGTAATGCCTTTATGCTTAATCACTCGATCTCGTGCTCCTCACTTGAAGATGGGACAGAATCGGAGGGGTGAACTTAAAGCTCGTGGGTAACAGTTTTATAAATGGTAATAAGCAAAAATCAATTAAAACTTTCATGATCATAGCAAAACTCATTGAAATCCATAAAACATACATTTCTCAAAATTGTCAACTTGTCAAGCAAATTCACAACTCACATAAGTCAAACAATCATCAAACTTGTTAACACATGTAAACACATAAACACATCATAATGGTTTGGGTAAATCCATAAATATGACAAACTACACAATTTCACATAATGGTCCTGTGTAGTCGTAAACTTGAGGGAATCCATGAAGGAGCTTCGTGCTACTAGCGGGCAGACAGGAGAAGCTTTTAACTTGGTCAATGTGCACTTAACATTTCTTGGATGGACTGCACCAAACTCACATAATATGTAATTCATGAACTGAAAACAGTTTAGCCAATAAGCGCATTTTTGAAAACTTGTCTTTCATGAGGATGAACTATTCATATGAAATTCTATCATCATTTCAAAACCAAATTATATGCCAATCATAATAACCCTTTCTCAAATCATGTGAAGGTAACATATACCACAATTATAAAGCATTTAGCAATCATTCTCATATCAACTCAAAAATTCATTCACAAAATTCACATACAAAAAGCATGCAGCACATTCTCAAGCATTTAAAGAATAATAAATGCACTTTTATAAGCTAGTTGAAAAATCAATTAATTCCATTTATTTGAAGAATATTTAATAGCTTATTGACTCCATTATAAAAATGTCACCCACCTTAATTTCCTTGCTTGAAACCTTGCTCAAAAAGCCTTTACTCTTGCTCCTCTTGCCTCTCTTGATTTTCTTCAACATTGACAAAAACCTTAAATCAAAAGGAATTCAAATTGGACAACCCAAAGAAAATATATTCATAAAATTGACCCTAGAATACTTAAACCCATGCATTTCCTAAGCTCTTTGAACCAAAACCCCTTCCAAAATTCAAAAGATTTAACATAAACTTACCTTGAACCTTCACCAAACAATGAACTTCTTGGCTCTAATGGAAGCTTTAACCTTCCTCTTCCATTTTCCCTTCTTGATCACCCTCAAAATGCCTCTTGAAGGTTAAGAAAAATCAAAACCTAACTCAACTCCTTTTTTCCTCTCAACCCACGACACTTATCTCCCTTCTTTCTTATTTTTTTGTGTTTTCACTCTTCTTTCCTTCCTCACTAACGTTTTTGGCTTTTAGAATGCAAACCAACAATTTCCTCTTCCCATTTTGCCCCTCCTTCAATGCCTTAAAACTTTCCCACTTAAGTGATCTTCCTAAACTACCCCTCATGTAACTTACCACTTTAACACTTTAATTCCCTTAACTTATATCATATTATCTTACTCACATTAACATGCTAATTAATTCCAACATAAACTAATCTAGCAAGACCCCAAAATAATCTAATCATGCTTATTTATCAAGAAAAAATTTGGGGGCCAACAGAATAATAGACTTGAAATTGTGTCTTGGAAAAATCTGAAGTGATTCAACGGGAAATGAATTGTAAATTTAATGGTTTTAGTGAAGCATAAACCTAAGTATAAACTATTCTTAGATGAGTTTTGATATGAGATTGATTTTGTGATGAAATTGATGGAAAGATACCCAGGATTATCATAAACATGCATTGTACATATTTAATTTCATACATGTGCATTATTGAATACTTATGATTGTATAAATTGTGATATATGTGTATATTGTTTGTTATAGAGGAACAAATGGAACGTCAACCCCCAAAAATTGCCTGATCTTCTAGGCATTAGCTTCGGGAGAAATTGGTAAGTAACCTAGTCAGTCTCACTTAATTACTTGTTTGTTAAATTATGTTTTGAATGATAAATGAATGTGTTTGATTGTTAGATTCCAGACAGAAGGTCCGATGATTATGAAATGTGGATTAAGATATTAAAGTGCTGCTTGAATGTGAATGTAAAGACCTATGTGCTTTATAATGTGAGTGATTTTGGTACATGCATTCAATTCATCAATGCACAATCAGATAATGGCAGTTGTGACCAAAGTAGTCACCGATCAGAGCTTAAAGCTTAATGAGTAAAAAGAGTCTCGAGCTCAAACTGTGATTAAGAGCTTAAGGCTCACTATATAAAATGAGCCCTGTATCTTCATCGGATAAGGAATAGTTATTAATGAGCCCGGTATCTAAAATAGATACGAGACAATTCAGGCACTCGGTCACAACAATGTAATAATTGGAAAAATGTCCCATTAGCATTGCATATGCATTTTTCACAAGTATATTGATTGCTTGAGATGCCAAAATTGATATGCTCTTAAATGTAAATGTGATATGTGATATCCATGCAAAGATGCAAAATGTGATTATATGTTATATGAAATATTATGTTGCATGAATTGAGTGAACCATCGATGATGGTTATCTCATTAAGTTCGCAAAACTCACCAAAATTGCAATGTTGTCTTTTTAGGACCGAGAGAAGACTTTAGTTACTGAGAGGCTCTACCAGCCGTGTAGATTGTGATTGGTAAGAGAAGTCATGACTCAAAGGTTGGTTAGTTAGAATTTTTAGACAGATTAGTTAGATTGTGTATATTTTCCTCTTTTATGTAGTACTTTTGTATTAGGTTTGATGATGTACATATAGAAAATGTTGAAAGACACAATGTAGACTTTCAATTTTTATGAAATGAAATGAGGAAAAAGTTGGTTTTAAAATATTTTGGTTTTCTATTGATGCTTTATAAGTGAATAATGATATGATGCCATGTGAAGTGAATGTAGTGTTCAAACATAGTGCACCATTATTGTAGGATATGTGCCAGAATGACCTCCGGGCGTCCTGATGTGTACCCTATAGTAAGGGGGTGATACACCACATGCCAGAATCAATAAGTGCCTCAATGACCCAACCACATTCTGAATCTTCAAGGCCAGGGTAAACTTTAATATGGAACAGATGGTTCAGATATTCATCGTGGCAATGCGACAGCCACACAAGAATATGGAAGCTTCCAGATGTTTAATTAAGCATGTCTGTAAACTAGGCACAAAGACTTTTAACAAAAATGGAGATCCTGAGAGTGCACTTATATGGTTAGACCGGGTTACAAAGATATGTAGAGTTGTAAGATGTATGGATGAGCAAAGAGTTGTATTTTCCACCTTCCTCCTCGAGGAAATGATGAAGATGCGTCAACCCCTTTGCACGACAATCTCACTTTACTCGATTAAAGCAAGATTCAGTCTGATCTCATGATCTTCGACCAAACTATTTGTTATCAAAGCCTCATAACCCTCACAGTATTTAATTCTCACACCCTTGCAAGAAAACTATGAAAGAACTTGACATTCATGAGAACAATAAGAACACAAGAAAGAGATATAGCTAAAAAACCATCCTTTTTTTCTTCCCTCAAAATATACAAAGGAATACTCTTTCAATCTATAAATGTCTCCCAAACTCACTTCATCCTTTGAGTGTCTCACTGAGAAGAGCAAAGCTCAAATAAGATATTTATAGGTACCTCTAGATGACTAAGTTAGAATCCTAATAGAACTCTACTAGCTAAGATCACAATCTTATCCTTTTCAGATTACATTAAACTAACTAATAGATGACATCCCCATCCAATTAGCACTCTATCTAATAGGATTAGGCTACATCAGAACAACAAGATAAAATATTACATCTGTAGTGACTCGAACTTTGCATATCGGGTGGTTTCCCGCGCACCTCAAGAGGCCTGCGACCGCTACCGGGGTGGATTTCCCCTCGGTATTGTCTTCATTGATACTTTGATGAGTCACCACTCGAACCCAAGACCTCAAGGTTTTGTTGCACTTAAGTGCACGCCTCTTACCATTGAGCCAATTGGCTCAATGGTAAGAGGCGTGTTCATAGAAACAACAAAACCATGAGGTCTTTTTTATGTAGCACCGAACTTTACGTACCGGGTAGCGGTCGCGAGCCTCTTGAGGTGCGCGGGAAACCCACCCGTTACACCCGTTACGTAAAATTCGGGTCGCTACATAAAAATGGTGCCTTTTTTATGTAGGGACCTGAACTTTGCGTACCGGGTGGGTTTCCCACGCACCTCAAGAGGCCCGCGACCCCTACCGGGGTGGATTTCCCCTCGGTATTGTCCTCTTTGGTACTTGGATGAGTCACCACTCGAACCCAAGACCTCAAGGTTTTGTTGCACTTAAGTGCACGCCTCTTACCATTGTGATGACTAAAAGGATTGTGATGAAAGTATATTTCGATGCATTTACAAGGTTGAATATGTGTTTAAATAGATACAAGAGAGGAAATATCTAAGTGTATCAGAATATCTAAGTGTATCAGAATCATAACAAACTAGATTACATCATAAAGAATAGATTCAGTGAATCGAGGACTTGGTAATGTTCTTATCCGTATTACACCCCCGCAAGATGAAGTCGACACCAACGACATTCATCTTGGTTCGAAGTTCCTCAAACTTTGGTCGAGGAAGAGACTTTGTTAATGCATCTGCAATCTGCTTGTTTGTCGAGATGTGGATGACATGTAGGGAATTTCGTTGAATCTGCTCTCTGACAAAATGATAATCTAGAGATAGATGTTTCATACGAGAGTGAAACATGGGGTTGGAGCAAACATATGTAGTACCAAGATTATCAAAGTGAATGACAGGAGACTTTGTCAAAGGAGCCTTGAGTTCATGGAGATGATTTTGTAGCCACATGAGTTCAGAGGCGGTGGAAGCAACAGCTCGATATTCAGCTTCTGTTGACGAGCGAGCCACTGTGCGTTGACTTTTTGAACTCTAAAAGATTGGCGAACCACCAAAATAAACAACATAGGCTGAGGTCGAAGTTCTAGTATTAGCATCGCCCCCCAATCGACACCACTGAATGCTTCTAACTGTAGATGAGACAGTGTGTATAATTGGAGGCCAAAATCGTGAGTGTGTTTGAGATAACGAAGGACCCGTTTTAACTGCCTGAAGTGAATTTCTGAAGGTTGATGCATAAATTGGGACAGTTTGTTGATAGCAAAACTGAGATCTGGGCGAGTGAGGGTAACATATTGGAGTGCCCCTAGAATACTCCGGAAAAGAGTACCATCAGCAGAGGTAGAGCCATCTTGTAACTGAAGAGGCATAGAGGAGCATAACGACGTGGAACATGGAGTACAATCAACCATTTTAAACTTGATGAGAAGATCATGGATGTAACGTCATTGAGATAGAAATAAACCACTTGAATTTGGAATCAATTCCATACCCAAAAAATACGATGGTGGTCCCATGTTCTTCAATGAAAATTTGGCAGAGAGTGCAAGCATGAAGTTTTGTAGTAAGGATTGTGAATTACCCGTGAGAAGCAAGTCATCAACATAGACCAAAAAGAACAAGCCACGAGCAAAAATAAAGAGTGAGGTGTCACTGTTGCTGGTAACAAAACCAAAAGCCAAGAGGAATGACCGAAGCTCCTGATACCACGCACGAGGAGTCTGTTTGCGACCGTAAATAGCTTTCTGTAATTTGCACACATGTGTGGGGCGAGTTGGATCAACAAAACCGGGAGGTTGTTGCATAAAGATAGTTTCACTGAGATGTCCTTGCAGAAAGGCATTATTAACATCCATTTGGTGTAGCAGGACAATCTTAATCGTCTGAGGTTTGACAACCGGGGAGAATGTCTCTTTGTAATCAATCCCGGGACATTGAGAAAAGCCTTTTGCAACCAGACGAGACTTGTATCTAGAGATAGAGCCATCAAGATTTCTCTTTGTTCGAAAAATCCACATACAACCAACAACATTGCTGGCTTCAGAAGCTGGAACAAGAGTCCAAGTACTATTAGAAATAAGAGCATCATATTCAGATTGAACAAAGGCACGCCAATGAGGGAGCTTCAAAGCTTAGGAGACAGTACGTGGTTCATCAATTGCAGGTAAGGGATGTTTACTAACAGTGTAGGTCTTGGGTTTAAAGATATTGTTTTTTGCATGGGTGATCATATGGTGCGTATTTAAAGGTTGTGGGAAGGAATCCAAGGTGTCAAGGTTTGATGGTGAGGGAGGGACGTGTGTATCAGGCGAGGGTGTTGGAGTGGCTTGGTTTGGTGATAGGGAAGGAGGAGGTGTATCAGGTGCGGAGGTTGGAGCCAAATTGGTGAACACGGTGGACTGAACTGGTTGGTGCAGGGAGAAGGAGCTAGGCGCTGTCGGCAGTCGTGGAGGCGTCATGGTCACGGGAAGTAGTTGGTGAGACTATGAAGATGCTGGGTGCAAGTGACGAGAGGGGATAGGTGATTGAACAAGATTATTGTAAGGAAACTGGTCATCAAGGAAGACAACATGTCTTGAAGTGTAGATACGATTAGTTTGGGGATCAAGGCAGTAGTAAGCAAACTGGGATAAGGAGTAACCTATGAAGATACATGGTTTGGATCGAGACTGAAGCTTATCCTAGGAGTAAGGTCGTAACCAGGGAAAGCATAGACAGCCAAAAGAATGAAGATTAGTGTATGACGTAGGTTGGCGAAAAAGTGTTTCAAAAGGTGTCTTCATATCTAGAATAGGAGTTGGTAAACGATTTATTAAATAAACAGCGGTGGAGAAGGCATACGACCAAAAGGAGGAGGGCAGATGACTGTGATGTAACAAAGCACGAGCAGTTTCTAAAATATGACGATGACTTCTTTCAGACATTCCATTTAACTCAGGTGTATGAGGTGGGGTAGTTAAGTGCGTGATGCCATTGGTAGATAAATAATTGTTTAGTTTGAAAAATTCTCCACCATTATTAGTATACAAAATGTTAATGGTGGTTTGGAAATATTTTTCGACCAGAGTTTTAAAACGGACAAAGGTGGAGAACACATCGGATTTGAGATTCAACGGATATAACCAAACATAGTGTGAGAAATGATTAACAAAAATAATATAATATTTGAAACCATCAAAGGAACTTATTGGAGCAGGACCCCAAACATCAGAAAAAATAATTTCTAAAGGTCTGGAGCTACGTAAAAGTTGTTTTGAAAATGGTAGTTTATGACTCTTGGAACAATAACAGGAAACACAAACTTTGGACGTAACTGAACTAGAACATAAATTGTGACGAGATTGTAAAAGAGACTGAATTTTATGAGACGGATGTCCTAAAACGTGATGCAAAACATCTGAAGGGAGAGCTTGAGACAAAAAGGTCGATGGTTGGATATGGAAGGAACCAAGACTGTAGAGATCACCATGACTAGACCCCGTTAGAAGTACCAACCGCGTCTGTAAATCCTTCACCTGAAAACCATTCGGAAACAATTCAACCGAGACACCATTAGCTTTGCAAAGTCGTTTAATAGAAATAAGATTTTTTTTAATATGGGGAACATGTAAAACATTATTGAAAATAATTGATTTGAGTTGACTTGAGAGAGTGAAACTACCCGTGTTGGATATAGGAACACTGTAACCATCACCAACTTGGAGCTGATCTGAACCAGAATATGGTGCTCTTATGGACAAGTTTTGAAGGTCATTGGTTACGTGGTGAGATGCGCCAGAATCAAGAATCCAATCGCTTGACTGGGAAGGACCAGCATTGGTGTAGTTTGCAGCAGGAGATGATTGAAATCTAGCTAGTTTCCCATGAAGGTCCCAACAAGTTTTATCTGTGTGGCCTAGTCGCTCACAAAATTGATACACAACAGGTGGCCGAGAAGCTGGACCTGAACGCTGATGCTACTGTCTAAGCACTCTAGACCTGTTAGAGCCATGTTGCAGTGAACCCGAGTGTTGCGAGGAGGAGTGATTGGTTTGATATTGTCCTAAGCGTGAAGACCGTGTTGCTGGTGCATGAGACGCGTGAAAGGCAGTTGCAGCAGCACCATGAGGCTGAGGTTGAGGCGTCCGATTCTGTCGTAACAGAAAACTCTCATGATCAAGTAGTTTATCATAGAGATCCGCAAATGAAATAGGTGTTTCACGAGCTCGGATAGCCGCACTGATTTCTTTGAAACTTTCATCTAAACCATTTAAAGTATGGATGACCAAATATGTGTCATCAATAGGAGTGCTAATCATGGCTATTTCATCTACTATCGTTTTTATTTTGTTCATATAGGCAGCAACAGTAGAATCATTTTTGTTGAGATTAATCAATCTCTCCTTCAGTGACATCAATTTGGAACGGGACCTGCCGGCATACATACGAGAGAGAAGAGACCAGGCTTCATACGAGGTCGTAGCTGAACCAAGCAAGGAAACAACGGACGAGGAAACAGATGACAAGATTGCATACAGAATCAGGCGATCTTGACGAATCCAGAAAGTACGCAAAGGTTGATTCTCGGCAGGACATGGATATGTGCCATCTACATATCCCATGAGGTTATAGCCAAACAACAACGATTCAAAGAGGATCTTCCATGAAGGATAGTTTTGTCCATCTAGTTTGGAGTCACCTTGAATACCTGTATTGAGAATAATGAGATTTGAATCTGACGCAGAAGAGGCATCAATAATGGTAGCAGATGAGGAAGAGTTGTCGTTGGTCATGATGGCTGGGAAAAAAAATAATGGAGGCAGAAAAAGATGATTGTTGTTAGGCTAGTGGCTGTGATACCAGAAAAGGATTGTGATGAAAGTATATTTCGATGCATTTACAAGGTTGAATATGTGTTTAAATAGATACAAGATAGGAAATATCTAAGTGTATCAGAATCATAACAAACTAGATTACATCATAAAGAATAGATTCAGTGAATCGAGGACTTGGTCATGTTCTTATCCGTATTAATAACTATATCCCAGGAATATATCGTTAATAGATAGTTATTTCATTAAACCAAACACCCTGTAAGATTATGTATCGACTACAGACAACTGAACAAAGTGACAGTTCACAATCAATATCCACTCCTGAGGATTGGTAATTTATTTGATTAGCTACAAGGATCCAAGGTACATTCGAAGATTGATCTAAGATCAGCTTATTATTAGTTGAAAGTCTACAGCGAGGATATTCCGAAAACTACCTTTAGGACTAGCTAGGGGCATTATAAATTCTTAGTTATGCCCTTTAGATTAACAAATGCTCCAACTGCTTTTATGGATTTGGTGAAGAGGTGTTTCAAGATTACCTAGATAGGTTTGTGATCATTTTTATTAATGATATATTGATGTCCTTAAGCAATCATGAGGAGAATGCAGAATACCTTCAGATAGTATTATATGCCCTACGAGAGTGCTAGTTATATGCTAAGTTCAGTAAGTGTCAGTTTGGGCTAGATAAGGTTGTTTTCTTAGGTCATGTCATCTCAACTAAGGGACTTAGTGTGGATCCCCAAAAGATTGAAGCTGTTACTAAATAGACACCTCCCACCACTGTGATGAAAGTCAGAAGTTACGTTGGATTGACAAGCTATTATAGGAAATTTGTTGAAGGATTTTTGTTGGGATCCAATCCGGGAACCGAATCCTAACCAGAAAATGAAATGGAAAACGAAGACCAATAGCAAGCGAATCAAAAGGCGAAATAAATAGCAAAACGAACTCGAATCGTAAAGCAAAAGAATCGAACGCGAAGCGAATACTCGAATCGGAATACGAATAACAAATGGGATAATCGAAGACAAGAACAAAGGCGAATCGAATAACAAAGTGAATGCAAATCAGAATCGAATACGAATCATAAAGCGAAAGTAATGACGAATCGGAAGATTGAGACAAAAACGAAAGCGAAGCGAATCAAAGCAGATAAACAAATGGATCCATCGAACGGAAACACATTCCGACATCCGTTGGAACAAATACACTCATGGCGTTGGAACCCTTAAACTAATCCAATACTAAAACCGGTATATTTTTTTTCTTTTTCTTATATTCATCTTTATTCAAACTAATGCAAATCAAATACAATTCATTCCCACTTTTGGAAATTTATCCTCATACAAAACTTAATATCCATTTTTCAGACATTTTAATCTTATTTTTCTTCTTTTTTCAATTTATTTTCTAACAAAAATTTCGGCAGCATAACGGCTGCCTTTCATAAAACCCAAACCTGCAAAGTGTTCGAAATACACTTCTAAAACATATCCCAATCAATCATGCAATCATCAAATCCACCGGACCCTCCGTCCGGGATCTCAGCAGAAACAAACGCAATCTTATTTCTAAACACTTCAATCATTCTCATATATAACCATAACCTATCATCATACACAAACTTTGAACCTCAACTCAGCATATAAATCCATAATTTACTTACATTATCCAATTTCACAATCATACTTAAATTCAATTATACACAAATTCATCCTCTCATACATCAAAAGAAACACTTACAACACATTATAGCAACTCAAGCCATATACTCATACCAATAATCCCAAATACATAAAACACAAAATAAATGAAATCGGACATAAGTCTTGACTTTCTTCCATCCGATCTCCTGCTCAAAAATCTGGAGATGGGGATGAAAGGGGGGTGAGCTCGACGACTCAGTGGATAACACATTTATAAATTAAAAAATAAGCGAAAATCATTTTTCATAAACTTTTTACTAAAGGCCTATTTTTCAAACTTTGCAACTTTTCAAACATTTTCCTCAAACCTTTTTCAATGTTTTTCAAACTTTTCATAATAAATTTCACTTTGTCATTTCTCAAAATTTTCCCATTTTTCATAAACATGAATGCAAACACGCAAACACATAAAATCACAAATCACATAAAATCACAATATCAAACACATGAAACAAATCAAACGGTTTGGGTTGTTCCAAAACGGAACGTACTGCACATTCTGCGCATAATATGTCCATGCGATGTGAATGAAACGTACTACACTTTCCCATAGCGTCGGTGAAGCCATGAAGGGAGTCCAAAATCGGAGCTCCAATGCCTCTAGCGGGCAGCCGGGAGAAGGCTTAAATTTTCAAATAGAGACAGTGCACTGACTCAATTAAGGGACCTAACCAAGCCCACTTATCACATATTTCATACATACAAATCAAATTGCCCGAAGGCACATTTTGAAACTTTATTTTTCATACGTGTCATCCTAGACACATTCACATTCACAATTTCATATAATTCATACAATTCAATTAATTCACTCAATCAATGATTTCAACAATCAAGTCAAACAATCAATGATTTTAACAATTTGCAAACTTTATCAATGCATTCATAACAAATGAAGTTCCAGAAATTTCTATCGATTTATCAAATCATTTAAAACAATGAATTTAAGCTTATAATAATTTTTCAAAAATCATTCGGAAACAATTAAGATTCGAAAATCTTTTCTTTCACCTCCTTGAATTTTCAAAAATCAATAATTGACTTATAATTCAAAGTATAAATACATTACCCACCTCGAGTCGATTATAGAAACTTGTCCAATGCTTCAATTTGACCTTTGCTTCTCTCTCTCTTCCAAATTAAAATAACCTAAGCCATAAATATCCAAATTCAACATCACAAAAATCATAATTCTCAAAATTAACTATAGGAAACCCAAATTCATCACTTTTCCAAGCTATCTAAATTAATAATTTCGAAAATCCCCAACTTCCACAATTGACCTGAACCAATTCACCCAAATTCAATATCATAAATCCCATAATCTTCCAAATTGATATCATATTTCACAAACCCATACTATTATCTATGATTCTAAACCAATAATTTCTAAAAATCACAATTTTCGAAATTAGGCATAAATCCCAATTAATTTCATCCAAAATTAAACACAACCTAAGGCATAATCATCAAATTTGAGCTTATAATTAGCAAACCCACACCAATTTCAAGTAATCTAAACCAAAAATTTACTAAGAACTCAAAGATCAAAAATTGCTCTTACCTTTTTCTCTTCAAATTTCGAAATTTCTTGGGTATGGAAGCAAGCTTTCACCTTCTTCCTTCCTTTTTCCTTAAAAACAACTTAAAATCCTCTTGAAATCTCCCCAAATTGGAAACCGCAAGCTTTCTCTCTCTTTTCTCTCCTTCTTCCTCCATCCGATTGCTTCTTCTTTCTCCTCTCTTTTTATTTCTTCTTTCCTTTGTTCAATTTTCGTGCTTCACTTAATAAAAACGACAGCCACCTTTGTTCCTTCATTTAATGAATGATAATATACCAAATTACCCTTATTCACAAGCCTAAAACCTTAACTCTTTAAGTGATGTTCCATAATTACCCTTGAACTTTACTTTAAGTCATGCTTACTTTCGGATCTGATTCGCACTATCAATTTGAAGGAATTTGTCAAAACTTCCTTCTAGAGAAATGTTCCTCTATGTCTTAATTTCATAATGCCACAGAAATCATCCAATTTGGAGCACTACATCAAAAGTTATGCTCAAAATATTTCAGATATGTCTTATGCTAGAACATTTTCTAGCACATTATTTCCATCCAGAAATTGACATTCTTAATCCCAAAATTGACATTCGCTAGTTTAATTCAAATCAAGAATCGCCTCATTTCGATTACTAGAGCAAAAGTTATGCTCGAAATACTTTCAGATGTTCCTAATCCAAAAACTACACACTAATCCGAAATTCAATTCAGAAATTGAAAGTCTTAGGGGCTAAATTGAAATTTCATTTCTTCATATGACTTGTAGCTCCATGTCTCAATTTTATTTTTCCTCAAGAATCACCTCAATTGGATCACCACAGATCGAGAATTTCTCAAAATACCGAACCATGTTCAGAAAATGGTTCAACTCACTTTGATTAAATTAATCACCCTTAATTTAATCACATAAATTCACAAATTTTCCATAAAATGAAATTCATTGTCTTAGAAATCCAAAGCTTCAAGAATCAACTCAATCGGATGTCGGACGGAAAAGATATAAGCAAAAGATTGCGTAAGGGTAGGATTTGAAAAGAAGAAGCAACAATTGAAGCAAGCAAAAACGACGTCGCATGGAGCTGCACCAGCAGAGATAAATGAAACGACGTCGTCGCAAAGGAAGGAAGAAACGCCTAAACGGCGTCGGAGCAAGGCGGAATGCCCGTGTTTGGGCGAGCGAGGGCTAGCCGCTCGCAGGGCGAGACGCTCGCCCTTGCGAAGGGGCACTTGAACCAAATTCCCTTTTTTTCACATAAATAAATCCCAAATTTCCAAAATTCAAATCCGAACTCCAAATACGACAATTTGGTCTCTATAGAAAGCTTAAAGGAAGCTCCCCAACTTCCATGAAGAACTCACCAATCAATTCTATCTCTAAACTGATCAATTTTCTAATCAAATATTTTCTTTTCCACATTCATGTCACTCTAATAATCATGCTAAAACCATAACAGCAATTTGTAAAAATCATAACTTATTATTCCTTGATCGAAAAATTCTATACTTTATGTCAGAATAAAGATCAAATCAAACTCTTCAACTTTCATGAAGAACTTAAAGGCTAAATCGACCTCTAACTATGTCAATTTTCCAGTCAAATCTTCAGCCATATAAATGGGCCAACCTATGTCACCTTCAAACTTTGACTGACCATAACTTTCACTCCCGATATCGAAAAATTGCAAACTTTATGGCGACAAAAATCTCTTAACATAAGCTAAAAGTTTCCTGAAGATCATTTTCTCAAATTTTGCCTCAAACAAAAAGTCAACTCTCAAGTCAACTTTTTTATCACCAAAAAGTCAACTTTCTGAATTCTTCACATTTTCACACTTTTTCTTTTTAATTCTTACCATTTAACTTCATTTTAATCAACTCATCCACTTGAACATTCATAACCAGTCCAAATTTATTCAAAACCCCAAAGATATCAAAATCACATCATTTCTTTTCTTATCAATATCCTTTAAGTTTAAGTCATCTATTACACAATACATACACAAAACGCTCCTTAAATTTTATTTTCATAATTCAAATTTTCACTCAAAGATCGGGGTCCAACATTTCTTCCCCCCTTAAAAGAATTTCGTCCTCGAAATTCATACTTGATGAAACACCAAGTAACTCATCCTTACATATAATTTTTTTCTAAACGAAGATAATCAAACACTTTCTTACTAATTTCTTTCCAAAAATCATAATCAATCACTCTTTCTTATCTAATTTTCTCATCATATATGTATCTCATACCACCCATATCATATCAAATCACTATATCCATAACTCATTGTTTCTTCACATATGGACACAAATCAATGGTCCATTTCTTAAGGAACCCTAATATGGTTCAATCATCATTTAATCTTTATCATTACGTCATCTACCAAATAGTCATTCTTTCATCTCACAGACGTATAGTCTATATCGATTTTTCCCAATTCATCATGAAATTCAAATCTTAAGTTCCACAAGCACATGTTTCTAATCAATCATATTCTTAACACCCAGATCAAACAATCATTTTGATGCCATCACATCATATTCACATTCTCACTAATCTTCCTCAAATCGATTCAAAAACTCGTAACGAACATATATGCCCAAGTATGATCCTAATACTGGGCTCTGATACCATTACTGGATCGGATCCCAACAATTTTCCATAATAGTAACCCACTAAACAAGTTGACGTGAAAAGAGAAGTTTGAGTGGTCAAATGCTTGTCAACGAAGTTTTGATGAATTCAAAGAAAGACTGATTACAGCTCCTATACTCACATTGCCAACGAGGACTGAAGGATTTGTAGTGTATAATGATGCCTCGAGATAGGGGTTAGGGTGTGTTTTCATGCATAATGATAAGGTTGCAGCCTATGCTTCTAGGAAATTGAAGAAGCATGAGTAGAACTACCCCAGCTATGATCTAAAGTTAGCAGTAGTAGTTTTTGCATTAAGAATTTGGAGGCATTACTTGTATGGCTTTCCCTATAGGATTTTTACCGATCACAAGAGTCTATAATATTTATTCACTCAAAAGGAACTAAACATGAGGCAAAGGAGATGGTTGAAGTTAATAAAAGATTATGATTGTACAATAGAGTATTGCCCTGAAAAGGCCAATATAGTGACTGATGCCTTAAGTAGGAGACCTACCAATTTGATAACACAATTGAAGATGACATATCTTCCACTACTAACGAAAATGAGGTCTCTAGGAGTGAGATTGGACATCACAGACTTAGGGGCATTAATTGCTACCTTTCATGTTCACCCCATTTTGGTAGATCAAATTAGAGAGGGACAAAAGCAAGATCCACAATTGATGAAATTGAAAAATGAAGTTGATATTGGGCAAAGAATAGATCTTGCAATAAGGGAAGATGGTATGGTAATGAAGGGGTAACGATTATGTGTACCAGATATAGGAGAATTAAAAAAAGAGAATTTTAAAGGAAGCTCACTCCTCAGCTTACGTTATGCATCCGAGTAGCACGAAAATGTATCGCACTCTCTACAAACACTATTGGTGGAGAGGGATGAAAAAGAAAATAACATAATTTGTTTATAAGTGTCTAACTTATCAACAAGTAAAAGCAGAACATTAGAAACATACAGGATTAGTGTAGCCCCTCCCTATCCCAGAATGGAAGTGGGAGAAGATTACTATGGACTTTATATTATGACTTACACAAAGTTAGAGGGGGCACGATGATGTATGGATGATAATGGATAGGTTAACAAAGTCGACACATATCCTTCCAAACAAGAATGATTATCCCTTAAAAAAGTTAGCCCAACTTGTTGTGGATGAGATAGTATGACTCCATGGTATGTCGATTTCTATTGTCTCAGACCATAACTCTAAGTTTACATCAAGATTTTGGCCCAGCTTATAGAAAGACTTAGGTACTTGCTTGAAGTTTTACATTGCCTTTCACCCCCTAGACGGATGGACAGTTAGAGAGGATTATACAGACACTTGAGGATTTACTTAGGTCCTATGTCATGGAGTTTTGGGGGAGTTAGGACACGCACCTAACACCAATAGAGTTCATGTACAATAATAATTATCATGCCAACATTGACATGGCCCCTTATGAGGCATTTTATGAAAGAAAATGCAAAACTCCGATATGTTAGGATGAGGTAGGTGAAAATAAATTGATAGGTCTCGAACTTATACTTATGACAACAATAAAATTTAAGTTATTCAGGACAGATTAAAGATAGCTCAGGATAGGTGAAAAAGCTATGTAGATAATCTTTGTAGGGATCTTGAATTTGAAATTGGAGATAGATTATTTCACAAGATTTCCCCTTATAAAGTTGTACTTATATTTGGGAAACATAATAAGCTAAGTCCGCATTATATAAGACTATATGAGATCATAGAAAGAATTGGATCAATAGTGTATCGACTGAAGCTACTAGATGAGCTCGCGAGGAATGAATAAATAATTTGTCAAAAGTGAACGTTGGAGTTATATCCCTAGTGAAGACTCAAGCATAAGAGTTAGAAAATGCTATTGAGACTGTATGCATGTTGTTGATGTAGAGTACCAACTTTGTAAGTGGATTTGTGAATTAAAGGGGACACCTCGCTAATGTAAGGGGAATTTAGGTCCATATTATAATCTGTGTAAATATGTTTGGGAAACACACATTATATATGATAAATATGTTACCAACACAGGAAGTTATGTTTGCAAATAAATTGAAATATATGGAGAAACTGGTATGAATGAACAGACCTTAGGATAAGTCAATGTGACATCACGGGAAATCGAATGAACTGAGGAAATCATTCGAGAAAAAGGGCATTAATTGAGAAAATGAGAATATCATGTGTTAATACTACTGCACTGAGGAATTAGTTACTTAAAGAATTACAAAAAAATGGGCATAACAAGTCTTAGGCATATCTGTTGGAGTTAACAATGCCCCCGACAGTATTATGATACTAAAGGTTAAAATGATTCGAGCAACATGATATCAATGAGTGATTATGATCATTGATAGTATTTTGAATGTGTTTGAAAAAATAAGATGAAATTTTAAATATTTGCGGAATAATAATATAAGCCATATTAGTGATGAAAAAAAAGGAAAATTTGTGCAGAATTTCTAACCCCAGTGTTAATTATACTGCTTCAATTTGGAGATTTTGCAATATATCACGAAGTTGCCCATTAGAGATTAAGATGCAATCTGTTGTAATAATATAAAGTGATTTTGTGTACCTAGGGCCAATTATAGCCTCATGAACTGCATTTTGGATGCATGACTATAGAAATTGCTTTGAAAGCTTGGAGACATTATTTGTACAGAAACATTTTGGATAGATATATGAATATATAGATCAGTAAAGATTGAGGTTGTTGGACCCTGCTGCCGGAGCCCAACATCGGACATGAGAGCGTGGCGTGAAACGTGCTAATGATACATGTAAGGAAAAAGACCCGCGGAAGATTAATGGGCCTGCTGGAAAACAAACTTGAAACCTGCTTTCATGTGATTTAATAAACAAGGCTAAACAGATGAATTTAACGATTGAGAAAGGAGACCATCGGAAGTTCAATGGACCCATCGTGAACAATCTCAAAACTTACTTTCATGCTTTAAAACAAACATATCCATAAGTCGTTATCAAAAAGATGAGTTTTACTAAAGCTTTAAGAACATCTCAAACCAAATTACAACTTTGAGTTCAAGAGCCAAAAATACAAAATACTCTTGAACCGATAGTACTTGAAATGAAACTAAAGTTTAAAAATAAACATGACAAAATGGAGTGTCGCCGTACTCGTAACTCACTCGATCTCCTGCTCGTCACCTGAATGGGGGAGATTAGAGGGGGTGAGCTATAAAGCTCGTGGGAACATATTTATAATATAGTATTAAGCAAAAGTATTCAAAAATATCTCATTGCCGTGGTACTTGTTGAAATCATAGCCATTGATCATGTATATGTCATTGTCTTGAAAAATGCTTGATTCTTGAACAATTCATGATGACATAACAAATCATAACACATAACATAACATAATGGTTTGGGTTGTCCCTGGTTCGTGACGTACTACACATGCCATCGAAATGTTGATGTGTAGACGTAGTTTCGTGAGGGAATCCTTGTGAGAAACCCTGTGCCTCAGTCAGGCAGGCGGGAGAAGCCTTTTCGTGAGTCAATGTGCACTTGACTATTCGTGAGGGACACCGCAAACCCACATAAACATGCATTATTCATGTTCTTGTAATCTTGTTTGCCAAACTGACACTTGCTTGTAAACTTGCTTGTAATCTTGCTTGTCATGTATTTCATAAAAACTTGAATTTATGTACTTGTATTCGAGAAAGGAGAAAAACTCTCTTTTTGGAATTCTTTTCATAATTCATGAATGCAAATCATGTAACAACATATAATCATTCCTAATCGTATATAATGCAGTCGTGATGATGCAATTTCAATGCATTAATTCTTTCTTGATTTGAACAAAACAATGAGTACTTATATACTCTATTATAAACATGAACCCACCTGATTTCCTTGCTTGTTCCTGCCTAAGAATGAGTTTCCTCTTGAGCCTCTTGATGCTCTTGCCTCACTTGATCTCCTAAAATAAGAACCAAAATCCCATTCAATAACTTTTGCTGAAACAATAATTTCATTCTTAACTTCCATCAAAAATTCCATAGCCTTAGAAACTGATTCATAATTTCATCTCTTCACAAAACTTGTAGATCTATGTCTCTAGTTTACAACGTCTCAAAAATCACCTCAAAAGGACTTATGTAGCAAAAGATATGATCAAAACACTAAAAACCATCTGCGCTGGAAAACTGGCCTCGCCGCGACGAGTCTCGCTCGTCGCGGCGTGCGGCCCTCTATCGTACGTCGCGGCGTGTGGCTTGGCACGTCGCGACATGTGGCCTTCTGCACACCGTGGCGTGCGGCCGTCCGCACGTCGTGACGTGCGGACGGGATCTTCGTCTCCTGAACCCAATTTTCACCATTTTCAACCTTAAAACCTTTCCTTTCTCAACTACAACACATCTAACCCATAAATCAAGTTCCGTACTTCCATTCTAAACTCATTCTAACACCAAAAACATTAACAAAACAACAACCCATGCAAATCTACAAATCTTTCCCATAAACCCTAACTCCGTCGATTTCTACTCAATCCAAGCAAAACTAGGGTTTGATTCAACCTAAACAAGAGTAGAAGAGTGAAACAAACCTAAAGAATGCTTCTAAACCTTCGAAATCTACAACTGGAGCTTTCCTCTTCTTCTCCCTCTTCTTCCTCTCCTACGATGCTCTTCTCTTCTTCTTTTCTCTTTTTCTTTTCTTCTCTCTTCTCCTTTAACTCCTTAAACCTAATGAAAATACAAAGACTCAAATGCCCTCCTTTGCTTAGCCTTAAACATCATAACTCAAGTGCCTTGACCATTTTGCCCTCAACATTTCTACTCTTTCAAACACTTATTCCATACTAATCTCAAATAATTCTAATTTTCCATGAATATTTTCAATAAAATCAAACTATGTCATAAATCATAAATCAAATAAATTCATGCTTAGTAACATCAAGAAAAACAATTTGGGGCCCAATATTTCTCCCCCTCTTAAAAGAAATTTCGTCCTCAAAATTTACCTGAATCATCGAAAAGACTTGGATATTTCTCTTTCATGGCGTCTCTAGGCTCCCACATGGCTTCTTCCATTGAATGGTTCCTCCACAGAACTTTAACTAGCTGAACTGTCTTATTCCTGAGAACCTTTTCCTTTGTGTCCAAGATCTCTACTGGGATTTTCTCATAACTCAAGTCGTCTCTTAACTGAACCTCTGAAACATGAATGACATGAGAAGGATCTGATCTGTACCTCCTCAGCATGGAAACATGAAAAACATCATGGATCTGAGACAACTCTGGCGGCAACGCCAACCTGTAAGCTAGAGGTCCGATCCTCTCAAGAATTTCATAAGGACCCACATATCTTGGACTTAACTTGCCTTTCTTGCCAAACCTCATTACTCCCTTCCAAGGAGACGTCTTGAGGAACACTTTCTCACCGACTTCATACTCCATCTCCTTTCGATGAGCATCAGTGTAACTCTTCATCCTATCCTGAGCTGCCTTAAGCCGCTGCTTAACCAGATTGACTTTATCCACTGTCATCTGAATCAATTCTAGTCCTACCAGTTTCCTCTCTCCTTCTTCATCCCAACATATCGGAGTTTTACACCTTCTTCCATACAAAGCCTCATATGGAGCCATCTGAATGCTCGAATGGTACGAATTATTATAAGCAAATTCGACCAATGGTAAATGCTCATCCCAAGCTCCCTTGAAATCCAACACACATGCCCTGAGCATTCCCTCAAGTGTCCGAATGGTCCTCTCAGATTGACCATCCGTCTAAGGGTGAAATGCCGTACTAAAATGTAGCTTAGTACCTAAAGCTTCCTACAAGCTTCCCCAAAATCTCGATGTGAACCGAGGATCCCTGTCAGACACTATAGAATCTGGAATCCCATGCAACCTCACTACCTCATCAATGTACTTCCTGGCTAGCACATGTAATCTAATCACCGCCTGATTGCGGAAAATGGGCTGACTTCATCAACCGATCCACTATAACCCATATGGCATCATGCTTCCTACTAGTCTTAGGCAAACCCATCAGAAAATCCATGGTTACTCTTTGCCACTTCCACTCAGGAATGGACAATGGCCTTAACTTGCCTGAAGGCGCCTGGTGTTCAGCCTTGACTTGTTGACACACGAGACACTTCTTGACATACTCTGCTACATCCTCTTCATGCCCTTCCACCGTAATTGCTCTCTCAAATCTCTATACATCCTGGTGCTACTGGTGCATGGCATAAAGGCGTTGTGTGCCTCATCCAAAATCTCATCCTTAACCTCCTTGCTATCTGGAATACAAAGCCCGTCCCCGTTGTCATGAGTCCATCCTCTCTCACTACTACTTCGTAACCTTACCATTCTCAATTTCCTCGCTAAGCTTGCTCAACTCTGCATCCTGTGCCTGCAACTCCTTAACCTTCTCCCTGAGTATAGGCCTTACTCTGAAATTAGCTAGAAGGCAATTTGGTTCCTCCTGCTTCAAGCTTATCTTAAGCTTGGCCATCTCTTCCAATAAAGGAAGATAAACTGCCTGAACATGAGCAATAGAAGACTTTCTGCTCAAAGCATCCGCCACTACATTCGCTTTGCCTGGATAGTACTCAATCAACAAATCATAATCCTTGAGTAACTCAATCCACCTTCTCTGTCTCAAATTCAATTCCTTCTGGCTCAGTAAGTACTTGAGACTCTTATGATCCGTAAAGATCCTCGTCTGAACCCCATATAGATAGTGTCTCCAAATCTTCAAGGCAAAGATCACTGCTGCTAACTCCAAGTCATAAGTCGGATAATTCAACTCATACTACTTCAGTTGCCTTGAAGCATATGCTATTACCCTGTCTTCCTGCATCAACACACAACCGAGACCCTTCCTTGAAGCGTCACTATAAACCGTATAGCCCTCATCACCCGAAGGCAAAATCAGCACTGGAGCACTTGTCTACCTGCACTTGAGCTCCTCAAAGCTCTTCTGGCATTCATCAGTCCAAATAAATTTTTGATTCTTCCTCAATAGCTTAGTCATCGGAGCAGCTATCATGGAGAATTCTTCTACAAACCTCCTGTAGTAACCTGCCAGACCCAGAAAACTCCTTACCTCTGTCGCTGTCTTAGGTGCATGCCAATTCACCACTGCTTCAACTTTCCTTGGATCAACATGCACACCATCCTGCGAAATCACATGTCCAAGGAAAGTCACCTCATGAAGCCAAAACTCACACTTGCTGAACTTGGCATAAAGCTCTCTCTCCCTAAGAGTCCGCAATACAATCCTGAGATGCTCCTCATGATCTTCTTCACTCTTAGAATGCACCAGAATGTCATCTATAAACACTATGACAAACTGATCCAGAAACTCCTTGAAGACCCTATTCATGAGATCCATGAAAGCAGCTAGAGCATTGGTCAAGCCGAATGGCATAACCAAAAACTCATAGTGCCCATATCGTGTCCTGAATGCTGTCTTGCTTACATCAGCCTCCTTGATTTTGAGCTGATGATAGCCTGACCTAAGATCAATCTTGGAAAAGACCCGTGCTCCCTGCAGCTGATCAAATAGATCATCTATCCGTGGCAAAGGATACTTGTTCTTAACTGTCACCTTGTTGAGTCTCCGATAGTCAATGCACATCCGCCATGACCCATCCTTCTTCTTAACAAACAGAACCGGTGCTCCCCAAGGAGACGAACTCGGCCTGACATATCCCTTCTCTAACAGTTCCTCCAACTATTCCTTAAGCTCCCTCAACTCAGCTGGAGCCATCCTGTATGGCGGGATAGAAATAGGCGCGGTTCCAGGAATCAAGTCAATGGCAAACTCGATTTCCCTCACCGGCGGAAAACCTGGTAACTCATCTGGGAAAACATCTGGAAACTCCCTCACAACCGGGAAATCTTCTAACTTCCCTTCATGCACAACGACATCTACAACATGCGCCAAGTAAGCTTCACACCCCTGGCCCATCATCCTTTTAGCTAACATAGCTGAAATCAGTCTTGGCGAGGGTGTCTTCCTGTCTCCTCTGAAGATCACCTTCTCACCATTGCCCAGATCAAACTCTACCTCTTTCCGACCACAATCCAGCTTGGCCAGATATTTCTCCATAGTATCCATCCCCAAGATAACATCTAATCCCCTAAGGTCTAGCGGTAGTAAGTCCACTACCAATCTAGCACCCTCAATGAAGAGCTCACACTGCTCATACACCTGACTGATCACCACATTCCTCCCTAGAGGAGTACTAACAACCAAAGGCCTATCCAAAGGCACAGAACTCACACCATGCAATGCTATGCTCATGAAAACAAAAGAGTGCGTGGAACCGTAATCAATCAAAACAAAGATCTGAATCAAATAATCGAGCCATACCCGGACAACCTCGGTGCAGCTGCAGCTTCCTCCCTAGTCATGGCAAACACTCTTGCTTGCGCTGACCCTTGGCCTTCTGGAGGAATGGCTCGCTTGCAGCCCCCGAGCCGCCTACTTCAAGAATCGGTCAGTTCCCACTGTCTCTCGCACACCTTGAGCTCAAATCATGACCCCTCTGGTCTCGGTGCTCGTGGACAATGCTTGGCTATATGTCCCTTCTCTCCATTCAAACAAACTCCAAGTGACTGAGGCACTCTCCCGTGATGCTTCCTATCTTTGGTCACATAAGGGATAGTTGAACCAACTTCTTCCGCTTCTACCGGTGCCTCCCACATTAGAGGCTTGCCACGACATCGGCCTCACTGCTTGTTCCTGGTAGCCCCACTGCTACCCACTTCACTCTGACTGAAAGAGCTCCTCGTGCTCCTCTCAGGCATTGGAGCACTTGTACCCTTCCTGAATGTCTGCTCCCTGTTCTTCCTCTTCTTGTTCGCTTCATTTCTGATATTCTCCAGCTTCTCAGCCTGGAGAGCAGCATCCACCAATTGTTGGTAGTCACAGAAATTGTGAATCAGAACTTTCTCCCTGATTCCCAAGTGAAGACCTCCTTAAAACTTGCGACACTTGTCTTCCTCTGTTGCCTGATGTTAGGCGCATATCGGAAAGCAGGTGAACTTCAGCTCATACTCGCTACACTCATGTCCTCTGCATGAGATTCAGAAATTCCTGGCCTTATCCTCGCACATAAACCCCGGAGAGATACTTCTTCCTAACACTTCTACAAAGTCCTCCATGTCAACACCGATGGCACAACTTGACCGCGAGGAGCATCGACTCCCACCAATGCAGTCGCCACCGCAACAAACCGATCGCATAATCTAGCTTGTCCTCATCCGAGCATCTCATCGAACTAGAACCTCTCGGTCCTCTTCAATCAAGCTTGACCTCTTACGGATTAGTAGTCCCATCAAATCCACATTTCAAACTTCCGGAGCTTGTCATACGCCCATCATCGCTCATGGAGCTTGCATCGGCATCTGAGATCTCTGACCCATAGTGTTGGGACCCGATCCGAGAATCGGATCCTAACCGAAAAACGAAGAGAACGGAGGGAACGGAACCGAATGGAAACGGAAATTTCGTATCGAAATTTCGAATCAGAATACAAAGCATAAGAATCGAAAGCGAAGCGCATAAACGGAAATTTCGCATCGAAATTTCGAATCGGAAACAATATGGCGAATTACAATTCAATACAAATAACAGAATGCGAATCGAATCAAAGAACAAAGGTGAACTGAAAGCAAATCGAATCATAAAGAAATTTCGAATCGGAAACAAAATGCGGAAACCAATAGCAAACACTAACTCGATCACAAAGCAAAAGAAGCGAGAGCGAAGCGAATACGAATACGAATAACGACAAACAAAGCGAAAGCGGAAGCAAGCGAATGTCCGACATCCGTGCATAAGTTATCTACATAAAGCGTCGCGTTGGAGATCTAAACTAAGACATATTCCAAAATCCAGTATGAATTCTTTTTTTCTTTTTCCTTATAACCATTTTTACTCAATTTCTTTCTCTTTTTTTTTCTTTCTTATGCCAAAATTTTTCCACACTTTAGCCATCTTTCATACAAATCATACGTCTCATCCGAAATCAACTACTTCTTATTTATTTTTCTTTTTCAGCTTATTATCTACCGAAATTTTGGCAGCATAACGGCAACATTTAGCCTAACCCAAACCTGCAAAGTGTAAAGAAATACACTTCTAAAAGCCAAACAGATCTCAAAATCATCGGACTCTCCCGTCCGGAATCCAAACACCAGCAAAACGCAAACCTAAATCTAATACTTCCATAATTCTCAATTCAATACCAAACTCATATACAAATTTCCAAATCATATACAATTTCTTACTCTCAAACATTCAGTCATAATCTTCATACATTCTGAAAAACATCATAATCACTTAATGGAAATTCAAACCATTTACAAAATATTCCAAATCTCAATACTTCCACAACCATACTAACGATGCAAAAACGGACCCAAAAGTCTTCACATTCTTTCATCCGATTTCCTGCTCGAAACCTGGAGATGGGGATGAAAGGGGGGTGAGCTCGGAAGCTCGTGGATAACACATTTATAAATTGAATAACAAGCAGAAATCAATTTTCATAAACTTTTTTCCAAAAGGCTAATTTTTCAAACTTTATAATTTTTCAAACAATTTCCTCAAACCCTTTTTTTCATATTTTTCAAACTTTTCACAATAATCTCACTTTTCTCATATTTTTTTCAAACTTGTCAATTTTTTTTCATAAATATGAATGCAACATTCAGAGACAAAATTGAAAACACATAACATATCAGAATGGTCTGGTTCGGTCCAAAACAGAACGTACTGCACATTCTCGCATAATGTCCTGCGATCGTGAGCGAACGTCTACACTTTCCCGCATAGCGGTCTAGTGTAGTCGTGAGGGAGTCCAAAATCGGAGCTCCGTGCCATTAGCGGGCAGCCGGGCGAAGGCTATACAAATAGAGACAGCGCTGACTCACAAAGGACCTACCAAACCCACATAACACATAATCAAAAACGAAATTTCAGAATGTCCGAAGGCACTTTTCAAAATCTTGCCTTTCTAACTTTATTTCATCGAATACTAACAAACTCACAATTCAAATACTTCATACAATTTAATTTATTCAATCAATCAATGCAACAATTCGCATAATTTGTCAATGCATACACAACAAATGCATTTTCAGAAATTTCTATCAATTTATCAAATCACTAAAACAATGAATTTAAGTTTATAATAATTTTTGAAAATGATTGAAATCAAAATTTCAAAATTCTTAATCAATTCTTATTTTCAAACGCTTACAATAATTTATCAAAATCCAAACTTTTGCTTTCTTTCATTTTTGAAAATTCATATATTGCCTATAAATCAAAATATAAATATGCTACCCACTTCGAATTAAATACCAAACTTGATTTCAAGCTCCAATTGATCCTCGCTTCTTTCCTTCTTTCAATTTAAAATTGACCTAAGCCATAAAATCCAGATTCCACATCATAAATTGCGAAATTCCCAAAATTAACTATCGGAAATTCATAAACATCATACTTCCAAGCTTTCTAAAATCGAATTTCTAAAATCTCCAATTTCAAAATTAGACCTAAACCAATACACTCAAATTCAATCTCATAAATAACTTAATTTTCAAAATTGATGTCATAATTCATCAATTCACACTAATTCTAAGACATCTAAATCCTCAATTTCAAAATCCCCAAATCTTAAAATTGGCCTAAACCAATTTTCACAAATTCAATACCATAAAATACAATTTCTTCAAAATTAACTTCACATATCATCAATCCATAGTATTTTCATGATTCTACACTAACAATTTCCAAAAACCCCAAATTATAAAATTTGGGCATAATCCCAATTAAATTTTCATCCAAAATTAAATCAATTTCAACATGTATTCTCTAAAATTGATCATGGAATTAGTAAACCCACATCATTTCTAATGATTCTAAACCAAAAACTTATCAAAAACTCAAAATCCAAAATTTTTTCCTTACCTCTTTCTCCTTCAAACTTCGGATTTATGGAGCTTTAGAGGGAGCTTCCACCTTCTTTCATCCTTCTTCCTTGAAATCTACTCAAAACAAGCTTTAAGACTCTTAAATTTCAAAATCTAGCTTTCTCTCTCTTTTCTCCCCTTTTTTTTTCTCTCATCCGAAACTTCAATCTTCTCTTCTCTTCTTATTTTCCTTCTTTTCTCTAGAATAATCGTGGCTCTTCTCTTCTCCCACGACATCATCTGATTTTTAAGGGCCATGTCATTTAAAATTTGACAAAAAGACCAAAATGCCCCTCACATGTTACTTTATGACATGATTTATTTCGGATCTGATTCGCACTATCAATTTGAAGGAATTTGTCCAAACTTCCTCCTAGAGAAATGTTCCTCTCAATCATACGAATCCAACGCCACTAACCGCGCTCAATTCGGATCACTACACCAAAAGTTATGCGCAAAACAGTTCGGGTATATCCATATTCTAACACATTTTCCATGTACGATTATTTCCGTCCAAAAGTTTACATTCTTAAACCCAGAATTGAAACTCGATGTCTTCATAACAATTGTAGCCTTATGTCTCTAGTTTGATTCAAAACAAGAATCGCCTCATTTCAATTCCCAGATCAAAAGTTATGCTTAGAATACTCTCAGGTGTTCCCAATCCGAAAATTACACCCTAATCCGAACTTAAATTCAAACATTAAAAGTCTTAGGGGCAAAATTGACATTTCATGTATTCATATGATTAGTATCCCCTTATCTTATCTTTATTTCGCCTTAAGAATCACTTCAATCGGATCTCTACAGATCCTGAATTTCACAAAATACTAAACCATGTTCGGAAAATTTCTCGACTCACTTTGATTAAATTAATCTCCATTAATTTAATCTCAAAAATTCACAAATTTCCAAAGAGAATGTATGGAATTGTCTTACGAATCCAACGCCGCAAGAATCAACTCAATCGGATGTCGGACGGAAAAGATATGAGCAAAATAGTGAACAAAGGTCGAATCGGAGGAGGAAGCAAGAACACTAAAGGAGCAAAACGGCGTCGTATTAGGGCGAGGTCACCCTGGTGACGCGTCACCCTGGTGACGCGAGCCAAACGCTCGCCGTCACCCTGGTGACGCGTCGCCCTAGCAACGTGGGTGATACATTTTTTTTTTTTCACATAAAACTGCCAAAATTCATAACTCTTAATCCCGAACTCCAATTTTGACAAACTTAGTCTCTATAGAAAGCTTGAAGGAAGCACTACATCTTCCACAAAGGACATAAAAATCAATTTGACTCCTACGGGAGTCCATTTTCCGGTCAAAGCTACTATCCGTTAATATTCATGCTAAAACCACAATATAAACTTGTAAAAATCATAACTTATTATTCCGAGATCGAAAAATTGCATACTTTATATCGAAATAAAGATCAAAACAAATCCTTAAATTTTCATGAAGAACATCAATTCTCAATTAACCTCTAACTAGGTTAATTTCTCAGTCAAAGATTCCGTCATCATAATTAAAGTCAAAAGTCAACCTTATCAAACATAAACTTTGACTGATCATAACTTTCACTCCCGATATCGAAAAATTGCAAACTTCATGTCCACAGAAAGATATTAATATAACCTACAAGTTTTCAGAAGACCATTTTATCAAATTTTGCCTCAATCAAAAGTCAACCTTCCAAGGCCAAAAAGTCGACTATTACACAATTTTTTTTTCTTCATATTTTCACTCTTTCTCTTTTTAGTCATGATTTTCAACTCAATTTCAATCAACTCATCCACTTTATCATTCATATCACTAAGTCAAATTGTCACTCAAGGTTCGGGGTCCAACACATAGCATACGTGAAAGCCTGAGCAAAGGCTTGAAAGAAACTCGGATCCATGGGAGTTCCCTGAGGCATAGGAGGAGGCGGTGGAGGCACTTCTTGTTGCAAACTAGGTGCCTCTGAAATCGGAACAGAATGTGTCCCGACATCCTGAGGAATATGGGATTCATCCGTACTCCCCTGACGAGAATGAGATCGAGTCATAGTTCCCCGAGTTCTCCTTCGAGGTGGCATATTCACTCCTTGAATAGAAAACCATTGAAAACTTCAGTTCAAGTAAGACAATTTTCAAAATATGCAAAAACAGTTCCAATCATGAAAAACAATGCAAGTTATTTCTTGAAAGTGATGTCATGCAGCCCTAGATCAAAAACCTAGGCTCTCTGATACAACAACATGTTGGACCCCACTGCTGGAGCCCAACATCGGACATGAGAGCGTGGCGTGAAACGTGCTAATGATACATGTAAGGAAAAAGACCCGCGGAAGATTAATAGGCCTGCTGGAAAACAAACTTGAAACCTGCTTTCATGTGATTTAATAAACAAGGCTAAACAGATGAATTCGGAAGTTCAATGGACCCATCGTGAACAATCTCAAAACTTACTTTCATGCTTTAAAACAAACATATCCATAAGTCGTTATCAAAAAGATGAGTTTTACTAAAGCTTTAAGAACATCTCAAACCAAATTACAACTTTGAGTTCAAGAGCCAAAAATACAAAATACTCTTGAACCGATAGTACTTGAAATGAAACTAAAGTTTAAAATAAACATGACAAAATGGAGTGCCACCAGACTCAGAACTCACTCGATCTCCGCTTGTCATCCGAATGGGGAGATTAGAGGGCTGAGCTATAAAGCTCGTGGGAACATATTTATAATATAGTATTAAGCAAAAGTATTCAAAATATCTCATTGTCGTGGTACTTGTTGAAATCATAGCCATTGATCATGTATATGTCATTGTCTTGAAAATGCTTGATTCTTGAACAATTCATGATGCATGACACATAACAAATCATAACACATAACATAACATAATGGTTTGGGTTGTCCTCGTTCGTGACGTACTACATACCATCGAAATGTTGATGTGTAGACGTAGTTTCGTGAGGGAATCCTTGTGAGAAACCCCGTGCCTCGGTCAGCAAAGTGGAGAAGCCTTTTCGTGAGTCAATGTGCACTTGACTATTCGTGAGGGACACCGAAACCCACATAAACATGCATTATTCATGTTCTTGTAATCTTGTTTGCCAAACCGCACTTGCTTGTAAACTTGCTTGTAATCTTGTTTGTCATGTATTTCATAAAAACTTGAATTCATGTACTTGTATTCGTGAAAGGAGAAAAACTCCCTTTTTGGAATTCTTTTCATAATTCATGAATGCAAATCATGTAACAACATATAATCATTCCTAATCATATATAATGCAGTCGTGATGATGCAATTTCAATGCATTAATTCTTTCTTGATTTGAACAAAACAATGAGTACTTATATACTCTATTATAAACATGAACCCACATGATTTCCTTGCTTGTTCCTGCCTAAGAATGAGTTTCCTCTTGATCCTCTTGCCTCACTTGATCTCCTAAAATAAGAACCAAAATCCCATTCAATAACTTTTGCTAAAACAATAATTTCATTCTTAACTTCCATCCAAAATTCCATAGTCTTAGAAACTGATTCATAATTTCATCTCTTCACAAAACTTGTAGATCTATGTATCTAGTTTACAACGCCTCAAAAATCACCTCAAAAGGACTTATGTAGCAAAAGATATGATCAAAACACTAAAAACCATATGCGCTGAAAAACTGGCCTTGCCGCGACGAGGCTCCCTCGTCACGACGAGCGGCCTGGCACGCCGCGGCGTGCGGCCCTCTATCGCACGTCGCGGCGTGTGGCTTGGCACGTCACGACATGTGGCTTTCTACACGCCGCGGCGTGTGGCCTCACACACGTCGCGACGTGCGGACGGGAGCTTCGTCTCCCGAACCCAGTTTCTGCCATTTTCAACCTTAAAACCTTTCCTTTCTCAACTACAACACATCTAACCCATAAATCAAGTTCCATACTTCCATTCTAAACCCATTCTAACACCAAAAACATTAACAAAACAACAACCCATGCAAATCTACAAATCTTTCCCATAAACCCTAACTCCGTCGATTTCTACTCAATCCAAGCAAAACTAGGGTTTGATTCAACCTAAACAAGAGTAGAAGAGTGAAACAAACCTAAAGAATGCTTCTAAACCTTCGAAATCTACAACTGAGCTTTCCTCTTCTTCTCCTCTTCTTCCTCTCCTCGATGCTCTTCTCTTCTTCTTTTCTCTTTTTCTTTTCTTCTCTCTTTTCCTTTAACTCCTTAAACCTAATGAAAATACAAAGACTCAAATGCCCTCCTTTGCTTAGCCTTAAACATCATAACTCAAGTGCCTTGACCATTTTTCCCTCAACATTTCTACTCTTTCAAACACTTATTCCATACTAATCTCAAATAATTCTAATTTTCCATGAATATTTTCAATAAAATCAAACTATGCCATAAATCATAAATCAAATAAATTCATGCTTAGTAAAGTCAAGAAAAACAATTTGGGGCCCAACAGAGGTACTTAGTGAGTTTGCAAGGATTGTGCAAATAAGTATTTCCCAATAACGCTAGTGTTGTAAATTGATGCATTGAATAGAAAATTCAATCGCATAGTATCTCAAATTTGGATGTTCAGATTATCAAATTGAGTGTATTAATGAGTGTAGAATGTTGAGATAAAAAGGGGCAAAAAGAAAGTATTATTTGCTATTGAATTTAAAATCAGTTGTGTATAAAAGGATTGACAAAGCCCAAATTGAGGATTTAGAACTTGTGAACCTTATCGGGGAATTGAAAACATATCCAACTTTCAAGTAAATGATATTTATGATTGGATTAAGAAGTATGTATTATTTGATAAAAAGACTGTTAGAGAAAACACAAGAAACAATCGAAGCTATATGTCCTAGTATGAGTACATCGAAAGAGCAATTGATGGCAAAGAATGTAGAACCGAGTGATTACACATTTGAGTTGCTAATAGTCTTAATTATTCGAGACAGGTGTAAAGCTTACATTTTTGGAGTTCATAGGAATATGAGATTAATGTATAGTTCAAATTAACTGCAGGCATATCAATCGTTATCTTGACGATACCATTACAATAGTATATAAGGGGTCATATAACAAAAAGGGAGTCGTTCGCCCCTACATTGGAATGAAGAGGGTATGAGAAAAAAAATGGTTGAAGGCCACAATTGTTGGACCCCGAACTTTCGGTAGAAATTAGAAATATTAAATGGAATTAATGAGTGTGTTTGTATAGGTATTGTGTTATAGATGTTATTGTGCTTAAAGGAAATTGATGAGAAATTGAGTGATTGGTTTTGATGACTTTGAAATTTGAGTAGAGTTGTATGAGTTATGAAAGTTAAAGTGAATGGGTTAATTGAAATGGAAGTTGAAATCAAGAAATAGAAAGTAAAAGTATAAAATTTTGAAGAAATTAGAAAGTTTGACTTTTTGGAGTAAAGAGTTGACTTTTGATTTAGGCAGAATTTGAGGAAATGATCGTCATGAAATTGTAACTTATGTCGAGAGCTTTTCGTAGCCATAAAGTATGCTATTTTTGATAACGGGATTGAAAGTTATGATCTTTAAAAGTTAAGTGTATTTTGCTTTAGTTTTGAAAAATGTTCTAAGTGTAGGATTGTATATGTTGTGTTTTGAGGCGATTTCCATACTGATGTGGTTTGAATTGGAGTAAATGGTCTACATGATAGTTATAGAGAATTTGAATAGCTTTAAAATGATGTATAATATGCGATTCTTGGTTGTGGAGGTTGAAAGATATGATAATGTGAAATTTGGATATTGCTTAGGTGATTGCTATCAGGACAGAAACTTTGATTGAAAAATTAACTTAGCTAGAGATTGAATTTGCTTTGGAGTTCTTCATGAACATTGTAGAGCTTGTTTTTATCTTTCTATTGATATAAAGCACGAAAATTTTGGACAAGAGAGTAGAAAGTTATGATTTTTAGAAGTTCTGATGCTGTTTAGTGTGAAGCTGATCGACTAGTCAGTTTGTGTTGAGTTTTTGACCCATTTAGAGGTCGATCTGATTTTTAATCCCTTAATAAAAGTTGTAGAGGGTCCTTTTACCTTTCTATAGACACTAAGTTTGTCAAATTTGAAGTTCTGGATCAAAAGTTATGATGTTTACAAGTTTTGGTACTGTGAAGAGTTTATCGATCGGTCACATTGTAGCAAACTTTTGATTCCTTTAGTGTCCGAGCTTGCCTTTGAGTCCTTCTTGAAAATGGTAGAGCTGTCTCTCAGCTTTCCAATGAAACAAACCGCGACTGATTTGGAGCTCGGAGTCAAAAGTTATGAGGGTTTGAAGTTTGAAGGTCAGATTGGGTGCCGACCGACCTCTGTTGGCCGAGCCGACCTCTGTTGGCCGACCGACCTCTGATGGCCGACCGACCTCTGTTGGTCGACCGATCTTCGTTCTGGCCGAGCTTTGATTTTCTGGCCGAGCTTTGATTTTTCTGGCCGAGCTCTGACCTCCCTTCACTCTTTTGAGCATAACTTCTTCGTCCGACATCCGATCGATCTGATTCCTTTTGAAAATTAAACTAGAGACGTGAGGCTATAAATGTTATGAAGAAGCCGAGCTATGATTTAGCCTCTAAGACTTCTAAATGCGGGTCGGAAGTTTAGTGTAGTGTTCAGTCTTGGTGTTGTAAGGACTGAACAGTGTTCAGTATTTTGGAGATATCTCGATCGGTAGAGCTCCGATCGATCTGATTCTTTTTGGAAATTCAAATAGAGATATGGGGCTACAAATGTTATGAAGGTTCTGAGCTATAATTTAGCCTCTAAGACTTCCAAATTCAGGTCGGAAGTTAGGTGTAGTGTTCAGCCTGGGGTCTGAAGAACAAACTTCAGTATTTTAGAGATATCTTGAGTTATAGAGATCCGAACGATCCGATTCTTGAAGCGATGGATTCGTAAGACATAGAGGGACATTTCCCTAACAGAAAGTCTTGTTAAAGTACTTCATTTACCTAGTCGAAATAATCAGACAAGATGTCAGTTATAAAGACCAATAAAGGGGCAATTTTGGAAGGTTACTTAAAGGATTAAGTTTATAGGCTTAAATAGAGGGGCTTATGGGTCATTCCCCATTCATTAAATGACATGGCACTATAAAAAGGATTGGGCTGTTGTTTTTATTAAGTGAGGCACGACACTTGAACAAAAGGAAAGAAAAATAAGAAGAGAGAAGGAAGAGAAGCTTCGGGAGGGAAGAAGAAAGAAAAGGGGAGAAAGCTAGGGTTTGGTTTTTCACCAATTGGAGAGGGAGTTTGATGTTGTTCTAAGAGAGAGAAAGGTGGAGAATGAAGAGAGCTCCATCATGAACCAAGAAAATCCGAAAATGGAGGAGAAATGAGGTAAGAGCAATTTTTAAGATTTGAGTTTTTCTTGAAGTTTTGGTTTAAAATTATGGAAAATGGTATGGGTTTATGGAGTATGAAGTCAATTTTGATGATTGCTAAGTACTAAGGGTTTAATTTTGGATACAAATAAATTAGGGTTTATGCCCAATTTGGTAAATTGGGGATTTTAGAAATTTGTGATTTAGATGGCTTGATTATATGTGGAATTAGTGTGTTCTAAGTTCAATTTGAGGATTAAGTTAATTATGATGTTGAATTTGGGTGGAATTGCTTTAGGCAAAGTTAGATTGGAAGAAAGAAGGAATTAATGGACAAATTGGAGCAAGGAACAAGTTTCTAGCATCGATTCGAGGTAGGTAATGTGTTTATAATTTGAATTTATAAGTCACTACTGCTTTCTTTAAATAAAGAGATTTTCTTATTTCAATTGCATCATAAATGTTGCATCATTGTATGAATGATTTGAAAAATCATATTTGATTCAATACATGGACTTTGGATGAATTGTAACATACATTGTGTTATGCCTCGAAAGATTACGTGGCATTTCGTATATTCGGAAAAGATCATGCGATAAATAATTTTGAGCATGATATGTGCTTTGTTTGGGTAAGAGAGTTACGGATGGAGTCACGCACGCCGACATATGTAGTATAGCCTTCTCCCTACGCCCATTGAGGCAACGAGATCCTCGAGAAATCGTACTCGGATAGTTTACGGATTTAACTTCGATTTATCCGGATTGTTTACGGAACTCTCGAGCCAATTGTGTGCATTGCATATGTGATTTGCCATTGCATTTACGAATTGTCAAGTTGATGCATTCATATTTTGCAACCTATGGTTTTATGGCTGAAAGCCTAAAAATTATACGTTTTGCAATTGTGATTTGACTACAGCAAGGGCGGAACTTTTAGAAAATGTGCTTTATGGATTTCAAAGAAATGTTTTCTAAGACCAGAAAAGAAAAAGAATTTCAAGGATTTTGCTTATATATTTATTATAAACTGTTACCCACGGGTCAGAAGCTCAAATTTCTCTTCATTCCCATCCACAGGTGATGAGAAGAAGATCGGGTGAAAGAAAATGAAGATTTTTGTTTGCATGTGTTTATATTGTATGATTGTTAAGTGAGATGGTTGCTGAGAAGTCTAGAATTGTTGTGTATTGTGTACTTTGGTTTAGGGTTATGGGTAATGTATAAGGCTTGAAAATGCCACTATGATTTGTATAAAGCTTTGGTTTATGAAAGGGTGTATAAATTGTAATTGAATTATGAGATTTGGATGAGGCTATTGAGTTATGGTATTGCACATGGATATTTTATATAAATTTTGTATGTTCAATTGAGATATAAGCATGATTTGTATATGGAAAAATGTGAATGAACGTGTATTGGGCATTGGATAGTGCGATTGTATGGGAATGTATTTGGATTGAGGAATGAGAAAAGAGAGAAAAGAAAAGGAAAAAAAATTATATCGGATTTTGGACGGTTTAAGTCTAAGGTTTCCAATGCGACAGTGATTCCTAAAATATTTGTTCACGGATGTCGGAAATTGATTTTGTTTCGCTTTGATCTTAGATCTGTCATTGCTTCACGAATCTGTTAATCGATTTGTTGCTTCCGCTTTGTGTTATTCGATTCGCCTTCGGATTCGATTTGATTCGATGTTTGATTCGTATATGATTTTGCTTCCGCCTTGTGTTCCTTGATTCAATTCGATTTGCTTTCGTATTCGTATTTGTATTCGTTTTCCATTTCGTTTTTGATTGGGATCCAGTTTTCAGACCGGGTCCCAATATTTGTGGTATCAGAGCCCAGTAATATGATCTTACTTGGGCGTATATGTATGAGTAAGAAATGGATAAGAGTTTGTGAGGATAAGATTGATCTTATGAGAATGTGAGCATGATGTGTTTGTCTTTCATGAATTATTTGACGAATCTAAATGATTGTTTTGATTGAGGTGATGAGTTATATGATTGAATTAGTGAGAGTGTGATATTGATGTGAATAAGTGTTCATAAATTATTCGAGGAATGACAGTGACTATTTGATTTAAGTGTCAAGAGTATGATTGATTTTAAGATTGTGTGTATGGAAATTAAGATTAGAAATTCATGATGAGTTTGGATGATTTGACTTCGAATATATAGGAGATGCAATAACAGAATATTTGAAAGAAGAGCTTGATGATAGGAATATATGTATTGATATGGTATGGGTGCTATGTGACTCAAGAATTGAGAAATTGTGAAGAGATTGAGAATATGTATGATGGGGACATTAGATAAGAAAAGTGATTGATTATGATCTGTTGGAAAGAAGTTAGTTAAGAGATTGTGTTACTTGATAATGTCTTAGTAGGAATTTCGAGGGCGAAATTCTTATAAGAGGGGGAGAATTGTTGGACCCCGAACTTTTGGTAGAAATTAGAAATATTAAATGGAATTAATGAGTGTGTTTGTATAGGTATTGTGTTATAGATGTTATTGTGCTTAAAGGAAATTGATGAGAAATTGAGTGATTGGTTTTGATGACTTTGAAATTTGAGTAGAGTTGTATGAGTTATGAAAGTTAAAGTGAATGGGTTAATTGAAATGGAAGTTGAAATCAAGAAATAGAAAGTGAAAGTGAAAAATTTTGAAGAAATTAGAAAGTTTGACTTTTTGGAGTAAAGAGTTGACTTTTGATTTAGGTAGAATTTGAGGAAATGATCTTCATGAAATTGTAGCTTATGTCGAGAGCTTTTCGTAGCCATAAAGTATGCTATTTTTCGATAAAGGGATTGAAAGTTATGATCTTTGAAAGTTAAGTGTATTTTGCTTTAGTTTTGGAAAATGCTCTAAGTGTAGGATTATATATGTTGTGTTTTGAGGTGATTTATGTACTGATGTGGTTTGAATTGGAGTAAATGGTCTACATGATAGTTATAGAGAATTTGAATAGCTTTAAAATGATGTATAATATGTGATTCTTGGTTGTGGAGGTTGAAAGATATGATAATGTGAAATTTGGATATTGCTTAGGTGATTACTATCAGGGCAGAAACTTTGATTGAACAATTAACTTAGCTAGAGGTTGAATTTGCTTTGGAGTTCTTCATGAACATTGTAGAGCTTGTTTTTATCTTTCTATTGACATAAAGCACGAAAATTTTGGACAAGAGAATAGAAAGTTATGATTTTTAGAAGTTCTGATGCTGTTTAGTGTGAAGCTGATCGACCAGTCAGTTTGTGTTGAGTTTTTGACCCATTTAGAGGTCGATCTGATTTTTAAGGAATTAATAAAAGTTGTGGAGGGTCCTTTTACCTTTCTATAGACACTAAGTTTGTCAAATTTGGAGTTCTAGATCAAAAGTTATGATGTTTACAAGTTTTGGTACTGTGAAGAGTTTATCGATCGGTCACATTGTAGCAAACTTTTGATTCCTTTAGTGTCCGAGCTTGCCTTTGAGTCCTTCTTGAAAATGGTAGAGCTGTCTCTCAGCTTTCCAATGAAACAAACCGCGACTGATTTGGAGCTCGGAGTCAAAAGTTATGAGAGTTTGAAGTTTGAAGGTCGGATTGGGTGCCGACCGACCTCTGTTGGCCGAGCCGACCTCTGTTGGCCGACCGACCTCTGATGGCCGACCGACCTCTGTTGGCTGAGCCGACCTCTGTTGGCCGACCGACCTCTGTTGGTAATCGATCTTCGCTCCGCCGAGCTTTGATTTTTCTGGCCGAGCTCTGACCTCCCTTCACTCTTTTGAGCATAACTTCTTCGTCCGACATCCGATCGATCTGATTCTTTTTGGAAATTAAAATAGAGACATGAGGCTACAAATGTTATGAAGGATCCGAGCTATGATTTAGCTTATAAGACGTCCAAATGCTGGTCGGAAGTTTAGTGTAGTGTTTAGTCTTGGTATTGTAAGGACTGAACAGTGTTCAGTATTTTGGAGATATCTCGATCGGTAGAGCTCTGATAGATATGATTCTTTTTGTAAATTAAAATAGATATATGGGGCTACAAATGTTATGAAAGAGCCGAGCTATAATTTAGCCTCTAAGACTTCCAAATTCAGGTCGTAAGTTAGGTATAGTGTTCAACCTCGGGTCTGAAGAACAAACTTCAATATTTTGGAGATATCTTGAGTTATAGAGCTCCGAATGATCCGATTCTTGAAGCGATGGATTCGTAAGACATAGGGGGACATTTCACTATAAGAAAGTCTTGTTAAAGTACTTCATTTACCTGGTCGAAATAATCAGACAAGATGTCAGTTATAAAGACTAATGAAGGGGCAATTTTGGAAGGTTACTTAAAGGATTAAGTTTATAGGCTTAAATGGAGGGGCTTATGGGTCATTCCCCATTCATTAAATGACATAGAACTATAAAAAGGATTGGGCTGTTGTTTTTATTAAGTGAGGCATGACACTTGAACAAAAGGAAAGAAAAATAAGAAGAGAGAAGGGAGAGAAGCTTCGGGAGAGAAGAAGAAAGAAAAGGGGAGAAAGCTAGGGTTCGGTTTTTCACCAATTGGAGAGGGAGTTTGATGTTGTTCTAAGAGAGAGAGGTGTAGAATGAAGAGAGCTCCATCATGAACCAAGAAAATTTGAAAATATAGGAGAAATGAGGTAAGAGCAATTTTTAAGATTTGAGTTTCTCTTGAAGTTATGGTTTAAAATTATAGAAAATGGTATGGGTTTGTGGAGTATGAAGTCAATTTTGATGATTGCTAAGTACTAAGGGTTTAATTTTGGATAGAAATAAATTAGGGTTTATGCCCAATTTGGTAAATTGGGGATTTTGGAAATTTGTGATTTAGATGGCTTGATTATATGTGGAATTAGTGTGTTCTAAGTTCAATTTGAGGATTAAGTTAATTATGATGTTGAATTTGGGTGGAATTGCTTTAGGTAAAGTTAGATTGGAAGAAAGAAGGAATCAATAGACAAATTGGAGCAAGGAACAAGTTTCTAGCATCGATTCGAGGTGAGTAATATGTTTATAATTTGAATTTATAAGCCACTACTGCTTTCTTTAAATAAAGCGATTTTCTGATTTCAGTTGCATCATAAATGTTGCATCATTGTATAAATGATTTGAAAAATCATTTTTGATTCAATACATGGACTTTGGATGAATTGCAACATACATTGTGTTATGCCTCAAAAGATTACATGGCATTTCGTATATGCGGAAAAGATCATGCGATAAATAATTTTGAGCATGATATGTGCTTTGTTTGGGTAAGAGAGTTACGGATGGAGTCACGTGCACGTCGACGTAGAGTATAGCCTTCTCCCGGCTGCCCGCTTGAGGCAACGAGATCCTTGAGAAATCGGACTCGGATAGTTTACGGATTTAACTTCGGTTTATCCGGATTGTTTACGGAACTCTCGAGCCAATTGTGTGCATTGCATATGTGATTTGCCATTGCATTTACGAATTATCAAGTTGATGCATTCATGTTTTGCAACCTATGAATTTATGGCTGAAAGCCTAAAAATCATATGCTTTGCAATTGTGATTTGACTACAGCAAGAGCGGAACTTTTAGAAAATGTGCTTTATGGATTTCAAAGAAATGTTTTCTAATACCAGGAAAGAAAAAGAATTTCAAGGATTTTGCTTATATATTTGTTATAAACTGTTACCCACGGGCTGTAAAGCTCACCCCCCCTTCATTCCCATCCACAGGTGATGAGAAGAAGATCGGGTGAAAGAAAATGAAGATTTCTGTTTGCATGTGTTTATATTCTATGATTGTTAAGTGACATGGTTGCTAAGAAGTCTAGAATTGTTGTGTATTGTGTACTTTGGTTTAGGGTTATGGGTAATGTATAAGGCTTGAAAATGCCACTATGATTTGTATAAAGCTTTGGTTTATGAAAGGGTGTATAAATTGTAATTGAATTATGAGATTTGGATGAGGCTATTGAGTTATGGTATTGCACATGGATATGTTATATAAATTTTGTATGTTCAATTGAGATATAAGCATGATTTGTATATAGAAAAATGTGAATGAACGTGTATTGGGCATTGGATAGTGCGATTGTATGGGAATGTATTTGGATTGAGGAATGAGAAAAGAGAGAAAAGAAAAGGAAAAAAAATTATATCGGATTTTGGACGGTTTAAGTCTAAGGTTTCCAATGCGACAGTGATTCCTAAAATATTTGTTCACGGATGTCGGAAATTGATTTTGTTTCGCTTTGATCTTAGATCTGTCATTGCTTCGTGAATCTGTTAATCGATTTGTTGTTTCCGCTTTGTGTTATTCGATTCGCCTTCGGATTCGATTTGATCTGATGTTTGATTCGTATATGATTTTGCTTCCACCTTGTGTTCCTTGATTCGATTCGATTTGCTTTCGTATTCATATTCGTTTTTCGTTTCGTTTTTGGTTGGGATCCGGTTTTCGGACCGGGTCCCAACAATAATTGATTTTAGACAATATTGATGAGCGAAATGAATCTGGAATAGGGGTTAAATGATTCATGATAATAACGATTAAGTTAAGTGGATCAACATTGAGGTTATGGAATATCGTGGGTTAAATATAAGAGTTAAGTGTATTAACACTGATGAGAAGTGAAAAAGATGACTTGTCTTTGAGAGTATCACCTTGGCCAAGGTGCACTTATATGAAGATAAAGGTGTAAATAGGGGGAGACTAAGTTTGACATAAAGTGGTCCATATGAAGCTATAGCGATAATAGGACTATAGATTGTGAGTTGTTTTATGATTATCAGATTCACACAATGTTATATAGATATGGTTAGTATTATTATGATCCGATATATGTGTTGTTGAGACTGGAAGTGAAAATTTGAGTAATCTGAAACTTATCAAGGAAATAATTGAGAAAGTGTGATATCTAAACAAGGGATTGAGAGGCCTATTGAATCTATCAACTGTGGTCTTTTGAAAGAAAGTATTTGAGTGGTGAAGTGAGATAGGAAACCGAGAAGTATGTGAGATAATAGTACCCCTGCCTTATTCCTTAATCAGAAATTAATTTCGAGGACCAAATTTCTTTAAGGAGGGGAGAGTTGTAACATCTCATTATTAGTGGGAAGGCTAAAATAGTAATTTGGAGTGATTTATGAGTGCTTAGAATCGTCTTGATATGTTTATGCATACACATACATGTGAATAGTAAATTTTACACATGAAAATGATTGTACATGCATTCATGACATTTCACGGTAGATTTGTTAATAAATGTGATTTTTAAATTAATGTGATTTGTGTGTATGAAAAATTGTGTTGGAGAGGGTCATTATGAGTTTTGAATTTTTGGAGAATTTTAGAAATTGTTTTTCTAAAATTTCGGTGTAATTTTTGGACTAGGAAAAATGTCCAGTGGCAGAATAATGGTTTACCGGTAGGAGAAATTATTGTCCAATGGCACTGGAAATTGAGAGAAATGATTGTAGGATTTATTATTTTGAGCCATTGAAATTTTGGAAAACAAATTGGAATACAAATTGAATTTTAATTGGAAAGAAACCTTGAGAGTGCCTAAAAATGAGACATGTGGCAAGCGACACTTGTCACTTGCCTAGCTATGTCTTAAACCTAGCTTTTCTTTAAATCACCCCACCTTTTTTATTCATTCACGATACTTCCTCTTATAAGGCTATTGGTGAATGAAGTGAGAGTTCTCCATCATCTTCATAGCTTCTCCTCTTCCTTGTTTTCTCTAGAATTTTGACCATCGTATCTACTCTCTTTCACCTTGATTTCTCTTCCCTTGGTTCACAAAAATAAACCTAAACCTTACCCCCTCAAGATCAAGATGATGATCGTATATGGTAGGGAAAGTTTGTGACAAGTTTGGAAGATTGGAAGATTTGGAAACTTAATTAGGTAAGAATTATGTTTTATATCATGAATTGTTCGTTAAATGCATTATTGTGATGTTATGTGAACTTAATTGCATGGGAATTGTGTTTAGGGTGGATGGGTATGAAGTTTTGTTTGATTGATGATGAATGATGTAGAATGTGTTGTATGTAATTTGGGATGGTTTGGATTGACTTAAATGATGTCTAGATAAGTGTATGAAAAGGAAGATGATTGAGTGTATGTTGATGCTATGTTGTAGGTTAATGTTTAAGTAGAGGTTTTGATTTGGTTATGGTTGTTTTCATGAGTGAATTGAGTGGTATTTGAGTGAGGAAATGGTGTGGAAGAGGTAGGAGAAGAGTTAGGATGATAATCTGGAAAATTTGATTTGAGTATGTTTCAATGATGTTGCCATAACTTCTTCTATGATTGTTCAATTGAGATGATTTTTGGTTTTAATTAAACTAGAGATGTTTGGCTAGATTTCTTGTGAAGGAAATGATGTTCAATTTTGGCTTGAAGAGTCCTAAATTTTGACATGGAAGTGAGAAAGTGTCTAGGGTTGAACAGTAGCTCCAGAATTGCATTTTGTGATTTGAAACTTTGGGAATTTTTCTGGATAGATTTAAGCAGATTTTTCTAAATTGGTCTTCATGAAAGTTGTAGCTTTTCTTGTTAGCTTTCTATCGCTATAAAATATGACATTTTTCAATATTGAGGTTGAAAGTTATGATCTGTTGACTTTTGGATGTTATTCCAAAGATTCATGTGCTTTGTTTGTGAAAATGTCCAAAAGTGTAGGTATACTGTGCTTTGAGGCTAATTTTGGACTGTTATGGTTTGAATTGGATCAAGTAGCCTTATTGAAAGTTATAGAGGACTTTCTTAGCTTTATAGTGATGTATAATATGCCATTTTTGGATGTAGGAATTGGAAGGTATGAATTTTTGAAGTTTGGATGTGGTTTAGTGTGAAATTATGGGGGCAGAAACTTTGATTGAGATTTTGACCTTTTTAGAGGTTGAATTTGCTTTCAAGTTGTTCATGAAAGTTGTAGAATGTGTTATGAAATTTTCATTGATATAAATCTTGGAATTTTTGGCCAATGGAATAGGAAGTTATTATTTTTAAAAGATGTGCTATTGTTTAGGATGACATTTATTGGACAATAAATTTGATTGGGATTTTGAATCCTTTAAAGTTGGAATTTGTCTGTGAGTCCTCATGGAAATTGTAGGACTTTCTGTGATCTTTCTATTGATACCTAATTTGTCAATTTTGGACACTTGTGTGAAAAATTGTGCATTGTGGAAGGAGAGAGGGAAAATAGGTGGAAAAAAAGAAATAAATGAAAAAGGGGGTCAGGGCACTGTGCCCTGGTGCATGTCGCGAGGGCAACCAGCTCGCCGAACGAGTGTCTGCCCTCACCTCGCGATCGCGAGGGCACTCGTGCTCGTGATCACGAACGTGCGAGCAGCGCGACGCTGCCGTTTTGATTTTATTTATTTATTTATTTATTTTTATTTTTGTCGTTTTCCCTCCAAATCTGACCCCTCTCAACTCTTTTGTGTATAACTTTTTCATCCGACCTCCGATTGACCTGATTTTTAAAGCATCGGATTTGTAAGACATTTATTTACCTTTCTATGATAATTTGTGAATTTTTGAGATTAAATTAAAAATGATGGATTAAATCAAAGGGAGAGGATCGAGTGATTATTTTTCTGGACAATATTTTGGCAATATCCGGACCTATAGAGATCCGAATTGAGTAATTTTTGTATCTATGGATTCTTAAAACATAGGGGAACTTTTTATTAAAGAGAGGTTTCCTAGGTTATCTGATGTTGACGATCTTATTGATCGGGAACAGTAGACCCGAAATATCTGTTTCAGAAAAATTAAAATATGTCGATGAGCAATAAATTGCAAGTTAAATGATTTTATGTGGCTTAAACCTAGGAATAAATGAGTTTTGATACGAGAATGGCTTTGTGATGCAATTTATGGAACAATATCGAGATTGTCATGAACATGCATTATACATATTTTATTTCAGTCATATGTATTATTAAACACTTATGATTGTACAAATTGTGACGTATGTGTATCTTACATAAATGAGTTGTGCAGGCTAAATGGTCGCATTTAGGCGTTTCCAGAAACGGGAAGCAAATGCTAATCTGGAGCGTACTGTGAGTAGACCGAGATGGTCTCATTTCATTCTTTGTTCTGTTTTGTTTCATTTTGTATAAATTGATTGCTGAATGTGATTGATTGTATTGGGTTCCGGACATGAGGTTTGATAATTGTGATACTGATTTGGGTATTGAAGTGCTACTTGAATGTGAATTGGATGAACTATGTGTACTCAACGTGATTGATAAATGTGTTTTGAATGTGCATTATATGATTGATAAGTGTCGGACCATGGTCCGATGACAAATGTGTTTTGAATGTGCAGCTGCTTATGTAAGAGAGTGTGCTTCTCAACTCTACTATTGAATGTCGGACTACGATCCGATGACATGTGAAAGTGAGTGAATAGGAACATGCTAATGTGATTGATGCATTTCATTGCATAAGTGTATGAAATATAATGGCTGTTGTGACCAGAGGAGCCACCAATCAGATCTTAAAGCTCAACGAGTGAAAATGAACTTCGAGCTCAAAAGTGATTCAGAGCCTCAGGCTCAACGTTTAATGAGCCTTGTATCCTCCAAATAGATAAGGGACAGTTATTAATGAGCCCTATATGAGATAGTTTAGGCACTCGGTCACAACAAAATAAAAAATAAAAAGTGAGTCTCATGTGTATTGCTTATGCATAATATGACTGATTAAGTGTATCGAATGTGAAATAATGTGAAATGTGAAATAGAGTGAGTTGTAAATTATGTTTTGTGTGACTAGGTGAGCCATCGATGATGGTCACTCACTGAGTTCGCAAAACTCACCCAAAATTTGCAATTATTTTTTTCAGGACTCAGAAGAATACCCCGTTAGGCAACGAGAGTATATCTACTGCATGTGAGCGAAAGAAGAGGTTGAGATTAGTTCACGTCTGCATTGTGTCTCTTTATTTTCAAACTGAATTGTATTTTCCACAAATCATTGTATTTTGTGTATTTGAGTATATTTGTTGTGTATAACTTACCGATTGGGAAAAAGTTTTGCAAAATAAAATGATCAAAGTGTAATATGTTTCGTTTTCGGATTGGGCTAATTGAAATTCTGGGTTTTTAAAAAAATAAATTTGGCAACTCTTGTAAACAAAATGTTTCTGAATAAAAGTGGGCCCAAATTTGTGATTATTGATTTGCGCGTATTCGTAAGAGAAAAAAAGGATTTATACCAACTTTTGATTGTTTAGTGATGTAGTACATCACCCTCGCGGGGCACGGACTCAGATATCACCCATCGATGTCGGGTTCGAGTCATGCAGGAATGGGGTGTTACATGAGATGGTTGCAGAACATTTTTAGAATTGAATTCAATTAGTTGATGAATTGAATTCATTAAAGGGCAATATGATCTTTTTACATGGTATAAGTGGATTAATGAGTCATTAGAGATGACCAATTAGAGAGGGATATGCGTATCATTAATGGGGAGTATAAAAAGCAAAAAGTAAGACGAATTGCTTCATTCTTTTAACATAAACTTGAGAGACCAAAAACAAAAGAGAAAAAAAGAGAAACCAAAGTGAAATTTCAGCCAAAGAGAAGAAGAAGAAGGGTGCAGTTGTTTCTTATAGATTTTGAGTTGGATTTGAAGAGATCTTGATCAATCTAAGTATTCATCAATTACCCAAAAGATTGGAGGAAAAAGTGGTAAGTTTTCCTAGCTTAAATTTTTATTTTTATGGGATTTTGAGTGGGATGGATATGTTTTAGATCAATGGTGAAATCTGACTTGCCATGGAGTGATAATAAGCTTAGAAGCATTTAAGAGTTGAAAACAAGAAAGTAACTAAGAAATCAAGATTGGAATAATCGACCATGGCTAAGTTTTTTTAGTGTGATTTGATCCAAAAATTCTATGTTGATGTTTTAAGATGTTGATGGCATGATTTTGATGCTAATGAAGAAAAGAAATGAAAAGGAATTGATTTGGAATTGGTTCTGGTTGAAATTTTGTCGAGGGTGTATGGTATTCAATAATTCATTAATGAAATTTTATAGCTTAAATGTGTGTATTAGAATGTCATGGAAGTGAATTTAGATTGGTTTTAAGTGCTAGAAATCAAATGGAATTGAATTGGAAAAGTTTAATGTGAAATATGTTAAGTTTAGCATTAAGGGAATTTTTGGTATAAAAGTAGGGTTATGTTGTAATGAACACGTTAATGTAATTAAAGATGGTCATTAAGTGTATTTGTGGCATTAGAATTGTTAAATGAAGTGTTATGTTATTATTTGGAAAAAAATAAGTATATGGAGTGTTTGGGGAAAGTATGAAGTTGAAATGGTTTATGATGTGTTTGGATGATGCTTGGCATGAATATTAGGTGAATATTGTTAAAATTTTGGAAAGAGAATGAAATGACAATATAAGTATATGTGCTAAGGACAATTTGCCTTAAGAGGAAATGTAGTTGTTGGTGTGAGTTGTTGAAGTTTGATTATGGTTATGGTGAATTAATTGGGTGAGATAGTGTTTCAAGAATTTGATAAGTTCGAATGGGTCAAAGATAGTATTTATGTGATTTGTGTAGGTAAAGAAGAGGTACAGAATGTGTGGGTGTGCTTGGCGTTAAGTTTGCAAAACATTGATTGTATTTTTAATTTTTTTATATGAGTAAATTCTTTATAAAAGAATTGATAACATGTTATTTTAAATTGTACGATAATGAGTTTAATGTTAATGATATATTACAATTGAATGTTACTAGTATAAGTTTATGTTTTAGTAATACATGAATTGAAGTTTGAAAGTTGAATTCCATACGATTTGAAGTTAAATTGAAATTATGTTATTAATAAAAAGGAAATATTTTTTTGCTTATGGTACACCGTTAGCTTTTATATATGTTGTTATACCAGTGTATAGTGGTTAACCTGGTATGGTAAGAGATGTAGAACTAGCTCCGTAACTAGTAGTTAACTAGTTGCACGTAAGTGATACAAAACCAGCTTTGTAACTACTTATGTACAACGGTTAACCTAGTATAGGTAAGTGATGTAGAACTAGCTCCGTAACTAGTGGTTAATCAATTTCGAGTAAGCGACGCAAAACTAGATATGTGATTTTATGCCTAGGGATATTATATGGCAATGAAGATAGCGATAGGCTATGTCGTCTAAGAAGGTCATGACAATAATGATGCCACCATAATTTATTTTAAAAGTAACTTGAGAAATTTTATTTCAGAAAGCATATATGTTTTATATTGGTATTATATCATAAGAAATTAAATGAATTTGTTTTAGGGAGGTTTAAATTGTTAAATATGGTTGCATATAAACGTTAACACTCACTGAGTTCGTTTAGCTCATATTATACTTTCTGTTTTCAAAATAAAACCTCCCAAGTGCACTCTTAGGGGCTTCAATAGTAGGGACTCCACCTCGTGAGTAGTCAACTTCATCGCGTGCTGCTCTGTAGGCATTTTTGCCTTGTAAATATTTTTGAGAACTATTTCATATCTTTGAATATGATTTGGAATGTACATTTGTGTATAGAACTTATGTATATGAATGTTTTTAAATTAAATGCATAAACATGTTTTAGCCTTTTTAAAATCATTTGATGTAATTGTTTGAGGTTGCTAATGGGTGGATTTAAAGTTCAAAATTTTTAGCTGAGAAAATGGTGTGAATATAGAAGTGAAATTTTATAGAAATTCTGAAAATTTTAGGAATGTCAAAATATTGTCGTTATGCTGTCAAATTTTTTAATAAATTTTAAAAAAAAAATCACTGTTTATATTTATTGAATTTTGAGTTAAAGCTTTTTGATGAAAAAGGCAATAGGCTTAGCTCTATAGGAACTTTCCAATTAGATCAGATATCGATTAAAGGGCCACTGTGGGGTATCGGACAGGCTGCCTAGTCATTTTAGGATAGGCGTTATCTCTTACCATCAATTGATTGGGTCTGATACCATTCTATATCAATTAAATTATAGCATAAACTTTGTGAAAAAGACTAAAATCCCTAAATTAAATAATCAAGATAGCTCAAATATTCAACTTAGTTTTCTTGTTTATCATAAGTTAAATATACAAATTTATAAAAAACATATTTGCTACTTGTACCAATCCTTCATGACAATTATGGATTATTGAATTCATGGTTAGCTATAGAATAATCAACATTAAATTAATTTCTCATATTAATCAATATTATCATTCATGAAATATAAGAACTAAAACAAGAAATATTTGAATTAAAACATGAATAAAAGTTTAGAACAAAACTTCACAAGGTTATAACTTGAGTTTTGAATCCCCTTGAATCAAAATATTTGGGTTTAACCATACATGACTTTTTTTCTAACACCAAATATAGAAGAAACATGAAATATTGAGAGAAAACTACTAAAGAAGATTATTAAGGAATATGGAGAGAGGTGGAAGACATCTCCTCTTTTGTTTTCCTACTTTAAACCCAGTCTAACTCTATCTTACAAAGATTCCTATATAAAGCAAATCCAAATCCAAATCCAAATCCCTACATAAGATGAATGGAAAGAAGTTTCCTAATTAAACTTTAACTATTCAAGTGAATCTGGCATTAGGCATGATCTCGTTTTATCCACCGTAATAATCTAAACACTTGTTCTAAAATTCATTATTTTCACCAATAATGTCCCAGTTTCGTACAATCTCCACTTTTCATCTCCTAAAACAAATCAAACATTAATTTTCCTATTTAAGCACCAAAATATATCTAAAATAAAAGAGATAATTTCAATTAATATATCAATTAACAACTTATCGCCTCGTGTGCTTGCAATAAATCAAATCAATCAAGTTCTTGATGTTGTTACTAAGGATTGTAATATTAAGAGAACCATATTTTATTAATTTAGTCAGTTTTATCTTTATTTAGGCAATTTTTCTTTTTATGTTTATTTATTTATCCTTAAAGATTTGTTTTTTGATCTTGTGTTTATAGATTATTTTTAGGATTTAGGGATTGTTATAACTACAAAACACAATGGAAGGACAAAGGGTACAATATTTTTTGAGGGATTATAGTATACCATCATTTATGGCAATATTAGAAGCTTTGAATAAGAGGCATGGTAACATGTATCTGGAACCTAATCTAATAACCATCATATATTGTGATATTTCTGATGGTGCCTACCCCAATCACGAATATCAGGCACTAAACTAGATATGTGTGCATCTAATTTATATGGGGAGCTAGCCTCCTAATATCCCTATAGTGATACTTATAATATAAGGTGGAGCAACTATCCTAACCTTGGATGGAAAGATCAAGTTTCACCTAGATTTTGCAACAACAAAAGCAAGAGGAGGCTCATCATCTCAAAGAGCTCCTTATGAAAACAATTTTTATAATTAAGGATACCCTCTATGAAATTAAAGAGATTTTGCCTCTTTCCACAACCAATAATAGTAGCAAGAGCATAATCAATGTCTTGAGGTGTTTTATATGAAGGAAATTACTATAATCGAGGGTGCCCTCTATAAAATTAAAGAGTTATTAACCTCTTTCTATAACATATGACTTTTGACTAAACAACTCATTGATTTTGTTTTTGAAAAGCAGTTAGGTATTTTATTTAGATACAACAAGTCAAATTTGACGAAACAAATGAGTAAGACAAATTTAAGGATTGGAGAGGAGCTAAAGGTTGAAGAAAAGGAGGAAACTGCCATTTAATAAGAGAAAGAATAGGAAAAAGTGGAAGATGAAGAGGAGGAGCCAAGTAAGTAGGCTATCAAGGAATTATCAATACTCATAAGTATAGAGGGCTCCTACTTCCTATAAAACAAACTATTGAAGCCAATCAAAGATGTAACTGTTTTATAGTTCCTTATTATATTGATAGTTTGTTATTAAAATGTGCATTAGCAAATTTAATTGGTCTTATTAATTTGATACCATATGTCCTTTTTATATTGTAGCATGTGACTTATTTGCAAGCTAATGAGCTCTAATCTAGGAAGTAAAGTGAAACAAATTGATGATTATAGATCCAGGTTGATGAAGGGCTTATTGAGAAGTCCAACTTAAAGACTCATAAAGAATCATTGATAGGGAGTTAACCCAACAATTAGGTGTTTTTGTTTTAATTGACTAACTTGTAGGATTTTAATTAGTATTTATATTATTTTTATACTATTAATCTTATGTTTTTAACATTGTGAGTTAAGATATGATGGAGTTTTACAAGTTAAGAAGGCGACATCACCTAATACATTATAATAGAGAAGATTTTACCTGTAATAGATGGATGTTAGTGGCAATAGACAAGGTTGAATTATTTTTTACTATTATGGGAGTACCTATTATTTTTCATATTTTCATTATTCTTGCATGTTTTGTATATTGAGTGCAATGTACAACTTAGGTATAAGGGAGGAACTTAGTAGTCAAGCTTGTCAATTTTATTATAATAAAATTAATAATGAATAATTAGAGAATTTCATTAGTCCCTCATAATTGATCAAATATCATCTATCATAGGAAATTGATAATGTTCTTCAAAGTCTCTTTATTTAACTCTTTGTATTTGATCTAACTTTTTTTTTGTAGTTTTTGTAAGGAGCCTTAAAAATATTACCAATACCTAAACAAATCTCAATCCCAAACTCCGTCTCCCTCTTTGGTAGTAAACTTAACATTTTCTCAAGAAACATATCATAAAATTCCCTTACCATAAGAATATTTTCTAACTCTAATCCCAGCTCATCACTTCTACCAAGGCCATAAAAACCCAATGATATGTTGTCATCTAGTTTTCTTAATAAAACTAAACTTATTGGTTTATAGGACATTATAGTTTACCTACTTCTATCAATAATCTAAGGAGGCAAAATTTTCCCTAACTAATTAAATCCTTGAACAACATTAAAATCCCACATGTCTACAACAATTAGGTCAACTGATAGCTTTAATCCTTAATACTCAAAATAGAAACCATGTATAAGTCTTTAATATGACCATATTTGTTTAGAATCTACAACAAATTTTATATAAAATTCTAAAAATATAAAATAATTCTTTAAAAATCATAAATAAATAAAATCTATCTACTCCCACTTATCTCCTTCCTTCTTAGGATCTTGCTCCTAATCCCAAACCTAAAACTTTCATATCATAAAATCTAACAAACCTTGATTCCGAGTTTAGTTTCTAAGCTTTCTCTTTGAAAACCATCAACTTTTATGGTTTAGGTGCTTTTGAAAACTAATTTTTGAATGATACAGCTAGTTATAGATCATTTTAGAAAAGACTCATGTCAGTGGTAGAGGTATGGCTAACCAGTATTAGTTATTGACATCTACTCTAAAAGTTGTAAAAACATCTTCTTATCATTCTGTATCCTCTTTAATCACCTCAACTCGGCATTCCTATTAAAAGTTATAATAAAAAATACTAAATAATTTTTTGTGGTAATAACAAAATGAACATACATGATTTTTTTTCTAAAATTCTCTTCTTTAAGTTTGACATTAGTTCTTGACTCATTCTTATGAAATGTATGTATCCCTTTAGGTTTTCATAACTTTTAAATATTATCAATCAAACATTTTGTTAAAATTATGCTTAAAATGTTATAGAGTTTTCAATTTGACAAAATATTAGACTAATATGCCTTTTATTACTCTTCTATTTGGGTTTAATATAATTACATCTTACCTTATCATAAAATTACAAAATCTTAATAATTCAATAAATCCCTAAAATCACAACACTTTAACCATAATTTCATAACTAAAATAAATTATAAAATATTTAAAAAATATACACATTCTCATATACAACAATAACAATAATTATTCTCAAATACACATTCGCAAATGTGTGAATTATTTCGCCCATCTAATATTTACAAGCTCCATTAAGTATAAAGCTATGAGTACTAAAACCTAAGTCTAGTTTCAATTATACATATAACTTAAGTAATGAAAAGCAACTCTAAAATCCCCACATATGCTATAAAAATTAGTAACAAAATTATCATTACAAAAAAACAAAAATACCTATATAACAAGCTAACAATTCTACAAGATTTTCCATCTTTATAAAGAATTTGAGAAATTAGGGACCAAGTTATGTTATCCAACAAAACCCTATCTCAAACCATGGCACTATGAAAGCACCAAGCAAATTTTTTTCACTATACAAAGCATGAAAAAGAATTGCATACACGAATTGAGGGACTATAGCTAACCTCTCTCATGTTTAATACATTAGTAAACTAACAATAGCCATCCATTATAAAAATAGTAGCCTAAGACATAGCTTAACATATTAAAACTACAATCTTTATATGTATAAGCTTAATTTTTGGTCTCTTCAACCAACGAAGTAAGGTAGGTTTGAACAAGAGAATTTAAGATGATTGTAAATTGAGATAAGCCTTGGCCTGGTTAAAAACATGAAAGAGACGAGAGTTAAGGTTAGGAAAGAATGAAACTTTACAAAAGAGAAACCCAGTTGAGTATTTGCAGGAGAATAGACTAAATATGATAAAATAGTTAGTCTTACTAGATTTGGTTCTCCAATTGACTAAAAGTGTTGTTATTGCTAAATATGCTCTATACAAAAGCATTTTTTTTTATCATGGTGAAGTTAACAACTTCCTCTAAATACCTTGAAATTTTCAATTGAATATTCATACCTAGTATCTATTAGATTTTCTTGAAGTATAAGTAAATCATGCTAGGATTAAATTAGGTATAGAATGAGAATTTTGATACATAAAAATAAGGGATAATCTGTATTTGGTTTGTACGGAGTTGAATATAATAGTAAACATAAAATCACATATTATATAAATATTATGCACATTAAAATATAGCTTGTATATATACAGCTTATGAAGCAATACGAATTTTCAAATTGAATAAGGAAAAGTTAAGGAGACATTATTTTATAGTTCTCGTGGCCATCATTACTAATATTGTATAAATTTTATTAATATACCATAAAACATTTGTTAGTTTGCAGGCATGATTTAGATTTTATTAGCTATAATCGCCATGGATGCACCAAATTAATGAGCATATAGTTGACTCTATTGAAGAATATAAGATATGAATTAAGAAGTATATGAATAACTATTGTTTTGAAATAATTTTTTAAGATCTTTGTATTTACCATTGAAGATTCAAAATAAGTTTTGTTAAAAGAGAAAGAAGAGAGAGTGAAAATGAAAATTATTGCAATATAGATAATTACTAAAATGGTGCCAAGATTTTTTAGATCTTTTTCTAACGTCAAAACTTTTAAAATTTTCAATTTAGTGTCAAAATTTTTAAATCAACAGCCAAATTCAAAACATTATCTCTATTAGCTTTTCATTGATATGGCTAATGAAGCACGTGAAAAGTGACATACGGATCTACGTGAGTCAATAGATAGACCACAACATTTTTTCTCTCTTTCTCTATTTAAAACTTAGAATTAATTTTTCTCTCTTTAAAAGCTCAACCAGTTTTTCTTAACCTACTTTTTCCAAAATCCTAATCACATTTCTCATATTTGAACTACAACCAAAGTGTTTCTATTGCACTTTTAGGTAAGGTAAGTAAAATCAATGTCTAACTTTGACTTAAAAACCTAACCCGAGCTAGGTTTATAGCTACCTCTGCCTGAAGCCTCCCTAATGCTATCATCTTGTTGGGCTAAGAGAACTTGGATTTCATCCCAAATTCTTTAGAGAGATTAATGCCTGAAATTTTATTAAATTTTACTTCTATTTAAGTTTAAAGAGTAGCAAAAACTTGATCCTAGTTGAACCTCGAGGAAGATATAGTGGGAGTTATGCCAACTCTGACACCAAAAGCAAAGAATAAGAATGAAACTTCAGTAAATAAACATCAAAATGTTAAAAAGTGGAGAGACTTTGATGGTATGGTGCCTTCTGTACATAAACAACCATGATATTTCAAACAGTAAACAGATGAAGGATGAAACAAAAATGTTCGTGGCAAAGAAAGAGTGATAGAAATTGTACGTAAGCTTATAGAAAAAAGTAAAACCACGACTATATTAGTCTGATAATGTTTTTGCATTTGTTTTAACTCGTCATACACTCCCTTAACATTCTTACTTTACTTTCCACTCCTATTTTCTCTTTAAGGACCACACCATTGTCATCATGTCTTCTTTCTTCTTTTCACGAGTCAAATTAATAAGAGCTAACTTAAATCCATCATTCAGATCTTTGTCATTGGCATACAAATTGATTTAATTAAGATAATTGCATACACAATACTATTTCTTATCACCTTAGAAATAACAATAAGGGGTTACCCTATTATTAAAAAAAGAATAACAGGCAACAAAAAACTTAATTTAATGATTATAAGTGAATGACAGAACTTAGGTTTCAATAATTGATCAGTTAAAAATTCATTAAAACACGCTAGAGAGACTGGAAGCTTAAAAAGAAGAGTTGTACATAACATACCCAGAAATAGGCAAAGATGGATGAAAAAACTTGAGCTGTGCAAAAAACACGCTAGATAGAAAACAAATGAAGGAGCTACTAGACGACAAAGAAAGATGGAAGAAAAAATAAAGAGAAGGATTGTCTTTAGGTTATCAAAATGATGTCATTTTCATTGTTTTATTCTTCTTTTTTGGCTACCGAAAATATATTTAACTACGAAGTTAATTTTCTTAGCTGATAATTATAAACCTGTGTATTTTAGCTGCAAAAAGTACACTACAAGAAATCAAAGGATTACCGACGGACATAACTGTCGCTAAATACAATTATTCCGTCGGTATTGATATTTACTGATGGAACTAAACGATGGACAAAAGCTTCATTATTACAGGCATAGGCAACTATAATGATGGAATATCATATGCCTTTCCTTTGATAAAATATACCGACAGAATTAAGGAAAATGTCGGTATATCAGTGTAAATATACCGACGGATTACAGAAATGGTCAACAAATAAAATGAACAATTTACCGATGGTATACAATGATCAGTCCATAATATGGAAATACTTTTTCGATGATATAATTGTTTCGTCGGTAATATTTAAACATATTTTTCGACGGTTTTCTCTAATCTGTCGGTAATTGGAAGTTAGATTTTTTTTTTAAAATCCCGACATTAAATTTTTTTTAATGATATTATAAAAAATACACAATTTCAACAGCTGCGAATTATCTGTGCATATTAAATTTATTTGTTTATATATTTAATTTGTTCAAACAGAAGTTGATTGGTGATATAAAGTTCAAAATTTGTTAATTGATAATAAAAATATTAAAGTGTACATAACATATCTTTGTTTTTGAAAGCAAATAACTACAACAATCTTAACGTCCTGATGATGGAGGGTGCTCAGAGGTGCTACCCCTACCCTTCAGCTGTTGCAGCTCCTGTCTCAGTTGAGCTATCAGTTCCATTGCTATGTACTTTCTTCCGTCTGGTCCCTGATCTTCAAGCCTGCGGACATCTCCGCCATCTGATAAAGTGGTATTGGATGATATATGAGTTGGAGATGGGGATACGAATGGTGTAACATATGCTACAGTAGGTGATGCCTCATCTGCAGCTGTAGGTCCGGGAGGGGGAGGAGGTGAGTTAGTGGGAGCTACAAAATGTGACAATCTACCTACATAGTATGTGTCGCCGATCGTGCCTCTAAACCTGGGCCACATAACCTCACGTTGTATCTTTGGTCCTATATGACAAACCTGAAAATCATTGTTTATCGAATTTTCTACTTATATAATAATTTGACTCCAATATATGGAAAAGGAAATAAGGCGATTTGTTTAAAGTCATATTCAAGTACAATCAAACAAAATGACAGTTGATAATCATATAACAGAAACAATAACACCCTCATTCAATAAGGCATAGGACAAATTCTTACAGATACAACAATATATCAAAGGTCAGTTGCTTATCTAGTATATTGCAACGATAAATCAAAATAATATAATTATTTTGTTTGATTCCATATGACATGGGATTTGGTGAAGGTAAATGAGTCCCCGATATCTAGATTCTCGAGAAGTGTTCTGGCATGTTCAAACGCACCAATTGAAACAATGATACTTCTTCTCTAAGGTGTACGATTTTGAACACCTTCTTGCAATAGCATTTCTGCTATAGCTAAACTTGTAGAGGATACAATGAATGCATCGCCGGTATTAGTATGAAAGACTAACTCTTCAGATAAACTACTAGCCGGAACTTATTTACCTAAAACACAATCAGTATATAACTTTCATAATGTCATATTAGAAAACGGTTAAACGAACCAATAATGGATATTAATGCATATGTGAATGTCTAGACGAGGTTTGTGGAATTGACGAATTATACAAAAGAACCGATCTCTCTAATCCTTTACATACTGTTGTGACATCGCTCTCGCCTCTATCGGCATACATGTCATCTTCAAGATTTAAGGAAGCTTAAAATATCTAGTATAGACCATCAAATGTGAATATATATATAATAATTTCATCAAAAGGAAATGAGACGTACATAATAAGGAAAGAGACATTATCCAGATCATACTAAACACCTTGAAGTAGAAGATCGGCCATAGAAGACAAATGAACCTCAGTGTATGAAGTAGCAATTTTTCCTACATACTTTATTCCTTCGGTTGGAATAATTTTGTCACATTCCTACCAACGGAAGGAATTACTACCATCTGGAACCAGTCGCTATGTCGACATTCCTTAAATATGATTTGCAATGAAATTGTTTATGTAATATACTGAAAAGGAAATTATTAATCACGTTGATTAAAAAATTTAATTACAAACACATTTTAATCACTATCATAACATAATTGTAAAGTACAACCATCTTCTTCTTCGGAAGAATAAGAATCAAACTCAGGCTCCTCTTCAGATCTCTGACCCTCTTCATCTTCTCTAGATGAAATGTCAACAAATTCGTTTGATGGATCGTTTAAAGGTTTATTATCGTCATATGTCACAGATGCATTTATAAAAGTGACATCTTCTTGAAATGCTTCAGTGTCAACTCTCTGCTCTCCGTTTCTATGTGATTGGAAAACACCTCTAGGTTTAACTAAGCAAACCGCTAACCAATCTATTTGATCTCGTCATAAACTTGGAAAAGGGATATAACACACTTGTTTCACTTGCATTGCCAATATGAAAGGTTCAAACTATCTCAATCTTCTCCTTATGTTGACTTCAACTAGATTGTATCAGCTATGCACTTTTGTTCCAATATTTGGAGTCCGGTCATACCAGTCATATTTAAATATAATACATCGCTTAATTGGCAAAGCAGGATACTCAACTTCAAGTATTTCGATTATTTTACTATAATAATCCATCAGTTCTCCCTATATGGTAACTCCACTATTTATTATTGCCATGCTAAGCCCATGATATTCTGTACGGTATTTGTATCCATTCATGAAATACACCAGATACGAATTTACAGTTCGCAGAGGTCCCTTTGAAAGATTACTAATGAACTTGTTCTCTATCAAATTTTCTATAGCCTACATAAAAGAAATTATCATACCATTAATGTATAATGTCATGAGAATACTTAAATATGGTATTAAACTATTAGAATAGTTGTAAGTAAGAACTTACATGTCTCTGGAATCATAGAGGAAAGTGTTTTCCAACTTCTTTATTTATATCTTCCTGTGTGCTGTTTGGCATTATGTCACATAACAATGCCTCGTATAATCTAAATACATTATTATGTTTTTCAGTAATGAACAACACATAAATTGAAAGGAAGTAATAACATTGGTCAACTTATTGCAGGAAAGGTAGAATCTCGTGATAGTTCAATAAAATGTAACCATGTGCAGCCTCAATTTCTGCCTCTGTTAACATTCTTCTTGTTGGACATCCATATGTTCGTCCAGGATATGTGAAAATGGACAAGTTATCATCAACATCTCCCCCATCATTATTACGAGGAACTTTTTTTTTTCTCTTATGTGAACATGTGGCTCAAAATAATGTCCATAAAATGTACTAACTTCCTCCAATAAATAAGCATTACATATCGATCCTTCAACTCCGGCCTTATTTTTCACATTTTTTAAGTGATGCAAATACCTATATTAGTCAAAATGGTTATTACAATTTTAAATTAAAAATATAATAATATGGTTATGGAAATAATGTTTCTTGACTTACCTCTTAAATGGATATATCCATTAATATTCAGCTGGTCTAGTTAGTTTTGCCTCATGTGCTAAATGCATAGGCAGATGCTCCATACAGTCAAAGAGGCTTGGAGGAAAAACCTCTTATAACTTGCATAGAATTACTGGAATTTCCTTTTCGAGTTTTTCCATGTCTGCCAGCTTGAATTCAGATGATGTTAAACTTTTGAAAAACATACTTCATTATGTTATTACTTCCCAAACCTTATTTGGTAGCAACTCCCGAAATACAATTAGAATTAGCCTTTGCATAAACACATGACGGTCATGACTTTTCATTCCAAATAGTTTATACTTTCGCAGGTCCACACACCTAGCTAAGTTTGAAACAAAACCATCAGGAAACTTCAGACTTTTCAATCATTCACACAAAAGCTCCTTTTGTTTTTTGTCCAAAGTATAACATGCTTTTGGATATTTTCAGGTACGAAGATCTTTATATAATTCATTCCTTGTATAAAAAAGTTACAAAACAGCTCGTGATTTTGCATTATCTTTTGTCCTCCCTTCAATGTTCATAATGGTATTGAACAAGTTGTCAAAAATATTTTTCTCAATATGCATAACATCTAGATTATGATATATCAAATTCGTTTTCCAATATGACAAATCCCAAAATGTGCTTCGTTTTCTCCAACCAAAGTTTTGACTAATGCTTGTTTTTACTTCATCAGCTTCAAATTCTATTACTTTCAGCAAGCCTAATTCACCAATCTCTTGCAAAATCCCTTCACCAACTTTTATAGGAGGAGGTGGTGTTTTGACCATCCTATTATTAATGAACTTTTGTTTATTACGCCTAAATGGATGATCTAAAGGAATAAATTTTTTGTGATTGTCAAATCAACATATTTTGCCCTCGTTTGGAAGATAAACGCATCAGAATCATTACCACAATAAGGACAAGTCAATTTTCCAGTTGTGCTCCATCCAGATAATATGGCAAATGTTAGAAAATCATTAATGGTTCACATCAAAATCGCCCTCAACACAAAATTCTATTTCAGAGAGACATCATATATTTGAACACTATATTCCCACAGATGTTGCAATTCAGATATCAATGGTTGTAAGAACACATCAATTTTATGCGTAGGATTTGTAATCCCTGGCACAATCACTGTCAAGAATATATATGTCTCTTTCATACATTTCCAATAAGGCAAATTATAAGGCATCATTATGATTGGCCATGACGAATATTGCTGCCTAGATTGACCAAAAGGTTGGAATCATTCTGTCAACAATCCCAACCTATCTTTTCAACATTCAACTAAAAAATCAAGATGGGTGTCACTGAAATGCTTCCATGTCAGTGCATCTGATGGATGACTCATTACTCCATCTTCCTGTTCGTGTTTAGCATGCCATCTCATATGAGATGCAGTAACATCAGTAGCATAAAGTCTTTGAAGTCTCAGAGTTAGCAAGAAATAATACATCCGCATCCATGGTACTAATTTCTGTTTCATTGAACGCTTTCTAGGCTTAAATCTAGATTGACCACAAAATTTGCACTCTTCTAAGTCCATATCATCTCCTCAATACAACATATATCCTAATTTGCAACAATCAATCTTTTCAACAGGCAAACCAAGACCCCTAATAAGTTTCTTTATATTGTAAAAACTATCAACCATTGTATGATTAGTAGGCAATGATTCATTGTACCATTCTAAAATTTTATCAAAACTACGATCTAAAATTTGCCCTTCAGACTTTATGTTCAATATTTGAGCAATTGAAGAAAATTGGGTCATTGTCTTACAATTTGGTCGTAATTCTCGGTCAGCTGACTATAATAAGTCAAAAACTATTTTGCTTATGGATTAGGTTCTTCTTCAATATTTTTCCTATTTCACTCAAAGGTATAACCGAATTTTTAGTTTCTTCCACATAATTTGTTATAAATCCAATCTCCCTTCATACTCATTTAGGTTGCCAGACGATTATGCTTGATTACCCCTTGAGGTGCTAGAAATGTCAGGTTCCCCATGTCGTGTCAACTCAAAATAATTAGGGACAAACCCTTTTCTCAACAAATGCCCATTAACTTCGTCAATAGTAAGGAAACATTTGTGTTTGCACTTTTTACATGGACATCTAATATTTGGCACATCCATATATGCAGGTTGAGAACATCCATAATGAATAAAAGCTTTGACTTCCTTAACAAATTTAGGATTAATGAAACTATCAACAGATTTTCGTCTATACATCCAAGATCTATCCTGAAAACTCATTTCTGGACCACTGTTAATTTAAAACAGTGAATTCATAGTTAGTATCATTCATGTTAGCAAAAAATTTCAAAACATCTAAAATAAGACGTGAATCAAGATCACCAATTCTCGGTGTGACCCTTAGACTCCTCGTATTTTTCACCGATAAGCCTCACAGTTGCTATGGATCATAAGTTATGGGTTAAGGTTTATGGGTTGAGATCTAAAAAATTTATAAACTTAACATCAAACATATATGTTTGTAATCATATATGTTAGAAGATAATTAATGTTAAAACTCCGATATTAAATATGTACTAGTCTCAAATTTCATAAGTATTCATAAAAATATGAATACTTATTTTGATAAATTGTTTTAACATATACAATTTTATAAAGATACGTGTAAAAATTTGCACATGAAAAAGTAAAGAAATACCCAAATAAAGATAAGTTCAAGAAAATGTAGTAAAAAAACAAAATCACTAACCTCAACCAAACAGTAGAAGGATCTTCCTGAAGTACATGAAGAAAGATGATGATGACAGACCTACAATGAGAAATATAGAAACTGATACAAATGTCATTCGTCAAGTGTGAAAAATCATTGTTGAAATCCATAGTTATAACGATATGAATGTCATTTTAATACCTGCTAAAGCTTCTCTTCAATCTCCTTGAAAATATTACCACCAACAATTGAGATCCTACAACCAATTCCCAAAAACACTCACTTTTTACAAAGCGGGATATATTAAAACAATTAAATATTATAATCAATGAAGGTAATGAGCTATACAAGGAGCCTATTGAAAATTCAGCAGATTTTTAATTCCCTAGAAAATGGACATCCACCTTTTGAAAACAGGGTCATTCCTGAATACAATTACACTTCTATATCCACCGATAACCATAACTCAACTCTACTCTCCAAACTATATGTCTATTCTCAATTTAGTCCATATGCATTTACACCCAATTTAAAAATCCAATTTATTTAATTTCATTCATTTATATAAGAACATATTATCGAGCATATCTTAAACATAATATTTTCTAATATTATAAAGCATATATTGACTTTCCATATGATTGATGAAGACCACAAAATAAGCATTACATGTAATGATTTGTAGTTTGTTAAGAAAATGATAAAATGGTTGTCATATGAATTTAAAATGAAAAGCATGAGTGAAGATGTGTGCATCCTCAAACTAAAGATTTGACTAATCATAATTTCATTTAAAACATACCTTCCTTAAACCATAACTCACACAAAAATTCCATGTACCACTATATTTCCCTTAAATTCATTCATACTTAAATCAACATTCTACCTTCATGTTGAACCTTTTCCATATTTACTTTCTACAACCCCCAAATAAGAACATTGTATTGTTAAATGAGAATGACAATGGTGTGCCTATTGCTATTGATGGTGTGTCTATTGTTATTGAGAATGAAAGAGATGTGAAAAGAGAATGACTTATACTAAATATGTACAACAAAGGTATAACCAAAGATCATGGAAAAATGCTAACATGTAAGATAGATCATAATGATTGAGCAAAAATGCTAACATGTAAGATAGATAATAATATTTGTTATCTCGTTTTATTGCTTTCACTGGGATATAAGGACCATTTTTTAAAATTCTCTAAATATCAATCCCTTTAACTAAAATGAAGTATTTTATCATAATTTTTCAATAAATGTGATTGTCATCTTCAAAGAAATTGGATTTATATATACATTGACAATCTTGGTTAAAAGAGAATGAAATTGAATCATATATATAGCAATGTCCACTCTCTTTAACCAAAATGAATCAATGTTCACTCTAAACTCGATTTATAAATTCAATATCTTCTTGCTTTCATGGAATAGGATGAACCATTTATATAACATCTTCTTTGTCATAGGTGAAGAGGAATTCTTTACAAATTTTGTTCTAAGTTTTAAAAACCCTAATAATGTGTATCTCAAGTAATTTAAATTGATTTATAATAATCTAGTCAAAGTATATGTCATATATCCTACATGTAAAATATCATTTAATGATTACATCTCTAATTCTTTCAAATAACTAAGATAAGGTTACAAAAAATCACAATGATTATCACATAAAGTGACTTCATTCTTTCTTATCCTTAATTAACTTGGCTTAAATTATCTCGAAACTCTTTTGAATTGTATATATGCTCCATTTGGGTCATTTTTCCATCATTTGATTGCTTAATCTATTTAATTAGTTCTTTTGTTCACTTTACCCTTTTATATTGATCATTCATCACTAACATTAGCAAAACAAAAACAATAACTCTAAGTATTACAGACAATGTAACTATATCAACTAACATAGGACGTGCACATGGAGTCATTAGATAAGATAATAGTAAAGATCAAGAATGGATAATCAGATGGAAGAGAAAGAGGTATAATGATAGGTAGATGTAAGAGTAAAGGCAAAGGTAGAAGGATTGGAGGGTATAGAGCACACTTTAATGAGTTATCAAGTTTAATTAAGTATTATAAAATATAATAAATATATGTGATTAATTTTATATACTTTTCAAATTATACAAACTCTAATTCCTTATTGGTATTGCCATTTACATAGTAAATGGCAAAATATCTATATAATAAGGCTAGGAAACTCATAAAGATCTATAATTGTTAGACAAAAATTGACTTTCAAATAAAAGAATTCTAATGGAATGGTGAGAATAGAAGCAATTCATCTTTGCTTATGTACTAAGAGGGATGTAAAGAGGAGAAAACAATTGCATTTAGACTTGAACTGAAGTCAAATTTGATATGCATCTAATTATGTTGTCAAATTGTAGTTTGAACAATTATATATTTTAGACCTTATTTTCTAAAAGTGTCTTTAGTATTTTCAAGAATGTACATATCGCTATTTTTAAAAATAGGCTCCCATCTATATGTATCATCTCTTAACGTAGAACATATTTGTAACCATCCTTATGTATTTACATGATGCAAAACCATTATCAAATTTTAAAGAATTATTAGGTGCTATTGTTATTATGTGACAATGAGTCTTGACAAAAGATTTAATATATTACATGCTTCTTTTTATAAAATATGACCTATGGTGATGTTTGAGCAAATGTCATTCTTCTTTTTTTCTTATAGGGCCTAGGATGATAATAAGCTTGTATAATGTCATTTTGATGATAAAGAGGATTATATGATTATGATTATGGCACCTTCTTCCTTTTGGAAATCACTTTACTTGCTAGTTGAGTTTATTTTGAAGTATTTGATGATCACGACTTTCTTTTGCTTTTTAGGTTTGGAGGGGCCTAATTATATGATCATTGCTTTAGTGATTCTCGTGATCATCAATATCGACTAGATCATTCTTATATTATAAATTATTTTAATATATGAGTAATTTAATCAATATTAAATGTGAATACATGATCCATCTTTAAAATGTAATTATTATATCATAATAAAAGTGATTATTTTTCTTTACCGGAAATTATGGTAAAGTTTATAACATATCTTATGAATTACACTTTCTTTATGATTTCCTAAATCTAATGAGGTTAAAAAGAATAGTCAAAAGAAAAAAGAAAAGTAGAAAGAATTTTAGTCCTTGAGAGCTCTCAATGTCTCTTTTATATGCAAAAGACCCACTTTCCCTCGTTACATACAATAGACTAATAGATATGAGATGGAGTTCCAAATTTTTATGCAATGTTTCAGATTTTCTTCTGCAGATCTTCGGTTCCTAGAAAATACATTGTAAGTTTCCGTTATCTTCTTCCATATATATAGATCTGCAGAAGAAAATCTGAAACATTGCATAAATATATATATATATATATATATATATATATATATATATATATATATATATATATATATATATATATATATATAATTGGCGGTGCTTGTTGTTCAATGCATGAGGATGAATCAGAAATTTTCATTTTATAGGTTTGATCTTCAGTTCATCGGTAATCATCTCCAACATGAAAACCAAAGTGGAAGGTAGATATTTGAAACTGATTCAATGAAACATATGTGAATAAAACAATATTGACCCTAATTCTGGAAACTTTTTTTTATCATTTCCAAACTTCTAACGGATTGATTCCAACTTTAATGTTTTCTCATTGCAGGAATTAGTTGCACAAACATGGAATTATATATATGTATATTGTCCATTTACATTACTTTCTACTAAAGCTATGAAATTAACCAAAATGCATATGAGACATTTCATCAAACACCTCATATGCATCAACAAATCATCCCAACTTCGAAAACAAATTTGAGAACTTAACCTTCTAACACATACATATCAACCTAAAATGTTATTATCCATTCACAAAAGACTCAAACATACCAAACAAATAACTCAAACAAACACAAAAAATTTGACATTTATTAACAGCATATACACGTAAAACAAGACGCAACACAACAGTGCTTACCTCTTCCGACGCACCACCACTGTTCCACCATGCCAACGACGATAGACGACGACTCACCGGGGGAGAAGACGCACTAGACTCAGCAGGGAGGAGAAGAAGAGAGAAGGAGAGCCGACAGTGGGGAAGGGTGGCTGCATTCAGGAGGTTATACCGTTTTCAAAACGACATTGTTTGTTGTTAACAACAAATGACGACGTTGGTTGTTATTAACAACAAACGACATCGTTTTCTTCAAATTATTAACCTTCATTCACAAGCACACGACGTCGTATAGGTTTCAGAATTTACCGACGGAAGAAACTGTTGGTATTTTTCATCGGTAAAATTAGAATACATTAACGCGCGTTCGATTCTTGCCCTTCTTTTCTTACGATTTTATTCCTGTCGGTAAACTAAACTTTTCAATCAATATTATCAACGAAACTGTTTATTCCGTCGATAACGGAAATTATATTATTCCATTTCGTCGACAGTTTTATTCTGTTGCTAAAATTAATTTTTTCGACACATTTATCGATGTATTTATGATTTCCATCGATAAATAACGTGGGTTTGTATTCCGTTGTTATTTTTCAGTCACAAATTCATTATTAGGTTGTAGTGATATTTAATAGCGAAGGTTTCTTACTACAAAAATAAGTTCACAGTTAAAAAACATTGCCAAATCTTTTCGCTATGAAAGTAAAGTTCACAATTAAAAGATGTTGTCAAATCTTATTAGTTATGAAAAATATTTCGTACCTAAAAACCTTTCGCTATGAAAATAAAGTTTGCAGTTAAAAAATGTCATTAAATCTTTTTAGTTGCAAATATAAAATATAACCTATCCTAAACATAGCTAATAATTTTAAACAACCCGCGAAATATTTTAAGTTGGAGGTATTGTTACAATAGGCTATAATTTTAAAATTTTGCAGTCAAAAAGAAACATTTGGCTATGAATTTCAAATTGTAGTAAAAGCAAATAGACAAAACACCTATTTGTTGTAGTGAATGACTAAGAATAATTTATAAATACAAATAAGTCTCATGATTATGATCTAATCTCAATTTCAATTATAATAGATATTTATTCTAAGAACTTTATCATGTACATCTATATATATACATCAGTGAAGATAGTTTTACATCACGGAGAAACAAAAAAAAGGATTATCTTTTCATCGTCATAAAATAAAGTTTATGCCCTTCAACTAATTACTTATTTGTAATTTAGTGATATAATTATTTCTTTAAATAATTATATCACTAAATTACAAATAAGTAATTAGTTACAGGCATAAACTTTTATTTTATGACGATGGAAGAGATAATCCTTTTTTTTTTGGTTTCTCTGTGATGTAAAACTGTCTTCACTGATGACTTGTTTGTCCTGACCGTATGAAGTTGATCTCTTGTTTCTGTTCGCTTTTGGACTTTGTCCTAATAATGCAGAAAACAGAGATTCAAAATTTTCAGATTCAAGAAATCTTGCTCTTGCCCAAAAAAGAGTTGATAAATTGTTTAAATATATTATCAGGATTGATTATGTACATTCCTGTACAAAACCACGTAGTTGGATTATCTATCCATCTATCAAAGCTAGTAAAACCCATATTTCTAATAATTCAAGGACAAACACTAGTACCGCACGACTTAAAAGAATCGTCTAACTATGCCCTTATCTAGCTTGAACCGAAGTTGCGGTGACATCATTCAGGGAATGAGCTCCTTCACTGGTTGAGGGATCTACCCTGTTATAAGTTTTCGTAAAAATAAATGCAGGTTGTTTTGGAGGTGGAAGAATGGTGTCGTTACTCAACAAGAACATAACGACAGACATGGTTGGACGGTCCACTGCAGAATCTTGCACACATAACAGCCCAATGTGAATGCATCTCAAAACTTCATGCTCAGGGTAGGGTTCAGTGAGTGACAAGTCTACTACCTCTATTGCCCTGCCTTCCTTCCAGTGATCCCAAACCTGAAAAGGCAATTGTTCGCCATAGCATTGGCATTGTGAATAAAAGAAATTAATAGTTGTATCAAGACTAAAATCACTATCACTCACATATCCAACCATGTTTGAGTCGGAACTCTCGTGGTAATAGCTATTGTTTTTTCTGCCACTGATAACCTCCAAGAGTAAAACCCCGAAACTATACACATCAGATTTCACTGAAAATAGGCCTTGCATTGCATACTCTGGAGACATATAACCACTACAACAGTATAATTTGAAAGAACGAAAATGGCAGGATTTAGATTCTAAGTGAAGTTGTAGCAAGAAAGCCAACCTGAGCTGAACCTATATGTTCCAATAAGTTCTCTAGTATTCAAGTTACTTACTACGTTCCAACTATGCGGTTTGTGTTTGTTTCAATCTGATCCACTCCAACAATTCTAGCCATGCCAAAATCTGATATTTTTGGGTTCATTGAGGCATCCAGTAGGACATTACTGGCTTTGAGATCTCTATGAATAATTCTTAATCTTGAGTCATGGTGAAGATACAACATCCCTCGAGCAATCCCGCAAACAATGTTGAAGCGAGTTGTCCAGTTTAAGAGTGAGGCTATGGTCTTATCTGAATCGAAAGGATGCATGTACAAAGCGCGCACAGAATTAATTGTTGAAAAAGAAACATTAAGTGAAAAAGATATATGGTCGTACCAAAAATAAAGGAGTCCAAACTTTTGTTTGGCAAGTACTCGTAGATTAACATCTTCTCTTTGTCGTGGATGCAACAACCAACAATCCTCACAAGGTTTCTATGTTGGAGTTTTGCAATAACTGCAACTTCGGTCTTGAACTCCTCAATCCCCTGGCCAGAATTCTTTGATAGTCTTTTGATTGCTATTTCTCTTCCGCCAGTCAAGATGCCCTATGAAATGAAATCATCTTACTGGGAGTTCGATAATTGTAATGCATACATCGAAGTAGAAAAATCATCTAATGGTAGTGTGAATAAAAACAAACGTAAGGCTTGAATTATACCTTATAAACTGAACCAAATCCACCCTCACCAAGCTTGTTAGTAAGGGAGAAATTGTTTGTGGCCTCAGCTATCGTACTCAGATCAAACAATGGTAAATCTGAAGGTCTTCTACTTTCATTTAGCTCCATTTCCCTTGGTGAGTCTTCAAGGTATGAACTTGTGAATTTAAAGTCAAATTTATTCTGTCTTTCTCTGACTGTAGATGAGGATTGGAAAATATAAATGCTTTCAGCATTCCCTAAATTTACCATGTACTTGAAAGCTGTGGTTTTCTAGATGCATGTCAATCTTGAAGCCTTGGTCTAAGTGAAAATGGGAGCCTGGGATGCTATACTGCTCATTGATTGGCCAACAAAGTATATGCTCAGTTTCAAATTTGTTTCTTTTTTGAGAATAAAATAAAGGAATATGAAGCTCTGATGTAATAATGCGTTGGAAGAGAGTACGCCGTTTAGGTACTGAGAACAAAAGATATGAACTAACCTTTTTTCTTCCACCTAATCCACCAAAACACGGCCACCACCATGAGAAAGAAAGCGACAGCAATAGATATTATCAGCATAGCCTTCATTCCTGGCTTCGCAAGAGTACTTCTAGACTGCCGATATTTGGCTGACAAACAAATAAATAAATAACATTGCTTACGATTTTAATAGTAGAGTAAAACCTTTCTAAATTAATAATGTAATAATCGTATGTAATTTATGAATTAAAAATTATAATTATTTATTAACTTAAATCAAGATTATAAAAATCTTTAACTTATCGTATATTAATTAAAAAAGCTTTGACTATAATCTTTTGGTGATTACATTAAACGTTTGAAACCTATCATATGCATTACGGGGAAGTTTAATATATCTCCACCATTAATAAAAAAGATAAGGAAATAAATACTAATTAATTCGGAGGTTAAATAGGAAGGAGACGCCTACCAAATTCTTCGGCGTCAACCCTGATGTAAAGGTCCTGTCCAATGTTTGAGTATGTTCTTGTGTCCACCAAATCCCCATGCCACATCAGACAGCCGAACCCTCTCTCATCTGCGCTTGTGTAAGCTGTGCAAGAACAGTTCTTTAAGCACTCTTGCTTACAAGCTTTCAGGTTTAAATTCATGTCTGCGAGTGCCACCGATGTGTCGGGAACTCTCACGCGTGCTACCTTTATAAACCCTTCTCCACTCCGGCACACCGACACATTACCCTTCCTGATGCACCCACCCGATCCGTCTCTGATGTACCAGTCATGAGGTGACTTTGGTTCATAACCCGGTAAGCACTTGCATATAAATGCACCTGGAATATAGAGATCACAGTTACTGTTTGGGCCACATTCGTTGTAGTTATCACATTGGTCCCTTGACGAGGAAAATATTCCGATCCATCTAGGATCATGGCCATTCCATGTAGACCGTTGGAGGAGTCCTGATTCGTTTATCGACAATTTCGAGATGATAGAAATCTTCACCGTATATATATAGGTTACCTCGTCCTTATTATTCGCAAAACTAGTGTTGAAAAAGTAATTTCTGTTCATTTCCGGTACTCCACTCCATCTCTGCCCGGTCCATGGGCCAGCCCTCCACCATTTCTGGGAACCTTTGTACAGAATCAACTGAGGATAGCCTGTGGGATCAATTCTAAGGTATATGTCACCGGTTCCAGGATCATCCTTGGATTTCCAAGATGACAGAAATCGGTCCAAACCGGTTCTCTTGTCCAGTCCAAGTTTCATATAAGGAAGTAGAGTATCTGTAGGATAATCGAAGCTCTGCCATAACACCCGTTTGCTATCTTGTTGCAGTAGCACCAGATTTCCTGTATCCAGCAGCTGCGCCATGGAATTGTTCGGTGCTAAGGCAGAAATATCACTGGACCAAAGAGGAAAGCTCTGGTTTGTTACAGAGATGACAAGGCCGCCCCGGTTGTTGATAGTTAAAACCCCAGATGAGTCATTAAGGGGTTTATCTCTATTTGCTACCCAAACAACGGTTAGTTCAGAGACGTTGTGGTACCAAATTCCCAAGTAGCGAGGAGTGGATCGTGCAGTGTCTGGACAAAAGAACCCAAGTGCGAAATTTCCTCCGTTAGAGACTAGAACATTACCATCTTTAATGGAATTGCCTGGAGTTATGGTGTCCATTGATATGGAGAAACGGAGAGTAAGGAAGAGTAGAAAAGTGCTTAAAGACCCATGTAAAGCATTCATGGTTGATGAAGAAAGTTGTGACTCTCTAGGAAAGTTGTGTATATGAAATATCTGCTGGATTGCAGTTGCTCCTCAAATCCTCTGTCCCAACAATCCAGTACCAATCCTGTCTCATTGCATCTTAGCTTTTTATTTATGTAGGACTCATATAAATGAAAGACTAAGATACAATGGGATAGAGTTGGTACTGGGTTGTTGGGACAGAAGATCAACCTCCTTGCAGTTGGTCTTTAATGTGTAGACTTAAAACATAAATGCAAGCCTTTCAACTGTTCTCGACCTTCTAGGATAAATGGCCAATGAAAAAGACACAAAACATAGTTGAAGTTAAGAGAAGACTAAGTATATTGATCTTTAAGTAACTAGACCAGGGAGGGACACCCCGGAGACATCTTCTATAAGGACAGTAAAACAACTCACAAGCATGTTTTGATACCAATAAATGTTAAGTTTAAAAGAACTGACAAAATTAGCTTGCCAATCTACAGCTCCATTTACTTCGCGGTAAACATGCTTAGCTTTTACCATCCACTCTCGACTTAGTAAGTTTTGAATACCCAAGAGTAGAGAATTATACAATACTTGTTGTTTATTGAAGGATGATAAGATGTTGATAACTATCAATGAATCCATGTTTAACTCCGCTCTTCGATACTCAAAAGTCCATGCAAATCGCAGACCTAAAAATACCCCCAAAGCTCTGCGCACACTGTTATATAGAAACCTATATTATGAGCAAAATCTTCTTGTCATATTTTCGTACTGTCTCGAAGTATTCCTCCTGTTGAAGCCTACGAAGAAAAAGCTTGATAAGCACTATCAAGATTGAGTCGAACCCAGTCCTGCAGAGAATTATAGATTGATTTTTATAACTCATGTTGTGGTGCTAACATTCAAAACCTTAGAAGCTAATCAAAATATTTTTTTAGGTTTTGACTTAATGATTAGAACAGAATACCACATGTACTTGGCATTTGGTAGCAATAAATGGTTAAAAATAATAAAATAGTGACTTCTGTTTCCTTTTTGGTAGCATAAATAAGATGAGATGTGACTTTTAAAGTATTAAAGCTTCGTATATTTTACAAATTGTTACATATATATAAGAGTTAATTCGGTACTATTAAATTGGAAAATATGCTGCAACTTATTTCCTAAGTGGTTGTGCTAAATTTACTATTTCCTTTACGACCTGGCCTACCCCAGGAAGATCATCGCTTTCATTTTCACAACTCTTTCAATGATAAAGAAAGGGAAGGAAATGGCGTAGGGTATAGAAATCACATTTCCTCAATTTACTAAGTTCTTTGTCTCATTCTATAAATGTTATCACCCTTGTACCATTATCTTATTTATCTTACTCTTCTCTAATACTTAAGAGCAAGGTTGTATAATAGAGATTTTGATTTTGTTGTTGTACTCTTCCCTGTATTGAGAACTTTCACACAATTATCGATTTTTGAAATTACTCCCACGTAATTTTGATACATTTTACTGAAATTCCATCTTTATTTCTCTTAAGATATCAGAAAATCCAGCATATGAACTGTATCCAGGCGTAGAGTACTGATGTACTGTGGGTCTTTTTTTCAGGGAGAAGAAAAGGTGAGACTGAGAGCAAATAAATTATAATAACAGAGAAAAAAGAACAAAACTTTGCCACATGATATATATATAATAAGTGATATGGAAAAAAGGCGTTAAAAAACAAAAAGTTCTTTAAAAAGACAGGAACAGTAGAAAACAGTTGCCCTTAGCTCAGTCTGTTGTTTTAATGAGCTCCGGGACGGGAAACTCTCGTAGTCCAGTCCACAAAGCTCAGCAACTTTCCTGACAACATATTTACATATATGTATGTCATATCCAAGGGACAATAGAATGTCTTCTTCTTTTCTTATGGTATGTTTTCAACAACATTCCTTCCATTCACCAAGCACAGAGGGGGCAATAGTGATAATACATCAATTATTTTTACATAATTAGGCCAATCTCATCATAGTTTAGCCACTTTGTTCAGCTTACATGCACCAGAGCCATGTCCATTAACTTAAACTTGATGTCCTCTCTCACTTTTTAATTTCTTGTATAAACGCGAAGACTTCATATCCCTTAATATCTATGAAAGCGTAAGGTCGTATGGAATTGTTTACTATTCTTTTTCTTGATTGAAGTTAGGCTTGATATTGATCTTGTAATGCACAAAACGCATTTAAAATTGACATACAATTTCCGGGGCTATTAAGTGAAGGCTGAAGGGAGACTGCTACAAAAATTAATGAGGCAAGAAGTGAAGAGATTCACACACTACTAGAAAATAAAACAACCCGCGACATTTTAGTTTCACGTTTTTTTTTACGTTTTATGAAAATGTCGCAGATTTGTAATTAGGGATGGCAGTGAATTTTCAACCCGATTAATATCCGCACTATCTGACCCAATGGATTTAGATATGGACAGTAAATCGTAAAAACCGATGGATATGGATATGGATATGGGTTGAGTCATAAAAAATGGATATAGATATGGGTAGAGTAAAACCCGAACCATGGATACCCATATCTTACCCATTTTTTATTAATTCTATTTTTTCTTGAATATTTACGGTTAAATATAATAAAATATTAAAATTTTATACGAAGAAACAACTTTAAAATATCCACTTTACTCCTCAGTACTCACATTTTTCATCATATTTTATTTTTCTTATAGGATGATAGTAATGCAAATGACATGGAGATGGAGTTTTGAATGCTGTAGAGTTCACGCAAAGACAATTTAAAGCTTTAGTTATTTCAATCTTTGTTCCAGTTCTAAATTGTAAAAAAATGTATGTTTTTTTTGTACTAAATATTATGATTTTTATTATTCCAATTTTATGATTTTTTAATACATACAAATCAAAATCTTGATTTATTATTATTAAAGTTATTTTAATTTGGAGCGTTTGCAAAAATCTACTCTTTATATTTTTTATTTAGAAGTTATATTTTTATGTGATATACAACCCGATGGATATCCAAAAACCCGAACAACCCAATGGATTTGGATATGGGTAGTAAATCGTAAAAATCGATGGATATGGATATGGGTTGAGTCATAAAAAATGGATATGGATATGGGTATAGTAAAACCCGAATCGAACCCTACCTATTGCCATCCCTATTTGTAATATTTTTTCCGACGTTTTATCAATAAAACGTCTCAAAATAAAAACCGCAACGTTTTGTTAAATAAATCGTCGCAAAAGATGTTAGCCTTTTGTTTAATTAAAACATTATTATCTTCTCGCGAAATTTTTCTCTGGTTTCTTCTCTTTGCCTTCTTCCCACCTAAAATTGGTTTCTTCTCTTTACCTTCTTCTCCCTACACTTTTGTTTAATTATTTCTTTGTTTCGTATCTTATCTTTCTACTTGTGCTTGCATTTTCTTATCTCAGAACGATTATTTAACCTGGGGATTCATATCAATCTATTTGGTTTTAAAATTTTTAGAAAAAATTTTGGGTTTTATTTTATTGTATCACGGTAACGATGAGATTGGAGAAGTCCGTTATTTTGTTCCTCAACTGTATTGTCAATTCTACCACTGCACTACCCAGTGCTTCCTGAGCTTAGACATTCCTCCGCCTTCATATTCTTGCTGAAAATTTTGCCTCTAAAATGTCTTGTTGTCTCCAATTTCACGTCTTCTTAAATAATTGGTGAGGTCTCTCCCTCGATGTCTTCTTCAATGTCTGTTTTATAATTACAAAAGCTCCTTTACTGTTCATTTTTGTCATCTCTTAATGGTTTACTACTCAACAAGCTAACCCCCATTAAAATGACGTGTCACCTACTCAAACCCTTTATAAGGTGACCCGTCATAATCACGCAACAATCTAAATGATCTAGGGTTTGGGATTTCTAATCGGAGACACGATGTCGAACTCTAAGAAAATCATCCTCAAGTCGTTGGACAGAGAGACTTTTGAGATCGAGCAGTCGGTTGTCGTGGCATTGTAGACAATCAAGCACGTGATCGAGGACGGTTGCCCTAACAGCGAGATCCCTTTGCCCAATGTCACCAGAGCGATCCTTGCTAGGGTCACAGAGTACTGCAGTCAGCTTAGAGTGGAGTGCTTCTTTTGTACAGCTTGTATTCGTTTTGTGGAGTGTTGTCTACAGGTGGGGCTTACTGGTTTGTTTTTAATATTGTGAACTCGCTTTTCTGCCTGTGTTCGTATTCTTAACTAAATTAGGACATGAATTTATTAATAACACAACTGTTTGCATGCAGAGAAACTGTGGTCTGGGCTAGAAAATTTTATTTTAATTAACTAATTAATGCTGACAGGTGATCCTGTGATTGATGGCTCAGGAAGTTTAAGATGATTTTGCTAACTTATCTGCTTCACCTATAACATACATGATGCACACATTGAAGAATGGAATAAGATAAATCCAGTTTGTTTTGAGAAATGTAGAAATTGAAAAATAGTGATGTTGGCAATAATTGAAGCAACTTCTATTGTGTTTGCAAAATGCTATTTAGAGAAAGTATCCTATGGTTATAACCACTTGAGATTACAAATTCCATTATATTCTTTATGTAGGAACTAAGTCATTATTTGACGGTCAATACCACAACATCTGTGATTGTTGACAAAAGCTCTTATGGAGATTTCTTGCATATTGATTTCAATATAAGGTAATAATCTGCAAAGTTAATAGTTTTGTATAATTGGTATCTATGGCCTTTATTTCAAATTGTGGATGCATACACTTTTTCGGGAATTACTAATGCTGAATAACATTTTGTATTGAAAAATTACTTTCTATCCACTATGGCATTTAATACTGTTCATAAAATATATGCAAAGTGAGACTAGTATAGGACTCATTCTGATACAGTGCAGAATGAGTATTATGTCACGATTCTGTTATTGATATATTATGGGTGTTTTAGCTATTATTAATCTTTTTGACTCTTTTTTTTTTAATTTTCTGATAAGGCACTAGAAGATGAATAATTGTTTTGGTTATGGGAATACTAAGATTTAGTTAACATTGTGAAGTATACGTGATTGTGGTGTCTAGAACTAGTGTCATATTGTGGTCTTCAACATTCTCGTGAATGTTGCATTTTTAAGTTCTCCTTTTAGGTACTAATGGTAAAGTTTGCTACCTCTGAAGACATAATAAATATCGGGGCTATTGAGATATGGAGCCTAATAAAATATTGTTATGCCTTTTGTATTCTATTCTCCTAGTGTATCATTGTACAAAAAACAATTCAAAGTGAATAAAAACCCTAGCCGCCTATGGACGTAGCCATATTTTGGTGAACCAAATAAATTTGTGTGCTCATTTATTTTTCCGTTCCGTTCTTTGATTATTGTGATTGATCATCCCTAATAACTGGCATCAGAGCTTGGTTCGTATAACAACAATCTGAAGAGATGGAAAGCGTGAAGTTTCAAATTGAGAAATTTGATGGAAACGATTTTGGTTTCTAAAATATGCAGACGGAAGATTATCTATATCAGAAAAACCTCCATGAACCCTTGTTAGGGATAAAGCCGGAAAACATGAGACAAGAGGTTTAGGATCTGAAAGATCAGCAGGCGCTAGGGTTAATTTGTTTGTCATTGCCGAGAAACGTTGCCTCAACATCGTTAAGGAGACAATGACTGTAAGAGTACTGAAGACGTTGTCTAACATCTATGAAAAACTGTCGACTATCAATAAGGTATATCTGATGCGTCGTTTGTTTAATCTGGAGATGTCTAAAAGTAGATAGGTCGCAGATCATATTAACAAATTTAATATGATTATCAATCAATTAAGCTCTGTTGATATTAATTTTGATGATGAGATTAGAGCCCTAATTTTGATGTCCTCTCTACCCGAGTCGTGAGGTACTATTGTTTCTGCAATTAGCAGTTCGTGTGGGTCTGAGAAGCTAAAGTTTGATGAAGTCTGAGATGTTTTCTTGAGCGAGAGCATTCGCAAAGGGGAAATCAGAGATTCGTCTAGTAACGCACTCAGTGTCGAAGGAAAGGGCAGGAGAAAGTCGAAGGGAGGCCATAGTAAACATGGTCAATCGAAATCAAAAGGGTGGGGAAAATCTAAAGGCAGAAACAAGGTCTTTTATTAGGATTGTAGTGAAAAAGGATATTTTAAGAAGGACTACCCTACACCTAAGAAGAAGAAAGGTCAGAGGAGCAATAAGTCTCATGAAGATGATGATTCCATATATTCTGCAGAAGACATTGTTGACACCTTAATTTTTAGTGTGGACAACCCGATTGACTCTTGGATACTTGATTCTGGTGCATCATTCCACTCTTCTTCAAGTAAAGAGATAATCCATAATATTAAGTCTAAAAATTTTAGAAATGTGTATCTTGCTGGTAACAAAGCCCTAGAGATTGCTAGAAAAGGGGACGGGTGTATACAAACCTCAAGTGGAGGTAGATGGAAGCTGCAAGATGTCAGATATATTCATGATTTGAAGAAGAACCTAATTTATATTGGTCAGTTAGATAGCACGAGTTATAGGGCAGTGTTCGGGGAGAGTTCCTAGAAAATTATGAAGGGAGCTATGGTGATAGCACGTGGCACAAAATCTAGAACATTATACAGTACTATAGGGTGTTTGAATATGGTTACTGCAGTCGACAGTACATCTAGCTCGAGTTTATGGCATAACAGACTATGACATATGAGTCAGAAGGGGATGAAGATGCTAGCTTCAAAAGGGTATCTGCAAGGTTTGAAATCTGTTGATTTGGGTTTTTGTGAGAGTTGTGATCTGGGAAAGCAAAAATGGGTTAGTTTCATAAACGCTAGCTGACAACCAAAGACAAAACGGTTAGAACTAGTACATACAGACGTGTGGCGCCATCTCTAGTGTCCTCTCTTGGTGGTTCGAGATACTACGTCAACTTCATTGATGACTTCAACAGAAAGGTATGGTTTTACTTTCTAAAACATAAGTCAGATGTGTTTATTACCTTTAAGAGGTGGAAGGCTAAAGTTGAAAATCAAACTGGGTTGAAGATTAAATGCTTAAGGTCTGATAATGGTGGAGAGTATGATTCTAAAGAATTCAATAAGTTCTGTGTTGATGAGGGAATCAGGTGCACCAGGACAGTTCCTGGCAAGGCAAGACAGAATGGGATTGCTGAAAGGATGAACAGAACATTGAATGAGTGAGCAAGAAGCATGAGGTTACATACTGGGCTACCAAAAACATTTTGAGCAGATGCAGTGAGCACAACAACATACTTGATAAATAGAGACCATTCAGTTCCTTTAGGTTTCAAGATACCAGAAGAGGTTCGGTCAGGTAAAGAGGTCAAGCTTACTTACCTGTGGACTTTTGGGTGTACTGTCTATGTTCATGTTGATCCAGAGAAGAGAGACAAGCTTGATATGAAGGCTTTGAAGTGTTATTTCATTGGGTATAGTTCAGATCAGTTTGGATACATATTTTGGGATGATAAGAATAGGAAGATCTTAAGACATTGTGATGTTGACATTTGGTGAGAATGTCATGTATAAGGATATGTTTGGGGTTCAATATGAAGATGTAGAAAAAGTGGGAGCTGAGGTTCAGTTGTCTGAAAATCAAAAAAATATTGTTGCAAAATTGGAACAACAGCTAGTCACACCTAAGCTAGTGTTGAGGACATCTACTAGGGTTATCAGGTCACCTGAAAGGAATTCGCCATCCTTGCATTATTTGTTGTTAACTGATGGAGGAGAACCAGAATCTTTTGATGAGGCTTTGCAAGTGAAGGATTCAATTAAATGGGAGCAAGCCATGGATGATAAGATATGGTCACTTGAGAATAATGATACTTGGGAGTTAACTGAGTTGCCTGCAGGGAAGAAAGCTTTGTTAAACAAGTGGGTCTATAGGATAAAGAATGAAATTGATGGTACAGTTAGGTTCAAGGCTCGATTGGTGGTTAAGGGATATTCACAAAGGAAAGGTATTGACTACACTGAAATATTCTCTCTTGTTGTGAAGTTAACTACAATCAGAATTGTGTTGAGTATTGTTGCAGCAAAGAACTTACACCTTGAGTAGATGGATGTAAAAATAGCATTTTTATATGAAGATCTAGAGGAAGAAATCTACATGCATCAACCTGAGGGATACGAGGTTCCTAGTAAGGAACACATGGTGTGTAAGCTCAAAAGGAGTTTGTGTGGATTGAAGCAGGCTCCAAGACAGTGGTACAAGAAGTTTGAATCCTTCATGTTCAGAAACGGTTATCACAGGAGTGAAAAGGATCAGTGTTATTACATCAAGAAGTTTACTAACTCCTTTGTTATTTTACTTCTGTAAGTGGATGCTATGTTGATTACAGGTTCAAGTATGGAGGAGATAAACAATCTTAAAGGGAGACTATCATCAAAGTTTAAGATGAAAGATTTGGGTGCAGTAAAGCAGATTTTAGGGATGAGGATTTCCCGAGACCAGTCTGCTAGAATTCTAAATTTGTCCCAGGAACAATACATTGAGAAAGTGTTATCTAGGTTCAAAGTTGATGATGCTAAGCCCAGGAGCACGCCTTTGTCTAACCATCTTAAATTGTCAAAGGAGCAATCACTCAGGACAACTAAGGAATGTGAGCATATGACAAAAGTGCCTTATGCTTTTGTAATTGTGAGTCTGATGTATGCTATAGTCTACACTAGGCCTGATATAGCACATGCAGTGGGAGCTGTGAGCAGATATATTTCAGATCTAGGGAAAGAACATTGGGAAGCTGTGAAGTGGCTTCTGAGATACTTTAAAGGAACTGTTAGTACCTCACTTTTTAATGGGAATGGCAAGATAGTGTTGAAGGGTTTTGTTGATGCTGATCTTAGTGGAGATGTGGATTCAAGAAAGAGTACATCCAAGTATGTCTACACTATAGATAGGACAGCAGTGAGTTGGATGTCTAAACTCTAGAAGTGTGTCTCTATGTCATCTACAAAGGCAGAATATATTGCAATAACTAAAGCTGGTAAGGAGATGATATGGTTGACTGGTTACTTAGAAGAGTTGGGCAAGAAGCAGCATGACAAGGTTCTCTTCACTAATATTCAAAGTGTCATATAGCTAGTGAAGAATCCAGTTTATCATTTTAGAACTAAGCACATCCAACACAGGTACCACTTCACTCGCAGTTTGGTGGAAGAAGGTGAGATGTGTTTGAAGAAGATTAATGGTGCTAAGAATCCGGTAGACATGTTGACTAAAGGTGTGGATGCTGGGAAATTGGGGCTGTGCAAGGCCTCAATTGATCTTCTACCATAGCGTGGGAGATGTTGCGGCTAGGTGAGTTTGTTGGGTACATTGGCATGGAGAATGGAGATGCTTGGGTTGACTAGATCAGTCTTCAAGTGGGAGAAATGTTGAGATATGGATCTTGATAAAATATACTGGACTTTAAACTAGGCCCACGTTCGCGGTGTACAAAAAAAATTCACAGTGATTAAAAACCCTAGCCGCTGTAGACGTAGCTATATTTTGGTGAACCACGTAAATCTGTGTGTTCATTTATTTTTTCACACCATTCTTTGATTATTGTGATTCATCATCCCTAACAGGGGCCTACATGTAGCCAAAAAAAATTTTAAAAAAGGGACCATGTGTGTAACATCCCATCCCCGATGGGAAGGGTAAATGGTCAATTGGGACAGGCTAGTAGTTTGCATTGTATATTTTGATGTGGACATTCTTTTGGCCTCTAATTTTAGAGGAATGAGTCTTTTGGAACATGCACTTATATGTACATGCATTCATGACAATTCTCAGCATTTATTGTGAATATGATCTGTTTTGTAATTTCTGAGATAATTGTGCTTGAGATTTGGAATTGGAACTGTTTTAGAGTGATTTTCACTTGATAGTGACTCTTCGAAATTTTTCTGGAATAATTGGGAGAAAATGTCCGGACCGGAAATTTTTTGAGTGACGGACTGATTGACTGTGTAGTACTGAAATAACTGTCCAATGGTAATGGGAATATTAGATTCGTGATTTTAGGAATAAATATGTGGGGCCATTGGAAATTGGAGACAAATTAGTCTAGAAATGAAATTGAAAAGTGAAATATGTTACGGAATTGACAAGTGTCAAGTATATAGGTCTGATTGCTTGAGTAGCCCTTAGTGCCCTAGATCTTCGACTTTTTCCTTTGGGCAAACATGAAAATCACTTGGACAACTTGTTTCTTCCTCCTAGGGCATATTTTCCTTCTCCATCGATTGATTCTTGTTCTTCCTCCCTACAAGATTCTTGCTTGTCCGATTCTTGCTTGCTTCTTCTCCTTGTGCAAAGCCTAGCTTAAACCTTAGAGATGATGGAAATTTAGGAAGTTTTGAGAGGGAGCCGTGAGAGATGAAAGAGTTAGAGAGATTTTCGGAAGTTTTATGAAGGAGAGCTTGTTTTGGTAAGTGATTGGCTTTAATGTGGTTTTATTGTTGTTTCATGCATTTTTATGGTTAATATGAAAGTTTGGGGTAGTTGTGTTGAGTTATGGTTGAATTTTAGAGAGAGAAATGTAAAATGGGAATAGGAGAAGACGATCCAGGAGACGCACGTCGCAACGAGGGGATAATTGGACGTCGCGACGAGCGTATGCCGCGACGAGCGGCACGTCGCAACGAGTGGTAAGCTGGACATTGCGGCGAGCCACTGTGTAGACGCCGCGGCGAGCGTCTTTTCACGCCACGGCGAGCCTTTTTTTCTGAACCGATTGATTTTAGTTTTTGGGGCATAACTAATGGTGCAGACTTCCAATTGAGGTGATTCTTGATTCGTTATAAACTAGAGAAAGAGATCTACAATTGAGGTAAAGAAATAAAGTTTGAAATCAAATGGGTGAGATCTTAAATATTGAAAGAAAGTGAATATGGTTTCCTATTGCCACCTAAGGATTGTTTCATGACAATTGGGGTATAATTTTGAGACTGTAGAAATAAATTCAATGCTATTGGGAGTTTTAGAAACTGAGCCTAAAGGGTAAATTTTGATCTAGAGAATAGTGACGCTGGTTTTGAGATCTTTCTTGAGACTTTTCTAGTGAGTATGACTTGGTAAATTGAATGAATGATAGAAATGAAATGGGTGGAGTTCCGTGATATGCCATTGACATGAAATGAGTCATTATTGATCAATTGAGTGAAAAGTTAGATTTTGACAAAGATAGCGAAATTGGAATTTAGCGCCGGAAAGTCATGAACATACATCGTACATCTTTTAATAAAGACATGTGCATCATTGAATGGTTCTGATCATGCATTTAATAATGGGAAATTATTTAACTGTTATAGAGGCACCGTTGGATCAGCATTCCACGAATATTGCTGGGACTTCCAGGCAATAGCTCAGAAGTTACAGGTGAGTAACCTAATTGGTTCCTCAATTTTTGATTGTTAAATGCTCTGAAATCTGTCTGTGAATGTGAATTGTATGATCACATGAATAATTAGGATCGATATGCCTGCTTATGATAAATCAGATTTGACTGCTACGTGATTATGAAGAATAGTGATAAATAGGTTCTAATGGCAATGTGTCTGTGAATTATTGGGCATTTTGCATTTCATATACAAATGCATGTTCAGATAATGAAAGTTGTGACCGGAGCAGCTACCGTATTTCAGAGCTTAAAGCTCAACATAACAGGGCCTCGAGCCCAACGTAATTCAGAGCCACAGGCTCACTGTTTACTGTGCCTGAAAAGGGGCAGACGCATTTACATCCCTCGAGTAGAGGCGAAACAAAACCGTAAGGATGGCCCACCATGCCAAAGCGGACAATATCGAAGGGTGGAAGTGCATTCCCTGAGGGCTCTCCTCCCCCTAAGACGCGTCTACTGAATACTGTTCACTATTTAAGCGCTCGATCACAACACTGGAATAAAATGGGAAAGAGTCACATATGCATTGCATACATATTGTGATGGATTGAATGTTATGAATGGGAATTTGGCAAGAGTGTTGGACCCCGCTGCCGGAGCCCAACATCGGACATGAGAGCGTGACGTGAAACATGCTAATAATATATTTAGAAAAGACCCGCGGAAGATTTATGGGCCTGCTGGAAAACAAACTTGAAAACCTGCTTGCATGTGATTAAATAGACTAGGCGAAACATGTAAATTAAACGAGTGAGGAAGGAACCCATCGGAAGTTCAATGGACCCATCGTGAAACTTTCATGCTTTTAAACATATCCATAATTCATGCTCCAAAAGATGAGTTTCATAACACTTTTAAAATATCTCAAAACAAATTACAACTTTGAATTCAAGAGCCAAAATTTAAAACACTCTTGAACCAATGATACTGAAATGTAACTAAAGTCTTGACTTCCAAAAATAAAACATTGAAATTAAACAAACGTAACAAAATGAAACTGAGTCTTCCGCATCGTGACTCACTCGATCTCCGGCTCACACCAATGGGGAGATTAGAGGGTGAGCTATAAAGCTCGATGGGAACATATTTATAATATAGCAATAAGCAAAAGTAATCACAAATTAACTCATTGTCGTGATACTCGTTGAAATCATAGTCATTGAGCATGTATGATTCATAGATTGAAAATGCTTGATTTTAACCAATTTATGATGCATGACACATAACAAATCATAACACATAACATAACATGATGGTTTGGGTTGTCCACGGTTCGTGACGTATACACATGCCATCGAAATGTTGATGTGTGAGCGTAGTTTCGTGAGGAATCCTTGAGAAACCACATGCCTCGGTCGGGCAAAGGGAGAAGCCTTTTCGTGAGTCAATGTGCACTTGACTATTCGTGAGGGACACCGTAAACCCACATAAACATGCATTATTCATGTTCTTGTAATCTTGTTTGCCAAACTGGCACTTGCTTGTAAACTTGTTTGTAATCTTGCTTGTAATCTTGCTTGTCATGTATTTCATAAAAACTTGAATTCATGTACTTGTATTCGTGAAAGGAGAAAAACTCCCTTTTTGGAATTCTTTTCATAATTCATGAATGCAAATCATGTAACAACATATAATCATTCCTAATCGTATATAATGCAGTCGTGATGATGCAATTTCAATGCATTAATTCTTTCTTGATTTGAACAAAACAATGAATACTTATATACTCTATTATAAACATGAACCCACCTGATTTCCTTGCTTGTTCCTGCCTAAGAATGAGTTTCCTCTTGAGCCTCTTGATCCTCTTGCCTCACTTGATCTCCTAAAATAAGAACCAAAATCCCATTCAATAACTCACGCTGAAACAATAATTTCATTCTTAACTTCCATCCAAAATTCCATAGTCTTAGAAACTGATTCATAATTTCATTTCTTCACAAAACTTGTAGATCTATGTCTCTAGGTTACAACGCCTCAAAAATCACCTCAAAAGGACCTCTGTACCAAAAGATGTGATCAAAACACTAAAAACCATCTGCGCTGGAAAACTGGCCTCGCCGGGACGAGGCTCGCTAGTCGCGACGAGCGGCCTGGCACGCCGCGACGAGCGGCGTGCAGTCCTCTATCGCACGTCGCAGCGTGCGGCTTGGCACGTCACGATGTGTGGCCTTCTGCACGTCGTGGCGTGCAGACGGGAGCTTCGTCTCCCGAACCCAGTTTCTGCCATTTTCAACCTTAAAACCTTTCCTTTCTCAACTACAACACATCTAACCCATAAATCAAGTTCCATACTTCCATTCTAAACTCATTCTAACACCAAAAACATTAACAAAACAACAACCCATGCAAATCTACAAATCTTACCCATTAACCCTAACTCCATCGATTTCTACTCAATCCAAGCAAAACTAGGGTTTGATTCAACCTAAACAAGAGTAGAAGAGTGAAACAAACCTGAAGAATGCTTCTAAACCTTGAAATCTACAACTGGAGCTTTCCTCTTCTTCTCCTCTTCTTCCTCTCCTCGATGCTCTTCTCTTCTTCTTTTCTTTTTCTTTCTTCTCTCTTTCCTTTAACTCCTTAAACCTAATGAAAATACAAAGACTCAAATGCCCTCCTTTGCTTAGCCTTAAACATCATAACTCAAGTGCCTTGACCATTTTTCCCTCAACATTTCTACTCTTTCAAACACTTATTCCATACTAATCTCAAATAATTCTAATTTTCCATGAATACTTCCAATAAAATCAAAATATGCCATAAATCATACAACTAACACAATCAAATTAATTCATACTTATTCATCCTATCCTGAGCTGCCTTAAGCCGCTGCTTAACCAGATTGACTTTATCAACAGTCATCTGGATCAACTCTGGTCCGACCAGTTTCCTCTCCCCTTCTTCGTCCCAACATATCGGAGTTCTGCACCTCCTTCCATATAAAGCCTCATATGGAGCCATCTGAATGCTCGAATGGTACAAATTATTGTAAGCAAATTCGACCAATGGCAAATGCTCATCCCATGCTCCCTTGAAATCCAACACGCATGCCCTGAGCATTCCCTCAAGTGTTCGAATGGTCCTCTCAGATTGACCATCCGTCTGAGGGTGAAATGCCGTACTAAAATGCAGCTTAGTACCTAAAGCTTCCTACAAGCTTCCCCAAAATCTCGAAGTGAAACGAGGATCCCTGTCAAAAACTATAGAATCTGGAATCCCATGCAATCTTACTACCTCATCAATATACTTCTTGGCTAACACAAGCAACGAATCAGTCTGCTTGATTGCCAGAAAATGGGCTGACTTCGTTAACCGATCCACAATAACCCATATGGCATCATGCTTCCTACTGGTCTTGGGCAAACCCATCAAAAAATCCATGGTTACTCTTTGCCACTTCCACTCAGGAATGGACAATGGCCTTAACTTGCCTGAAGGCGCCTGGTGTTCAGTCTTGACTTGCTGACACGCGAGACACTTACTGACATACTCTGCTACATCCCTCTTCATGCCCTTCCACCAGAAATGCTCTCTCAAATCTCTGTGCATCCTGGTGCTACACAGGTGCATGGCGTAAAGGCGCGTTGTGTGCCTCATCCAAAATCTCATCCTTAACCTCCTTGCTATCCGGAATACAAAGCACGTCCCCTCTTCATCATGAGTCCATCATCTCTCACTACAACTTCAGAAACCTTACCATTCTAAATTTCCTCCCTAAGCTTGCTCAACTCTGCATCATGTGCCTGCAACTCCTTAACCTTCTCCCTGAGTATAGGCCTTACTCTGAAATTAGCTAGAAGGCAATTTGGTTCCTCCTGCTTCAAGCTTATCTTAAGCTTGGCCAGCTCTTCCAATAAAGGAAGATAAACTGCCTGAACATGAGCAATAGAAGACTTCCTGCTCAAAGCATCAGCCACTACATTCGCCTTGCCTGGATGGTACTCAATCAACAAATCATAGTCCTTGAGTAACTCAATCCACCTTCTCTGCCTTAAATTTAATTCCTTCTGGCTTAGTAAGTACTTGAGGCTCTTGTGATCAGTAAAGATCCTTGTCTGAACTCCATAAAGATAATGCCTCCAAATCTTCAAGGCAAAGATCACTGCTGCCAACTCCAAGTCATGAGTCAGGTAATTCAACTCATACTGCTTCAGTTGCCTTGAAGCATATGCTATCACCCTGTCTCCTTGCATCAACACACAACTGAGACCCTTTCTTGAAGCGTCACTATAAACCGTATAGCCCTCATCACCCGAAGGCAAAATCAGCACTGGAGCACTTGTCAACCTGCACTTGAGCTCCTCAAAGCTCTTCTGGCATTCATCAGTCCAAATAAATTTTTGATTCTTCCTCAATAGCTTAGTCATCGGAGCAGCTATCATGGAGAATCCTTCTACAAACCTCCTGTAGTAACCTGCCAGACCCAGAAAACTTCTCACCTCTATCGCTGTCTTGGGTGCATGCCAATTGACCACTGCTTCAACTTTCCTTGGATCAACATGCACACCATCCTGCGAAATCACATGTCCAAGGAAAGTCACCTCATGAAGCCAAAACTCACACTTGCTGAACTTGGCATAAAGCTCTCTCTCCCTAAGAGTCCGCAATACAATCCTGAGATGCTCCTCATGCTCTTCTTCACTCTTGGAATACACCAGAATGTCATCTATAAACACTATGACAAACTGATCCAGAAACTCCTTGAAGACCCTATTCATGAGATCTATGAATGCAGCTGGAGCATTGGTCAAGCCGAATGGCATAACCAAAAACTCATAATGCCCATAACGGGTCCTGAATGATGTCTTGCTTACATTAGACTCCTTGATTCTGAGCTGATAATAGCTTGACCTGAGATCAATCTTGGAACCCTAGCTCCCTACAGCTGGTCAAATAGGACATCTATCCGTGGCAACGGATACTTGTTCTTAACTGTCACCTTGTTGAGTCTCCGATAGTCAATACACATCCGCCATGATCCATCTTTCTTCTTAACAAACAGAACCGGTGCTCCCCAAGGAGACGAACTCGGCCTGACATACCCCTTCTCTAACAGTTCCTCCAACTGTTCCTTAAGCTCCCTCAACTCAGCTGGAGCCATCCTGTAAGGCGGTATTAAAATAGGCGCGATTTCGGGAATCGAGTCAATGGCAAACTCGATTTCCCTCACCGGCGGCAAACCTGGTAACTCATCTGGGAACACATCTGGAAACTCCCTCACAACTGGGAAATCCTCTAACTTCCCTTCATGCACATCAGCATCTACAACATGTGCCAAGAAAGCTTCACATCCCTGGCCCATCATCCTTTCAGCCAACATAGCTTAAATCAATCTTGGTGAGGGTGTCTTCCTATCCCCTCTGAAGATCACCTTCTCACCATTCCCCAGATCAAACTCTACCTCTTTCCGACCACAATCTAGCTTGGCCAGATACTTCTCCATAGTATCCATCCCCAGAATAACATCTAATCCTCTAAGGTCTAGCGGTAGTAAATCCACTACCAATCTAGCACCATCAATGAAGAGCTCACACTGGTCATACACCTGACTGATCACCACATTCCTCCCTAGAGGAGTACTAACAACCAAAGGCCTATCCAAAGGCATAGAACTCACACCATGCAATGCTATGCTCATGAAGAAACAAAAGAGTGTGGAACCGTAATCAATCAAAACAAAGATCATTTGAATCAAATAATCGAGCCATACCGTGACAACCTCAAAGCGGCCGCAGCTTCCTCCTAGTCATGGCAAACACTCTTGTCGTGCCCGACCCTTAGCCTTCTGGAGGAATAGCACGCCTTGCGGTCCCAGCCGCCTACTTGATGAATCGGTGCAGTTCCCCTGTCTTTGCGCGCTGGAGCTCAAATCGACCCCTCCGGTCTCGGTGCACGTGGAAAATGCTTGGCTATATGTCCTTCTCCTGCATCTGAAACAAACTCCAGTGACTGAGGCACTCTCCACGGTGATGCTTCCCACATTTGGTCACATAAGGGATAGTTGAACCAGCTTCTTCTCGCTTCTACTGGCCCCCCACATTAGAGGCTTGCCCTCGATCTCGCCTCACTGCTTGTTCTGGTAGCCCCACTGCTACCCACTTCACTCGATCAGAAGAGCTCCTCGTGCTCCTCTCGGGCATTGGAGCACTTGTACCTTCCTGAATGTCTCTCCCTGTTCTTCCTCTTCTTGTTCGCTTCATTTATGATATTCTCCAGCTTCTCAACCTGGAGAGCAGCATCCACCAACTGCTGGTAGTCACAGAAATTGTGAATCGGGACTTTCTCCCTGATCCCCAAGTGAAGACCTCCCTCAAACTTGCGGCACTTGTCTTCCTCTGTCGCCACAATGTTAGGCGCATATCGGGAAAGTCAGTGAACTTCAGCTCATACTCGCTCACACTCATGTCCCTCTGCATGAGATTCAGAAATTCCCTGGCCTTCTCTTGCACATAGACCCTGGAGAGATACTTCTTTCGGAACACTTCTACAAAGTCCCTCCATGTCAACACTGATGGCACAACCGGATCGTGAGGCATCGACTCCACCAATGCATCGTCACCCCGCAATGAATCGATCAGATAATCTAGCTTGTCCTCATCTGAGCATCTCATCTGAACTAGAACCCTCTCGGTCCTCTTCAACCAGGCTTCTGCCTCTTCTGGATTTGTCGACCCACTGAAATCCATAGCCCCAAACTTACGGAGTTATCATACTGCCCACTCCTGTCTACTGGAGCTTGCATCGGCATCTGAGATCTCTGACCCATAGCATACGTGAAAGCCTGAGCAAAGGCTTGAAAGAAACTCGGATCCATGGGAGTTCCCTGAGGCATAGGAGGAGGCGGAGGACGCACTTCTTGCTGCAAACTAGGTGCCTCTGAAATCGGAACAGAATGTGTCCCGGCATCCTGAGGAATATGGGATTCATCCGTACTCCCCTGACTAGAATGAGATCGAGTCATAGCTCCCCGAGTTCTCCTTCGAGGTGGCATGTTCACTCCTTGAATAGAAAACCATTGAAAACTTTAGTTCAAGTACGACAATTTTCAAAATATGCAAAAACAGTTCCAATCGTGTAAAACAATGCAAGTTATTCCTTGAAAGCAATGTCATGTAGCCCTAGATCAAAAACCTAGGCACTCTGATACCACAACATGTTGGACCCCGCTGTCGGAGCCCAACATCGGACATGAGAGCGTGAAGTGAAACATGCTAATAATATATTTAGAAAAGACCCGCGGAAGATTTATGGGCCTGCTGGAAAACAAACTTGAAAACCTGCTTGCATGTGATTAAATAGACTAGGCGAAACATGTAAATTAAACGAGTGAGGAAGGAACCCATCGGAAGTTCAATGGACCCATCGTGAAACTTTCATGCTTTTAAACATATCCATAATTCATGTTCCAAAAGATGAGTTTCATAACACTTTTAAAAATATTTCAAAACAAATTACAACTTTGAATTCAAGAGCCAAAAATCTAAAACACTCTTCAACTAATGATACTTGAAATGTAACTAAAGTCTTGACTTCCAAAAATAGAACATTGAAATTAAACAAACGTAACAAAATGAAACTAGAGTGCTGCCGTACTCGTGACTCACTCGATCTCCGGCTCACACCGAATGGGGAGATTAGAGGGTGAGCTATAAAGCTCGTGGGAACATATTTATAATATAGAAATAAGCAAAAGTAATCACAAATTAACTCATTGTCGTGATACTCGTTGAAATCATAGTCATTGAGCATGTATGATTCATAGATTGAAAATGCTTGATTTTTAACAAATTCATGATGCATGACACATAACAAATCATAACACATAACATAACATGATGGTTTGGGTTGTCCCTGGTTCGTGACGTACTACACATGCCATCGAAATGTTGATGTGTAGACGTAGTTTCGTGAGGGAATCCTTGTGAGAAACCCTGCCTCGGTCAGGCAAAAGGGAGAAGCCTTTTCGTGAGTCAATGTGCACTTGACTATTCGTGAGGGACACCGCAAACCCACATAAACATGCATTATTCATGTTCTTGTAATCTTTTTTGCCAAATTGGCACTTGCTTGTAATCTTGCTTGTCATGTATTTCATAAAAACTTGAATTCATGTACTTGTATTCGTGAAAGGAGAAAAACTCCCTTTTTGTAATTCTTTTCATAATTCATGAATGCAAATCATGTAACAACATATAATCATTCCTAATCGTATATAATACAGTCGTGATGATGCAATTTCAATGCATTAATTCTTTCTTGATTTGAACAAAACAATGAGTACTTATATACTCTATTATAAACATGAACCCACCTGATTTCCTTGCTTGTTCCTGCCTAAGAATGAGTTTCCTCTTGAGCCTCTTGATCCTCTTGCCTCACTTGATCTCCTAAAATAAGAACCAAAATCCCATTCAATAACTCACGCTGAAACAATAATTTCATTCTTAACTTCCATCCAAAATTCCATAGTCTTATAAACTGATTCATAATTTCATCTCTTCACAAAACTTGTAGATCTATGTCTCTAGCTTACAATGCCTAAAAAATCACCTCAAAAGGACTTCTGTAGTAAAAGATATGATCAAAACACTAAAACCATCTCATGTTGGAAAATCGGCTCGCACGATTTAGGCTCGCTCGTCATGACGAAGCGACACAACGCCATGCCGCCAGCGGCGTCTTGCGTCTTGACCTCGTCGTCGTCGTCAAGGCGTGCGGCACGTCTCGACGTGTGGCCTTCTGCACACCGCGGCGTGAGGCCTCACGCAAGTCGCGACGTGCGGACGGGAGCTTGTCTCCCGAACCCAGTTTCCGCCATTTTCAACCTTAAAACCTTTCCTTTCTCAACTACAACACATCTAACCCATAAATCAAGTTCCATACTTCCATTCTAAACTCATTCTAACACCAAAAACATTAACAAAATAACAACCCATGCAAATCTACAAATCTTTCCCATTAACCCTAACTCCATCGATTTCTACTCAATCCAAGCAAAACTAGGGTTTGATTCAACCTAAACAAGAGTAGAAGAGTGAAACAAACCTGAAGAATGCTTCTAAACCTTCGAAATCTACAACTAGAGCTTTCCTCTTCTTCTCCCTCTTCTTCCTCTCCTACGATGCTCTTCTCTTCTTCTTTTCTCTTTTTCTTTTCTTCTCTCTTTTCCTTTAACTCCTTAAACCTAATGAAAATACAAAGACTCAAATGCCCTCCTTTGCTTAGCCTTAAACATCATAACTCAAGTGCCTTGACCATTTTGCCCTCAACATTTCTACTCTTTCAAACACTTATTCCATACTAATCTCAAATAATTCTAATTTTCCATGAATACTTCCAGTAAAATCAAACTATGCCATAAATCATACAACTAACACAATCAAATTAATTCATACTTAGTAACATCAAGAAAAACAATTTGGGCCCCAACAAAGAGTGCATAATATAATTGTGATAACTGATCTGCGTAATTTCTGAGTTCTGTGATTGCATGAGAATCGGTAAATTGCTATGGTTTTCTAAATGTGCTATTGAGCTATGCTGTATGCTATTTGCGTAATGCATGAACTGGGTGAACCATCGATGATGGTTTCTCATTGAGTTCGCAAACTCACCCAAAATTGCAACTATTTTTTAGGAAATTGAAGAGTACCCCTTTAGACAAACGGGAGTATGATTACTGCAAGCGAGTTATAGATTAAGGTCGGGATCAGTTCACGTCTGCATTAGTGTCATTCTGATTTATATGTAAATTTGTATTTCTTCTATTTCCGTAGATTTGTGCTTTTTATTTTGGCAGGCCCCAATTGGTTAATGTTGTATTGTAATATGATTTCTGAAAGCGTTCAGGAATAATATTGGGCCCCATTTGGTTATGGATTACTGTACTTGTAATAGTTAAATTCTATGGAGTATCTTTTATGACTGAAATTGAGTTATGATCGAAATGTTTTCGTATTAAAGCGGGCTCAAATCGTTTGCTGAATTCCGCACATACGATTGTTTTTAATAAAAGAAAATGTCTTTCTGAGTTTTGAACTGTTGTGACTGCTCTAGCATGCCACCCTCGTGAGGCACGGGCTCGAATATCACCTATGATGTCGAGTTTGGGTCTTGCGGGAGCGGGATGCTACAATGTGCAACTTGTGTTATTCTTATCCTTTCACCTCATTTTGATTTAATCTTTCAAATTAACCATTAAACCCTATAATGGCCAATGTTCTCTTTTTTCTTGTTAAAAGTACAATCATATATTTTGTTATGTTCACTTTTTGACTTCAAATTATGTACCATTTACTTAAGTGGTTCTATAAGATGTTAGAAATTAATGCTTACTTATATATGTTAGAAATTAAGCTTATATATTAATCTGGTTGCCTGACCATTTAGTTATTTATCCTTTTCAGTTTTCTTGCCCTCTCTTGTGAATTTACAGTAGTAGATGTGAGTGACATGTTGGGCACTGTAAGTTTTTTATGAACGGTTAAGTTTGATCTGCTATGTTTAGTGATTGAAAATAATAATAGAATATTATGGGATCTTTGTTGTGGAAAAAGGGAACAATTTTTATCAAGTAGAATGGAAATGATTTACAAACCTAGGATTAGGACACCCATAGGCTTAACTTGTCTACTTTACAAATCTGTAATTGGATATGAATATTCTAAAAAAGCATATGTTCAAAGAGATATCCTCACTTTCTATTTCTAAAATTAAAGATTGTAGGGTAATTGTTAATATATTGTTAAGCTTTTACTTTGAACCAGATTGGAATATTACTTGTTCCTTCCTTGTTTTGCAGTCTACTTGTGGCTTATGCTGATTAATCTTTTTTATATTCTCTTTTGTATTTTTTGTCAAGTAAAGATCATAATGAGTTTGTAACTCAACATATTCTAATATCAAATCATACCACATTCTCCTCATTATTCAACATTGTTGCATCCTAAATGATCTTCTTGAGAATGAAGTTTGTATGTGTGCTTTTGAGCATAACTTATATTTGTTAAAAAAATTCATTCTTGCTTATAATGATGCAACTATTGCTATGCAGTCATAAGAATAAATGTTCAAAGCAATTAAAAAAACTAATGCAGAGTAAAGACTCTTAGATCCTGACAAGGTTGAACCTTTCTAACTCTTTGTCGAAACTGAAGAATTGACATGTTGCTTGTACAAAGATAGAGTTAAACTCAGCAACGAAGCTTAAGTGTACTTTATAACATCCAAGATAATAAGGTAGAATTTGGGAATGGTGGTTGTGGAAATTGACAACGTTTTCTTAGTTGTAACGTTTGCATTCTTATATAACTATTATTATGGAATAAGGAATCAAAATGGATGCTGTGTTTGGATCTTTATTCCTAGTTTGCATAATTGTTTCAAAGTTAATTGTTTGGAAGTTGTAACCTTCTTGTTTCAACATTTTGTTTGGTCTTGCTGCAATTACCATAACCTTCTGTCTTTATGATCCAACAAAATTTAAGCAGTAGTTTAGTTATAAAAAAGCAAAGGCTCACTGTACTTTATAAAGTTGGAATTTAATTTTGGTATAAGATTTTGATATACTAAAAAAATGAAGAATTATTAAATAAATAAAATTCATAAATAATATTGAATAGTTAATAAACAAATAAGATTTAAAATTTGTATCTTAAAAATAATTATTAAAAATACAAATTATTAAATTAAAATGATTTTTGAAAAATGGAAAAATAATTAAAAATAATACGGTCTGCGAAACACTGTGGAATGCTTTCTGTGATGTTTATACAAAAATGTCGTAGATTGTGACTTTTTGCGATGTTTCTAGAATGCAACCCATAACTCGTGATTTCAAAAAACAAAACCTTGTATTCACTATGGTCTAATTCAGTCCAATCAAATCTCATAGAGGGTATTAGTACCTCATGTTTGAGCACCGTATGATATAAGGTCTGAGCATCGCGGGAGATGAACCTTGCCTCTACTTCCTCATGTTCTCTTTCACAATCGCCTCTTGAAGAAGACCCACTTGACCACTTGGACCTCGAGGAGGAGGGCGCCTTCTTCCTTTCCATTAGTCTTGCGTGGAGCCATTTGTGGAGATAGAAGGACTTTAGAGAGATGGATGAGATTTCGGAAGTTAGGGTTTAGGAGAGATGAAATGGGATTTTGATAGAAGAAGGATGGTTTAAATAGATGATTAATGGGTTTTGAGTTTGGGAGAATCGATTGACAGTGGGTATGGTGAATCGAAGGAAATCAGGGGAAAGTAGTCGACTAGAGTGAAAAATTTGAGAGGGAGAGGACAAGAGCTATTCAGAGAGTTTGGGAAAAAGAGGTTTTTAAAAGGGTTCTAGAAGTCTTATAGTCGACTGGTATGAGAGTAGTCGACTAATAAAATTAAGAGGATAAGTGGGGGTTATCTGAGGGAAAACTAGTCGACTGGTCGAGTGTTGTTAGTCGACTGGTTTGGAAAAACTAGGTGAATTAGTCGACTAGTCGTAAATTGTTAGTCAACTATAATAATAAAAAGCTGAACCAACTTGAACAATTCCTCTACCTCAGTCGACTTAGACTCCAAGTAGTCGACTGAAATGTTGAAAACCACTAAATCAATCACTCTTTAGCCCAAGTGTAGAACATGATGATGTATCCTTCAGATGGAATTGCATTTTTACCTCATGTTTTGACCATTTCAATGTACTAATGTATGCAGCAAATTAAAAATCAACCAAGAGAATTTAAATCACAGATACCAAGTTTTAATTTGATGTTCACAAACACATCTTCCTTAAAGGGTTTAGTAAATATATCAGCTAATTGGTCACTAGAAGAAACATGCTTCAAACAAATGACACCTTTCAAGCAATGATCACGTATAAAATGATGTCTAATTTCTATGTGCTTTGTTCTACTATGCAAAATTGGACTTTTACTCAAACAAATTGCACTGGTATTATCACAATAAATAGGAATATTTTTAACCACAATACCATAATCAAGCAATTGATGTTTACTCCAAGGAACTTGAGCACATGCACTTCCAGCTGCTACATATTCAGATTCAGCAGTGGAAATAGCTACACTAACTTGCTTTTTACTTGCCCAAGAGATCAAAGATGATCCTAAGAAATGACACAAACCACTAGAGCTTTTTCTATCTATCCTACAGCCACCATGATCAGCATCACTATAAGCATATAAATCAAATGATTCACAACTGGGGTACCATAAACCATGATTAACAATTCTACTCAAATATCTAAAAATTCTTTTACAAGCACTTAAATGAGAGATTTTAGGACAGGATTGAAATCTGGCACAAAGACACGTAGCAAACATAATATCAGGTCTAGAAGCAGTCAAATATAAGAGAGATCCGATCATACCTCTATAAAGCTTTTGATCAACATCTTCTTCATGTTCATATTTCTCCAAGACCACATTAGTTGCCATTGGTGTCACTGCCACTTTGGATCCTTCCATTTTGAACTTCTTTAGAAGCTCCTTGGTATACTTTGATTGGTGAATGAAGATGCCATTTTTGTGTTGCTTGATTTGCAATCCAATAAAGAACTTGAGTTCTCCCATCATGCTCATTTCAAATTCACTTTGCATTAAATCACTAAATTCTTTGCACAAAAATTCAGTAGTAGCACCAAACACAATATCATCAACATATATTTGACAAATTACTATATCTTGATCAACATGTTTGATAAACAATGTATTATCAATCTTACCATGAACATACCCATATAGAGTTAGAAAAGTACTTAACCTTTCATACCAAGCTCTAGGTGCTTGCTTTAACCCATAGAGTGCCTTCTTGAGTTTGTAGACATAATCTGGATGTTCATGATCTTCAAATCCCGATGGTTGTTTGACATAGACATCCTCTTGAATATATCCATTGAGAAACGCACTCTTAACGTCCATTTGATTTAATTTGATTCTTTTATGTGACGCAAACGTATATAACAATCTAATTGCCTCTAATCGAGCCACTGGAGCATATGTCTCGTTATAATCAAGGCCTTCTTCTTGATAAAATCCTTGAGCTACTAACCTTGATTTATTCTTGATTGCTTTACCATTCTCATCATACTTTATCCTATTTACCCACTTGACTTTAATGATAGTTTTGTCTTTTAGTGGAGCTACCAAATCCCATACATCATTCCGCTTGAATTGATTAAGCTCTTCTTGCATAGCTAATAGCCAATTTTCATCTTCAAGAGCCTCTTTTATGTTTTTGGGTTCGACTAATGAGATAAAGGTTGAATTGCTCATTTCCTCATAGACATTTTTCCTAGTCCTTAAACCATCATCCAAACTACCAATGGCTTGCTCCATAGGATAGTTCTTTGTTTTAACCCATGCTTTAATGTTGGGAACATGATCTTTATCATCTAACTTCATTTCTTCAGTCTTGGATTCGATTTCTTCAACTCCATTTCCTAAATTCCCTGCATCATCATCAAAACAAACCTTTCTCGGGGGTGAAATCATATCATCGAATTTAACATGAATGCTTTCTTCAACACACTTAGTTCTATTATTATAGACTCTAAATGCCTTACTAGTTAGAGAATAACCAATAAACACACCAATATCAGATATTGAATCAAATTTTCCTAAAGTGTTCTTCCCATTATTATGAATAAAAACTTTGCAACCGAAAGGATGAAAATAAGAAATGTTGGGTTTCTTACCTTTCCATAGCTCATATGGTGTTTTGTTTCTATCTCGTCTAAGATGCACTCTATTGATGACGTAACAAGCGGTATTAATTGCTTCCCCCTAAAAAGACTTTGGAAGATTGTACTCATTCAACATTGTTCGACTCATTTCTTCAAGTGAGCAATTCTTCCTTTCTACTACACCGTTTTGTTGTGGTGTTCTTGATGTTGAGAAATTATGCTCTATTCCATATTTGTCGCAGAGCCTTTCAAATGGTTCACACTCAAATTCACCTCCATGATCGGTTCTAATAGCAACAATCGTCAAATCCTTTTCATTTTGAACCAACCTACACCACTTAGTAAACTCGTTAAAAGTATCACTCTTATTTGCAAGAAATCTCACCCAAGTAAATCTTGAAAAATCATCCACAATAACAAGAACATATAATTTTCCACTTAGACTAGCATGCCTAGATGGTCCAATCAAATCCATATGAACAAGTTCAAGAATGCGAGATGTGCAAATTTCTTTCTTTGGTTTCAATGATTCCCTAACATGTTTGCCTTTCAAGCAAGATTCACAAAAATGATCTTTAACAAATTTTATTTTAGGCAAACCTCTCACAATGTCATTTTTAGAAAGCTTATAAATTAAAGGCAATGGAGCATGTCCTAATTTTCTATGCCATAGAAATGCATTTTCTTCTAATGTCACCAAACATTTTTCATTAAAGGAACTATCATCATACAAATCAACAATATATGTATTACCTTGTCTCAAACCAATGAATGCAACCTTTTCATCCTTTTTAACCATGCAATGAGATGATTCAAATGTCACATTAAAGTTTATATCACACAATTGAAAAACACTAAGCAAATTATGTTTCAAACCATTAACAAGCAAGACATTGTCAATAGTAGGTAAAGGTTCCTTACCCACTTTGCCAATACCAATGACTTTACCTTTGTTGTTGTCTCCAAATGTGACATATCCATGGTTCTTTGGTTTGATTTCCGCGAATAGGCTCTTGTTTCCACTCATATGCCTTGAACATCCACTATCTATGTACCATGTGCTTGATGAATTTTCATTCCCTGCTTGTACTTGCAACATCAACATTCTTTCTCCTTATAGGTACCCAAGTCATTTTGAGTCCATTTTGGTTAGTCATATAAACCACATTAGGAGGTGTGGTACCTTTTTCAATCCAGATTTTCTTAACATTGATATATCTCCTAATACTTTTGCATGCAATTTCTATATGACCATCTTTCAAACATCTTGTTGGGCCCCGAAAATTTTTTTATTTATCTGAATTAATTATTTATTTATTTATTTATGGATTTATTCATTAATTATTTTATTTTGCCTTAATTGATTTAATTATGTGTTTATATAAATATTTTTATGTTGGGCTTGGGATTTGAAGTTAGAAATTAATTGAAGGCTTGGATTTAATATTGGAAAGTATGGGCTTTAGGAATGAATGAATAAGAGGAGGAGGATTAGAAATTAATGGGTGAGGTGTAGTGGGCTTGAGAGGAGGAGGAGAGCCCAAAGGAACTTAAGTGAGAAGTCAAAACTACATAGTTTTGGTGTAGGATGAGTTAAATGAATTAAAGAAGATGGAAAGGAGAGGAGAGTATCAAAATTCTAAGAGAAGAGAGAAAAACATGAGCTAGAGGAGAAAGGAAGAGTGGTCGGCCAAGGAAGAAAGGAAGAGAGAAAAATCGTGGGAGGCTTGTGGAGAAGAAGAAAGCAGGAGAAAAAGAAGAGAAATCAAGTGAGAAAGGTAAGCTTTCATCTTTCTTAAGTTAGGTTCAAGAATGGTGTAAGATGGAGGTTAGGGTTGAGTAGAGGTTGACGAAAGATAGGAAAGAAAAGTGGGATTAAGTAGATTTTGTGATTTCTAAGCTAGGGTTTGATTATTCTAGCTTAAATGAGCCATGGGTAGATTAGGTTTAGGTTAATGTTAGTTTTCCTTTAATTTCTGAATATTATGACCTTTCCTATGAATTTACAAATTTATTGGAGATGTGTTTTGTTTGAAGGAACTCAAGAAAACCCTACTCAAGACAAAGAGGAAGGGCAATCTTGACTTCGGATTCCGACGATAGGTGGGTAACATTTTTATAGTTGTTGTGTAATGGACAAATGCCCTATGTGTGCTATCTTTGATAATTATGTGCATATTGAACATGTATTTTCCTTGGATTTGAAAGTAAAGTGTGAAAATATGATGATTAGAAAGAATGAAAGAAGCATAGAATGCTAGTCTTGTGCTTGAATATGTGATCATAATTGGTTGTGATTGGGCGAGAGAGAACCTACTTCGATAAGTCACGTGCACGTTGACCCCCTTGCCTTCTCCGGCAGCCCGCTTGTGGCCCATTTAGATCCTAAAATGGATTCGTTGTGTTTACGATAAACTTCGGTTCATTCGTTGTGTTTATGGAACTCTCGAGCCTATTGTGTGCATTCTAGTCTTTAATTGTGTTTATGATGCATAATATGTGTTTGATTGATATAAATTCTCATGTTATGCCTTAGGTGATGATTGTGGGTTATTTGAGCTTTATATGATAAATTGTTGTTATTTCGGATTGTTAATGATGTGTTGTGTGGCTCGTTGCGCGATGGCTATAAACATGTTAGCCACTGAGCCGTGTTAGCTCACCCCATTCTCCCTCCTCAGGTGCAAATTCAAGTTGAACTCGGAACCTTGCAAGGCATCGGACAAAACTTCAAGAACTCTAGACACTTTTGTATTAAGTTAGTAACTAGCTTTTGGAATAGCTTTGTAAGCATATTGATCATTGAACATCTCATCTTTTGTATTTTGTACTTGATCTTGATGAATATGCCAATTTGTAATCAAAGCTATGCATGAATCTTTGTTATGATTTGGATTGTGAATGAGAGCTCTAGTACTCTCCATATTGTGAAAATGTTGATTTCGATTTGTATGGCCTTGAAATAGTATGTGTATGAGTATTTTATTTTTGAGTTGTTCTTTGGGTTTTTAACTTTGGGAGAGCTCACTTGGAAAAATTGCTATGAGTTATGTGCTGTTGAAGGTCTGAAATTTCTGGGTTGATATAGGTCGTATGGGATCTTTTAGATTCATGGAGAGTGGTAGGCGAGCTGTAGGACTCTCCCAGGATGATTTATGAGCCATTTATGATGAGTTAAATTGGTAGGTATGAGTCATTGGATTTAAATGCAGGTGCTGTCCAAGTGACAGATTGTCAGGCAGAGTTTTGAGTCCCCTTTTGACCCTCATAGAGTTGGTATATAGGTTGGTGGTCTTCATGAAAGTTGTAGATAATTCTTTTACCTTTCCATAGACACTAAGTTTGTTAAATTTGGAGTTCTGGGTCAAAAGTTATGGAGGTTGCAAGTTCTGGTGCTATTAGGGAGAGCTAGTCGATCGACCTTTGAGTAAAATTTGGATTCCCTTAGTGGCGAACTTTTCTTTAAATCCTTCTTGAAAAATGTAGATTTTTCTTCTAGCTTTCAATGCTTCCGAGTGTCTCGATTTGGAACTTCGAGTCAAAAGTTATTGAGGTTAGAAGTCGATAGGTCGGATCGCCGAGTAGGTCGCTCGGCTCGGCACGCGAGCGCCCAAGGCTCTCGGCAGGCCGAGCAAGGCGAGCGACGGGCTGGTCGCTCGCCCGGTCGCTTGCCCATGCGGACGAGCGATGCCGCTCGGCAATGCCGAGCAAGCTCGCTTTTGGGGGTCAGTTTTGGCCGACCGACCCCTCTCCCTTCTTTTGGCCATAACTTTTTACATAGACCTCCGATTGACCCCATTTTTGAAGCGATGGATTCCTAAGAAAATTGTCTATCTTTCTAAACCTAATTTACCAGTATTGCTTTTAAATTGAAAAAGGTGGTTTCAAACAAAGTGTGGAGGTCGGGTGATCAAGTCTGAATATACTTCACTAATTTTTAAATATCTGGAGTTATAGGGCTCGGATCGAGGCGATTCTTGTTTTAAATGAAACTAAAGACATAAATCTACACTTTTTATGAAGGAGCCGATCAGTAATTCAGCCTCTAAAGTTTTCAAATTTTGACATGAAGTCGGTAGAGGGACTGTTTTCACTGTTTTCTTTAAGATAGTATTTTTTGCCATAACTTTTTCATTTCTAATCCGAATTGAACGATTTCAGTGGCGTTAGAATCGTGAGATCATGAGGAACATTTTTTATTAAAAATACAATCCCAAATTTTCTATTAAAAGTTTCTCTATTTGTGGTTGGTATGTGTTCGGTTTGGGTCTTCCATGCTTATATTGGTCCGAATGTTGGGCCTCGGAGACGGGGTCCAACACATCTAGCACATTGAGCAACTTTTCCATCCTTAGTGATTTTATAAATCAATGAACAATCTCTATAAAAGGGATCGTATCCTAATCCATGTTTAGAAATTGAATATCTTTGTAAAGATAGCATCTTTTCAAACTTTTCATTTCCATTAGCAAATTTTCCAACCACATAGGAAAATTCCTTTCTAAGTCTATCAAGCTCACAAATAAGATTTTCCTTTTCAGCAAGGCATGCAGAATGATTTTCCTTAGGACAATCTAAATCATCAATAGTTTCATTTAAAGCACTATTTTTAGCAACTAACTCCCTTATTTTCTTTCTCAATTTCTTATTGATCTCAATAGCTTCTTCAAAATCGATTTGTAAAGCATTAAAAGAATCTCTAAGATCTTGGTTAATGAAAGTTACCTCATTTTCATCATCACTTGTTGATGAGCTATTTTCCATAAGCGCTAAGTTGTTTTCATCATTTCTTTGGTATGCATCTTCATCATCACTCCAAGTGGCTACTAGACTAGCCTTCTTTTTTCCTTTGTCATATTTGTCATTTTTCTGGAAATTTGAAGTGGAAGATGAGCTTTTGCATTCTCTAGCATGATGTCCCCTTTTTCTACATTTCCAACATTCTTCATTTCTCTTCTTTTCTTCAAAGCCCTTAGATCTTCTTTCCATTGTGTACTTCTTTCTTTCTCCATTTCTTCCACCATTTAATTCTTTCCTCCTATTTTTGAGTAGTCCTTTGAACTTTCTTAAATTTCTGGCATACATCGTTATTTCTTCGTCTTCTTCTTCTTCATCTATTTCTTCGTCACTTTCATCAAGAGAAGAAGCATTAGCTTTTAAAGCAATTGACTTTTGTAACTTACCTCTTCCTCCTATTGATTTAAGAATGATCTCATAGTTGATAAGAGATACCACCAGGGCATTGAATTCCAAATGATTGAGATCCTTAGATTCCATAATAGCGGTGACTTGAGAGTCCCATTCTTTCGGTAGTGATCAGAGAATCTTTTTCACCTTTTCGTTATCCGTCATATGCTTTCTGAGGTTTCCTAATCCATTTATGATTTCTGCAAAACGATCAAGCATAGTAGAAATAGACTCACCTTCCTTCATGACAAACATTTCATAGTCATGGAGCAGCATGTTGATCTTTGTTTCTCGAACTTGGTTGGTTCCTTCATGAGTGATACGAAGTCTTTCCCACATTTCTTTAGCACTCGTACATGAGTTCACTCGATTTCTTTCCTCAACCATAAGAGCACAATAAATCAGTTTCATAGCTTTTGCGTTTATGTATGCTTGCTTCCGATCATTGTCATCATATTCCAGCTCCGTTTTCATCTCGCCATTTTCTTTCAATGGAGCTTGTAGACCGAAAATGATATTCTTCCACTATTCTACTCCATTGCTTATAATATGATACTTCATAGGATTTTTCCAAGAAGAGTAGTTAGTACCATTAAATAAAGGAGGGCCATTATTGGTGTTACCTTCTTCCGCTAAGTTATTGTGTGTCATCCCTGGATACTTTTGCTCTGATACCAATTGCAAACGATCTAGAAGGGGGGTTGAATAGATCTTTAAAGCTTTTTGTAAAATTCTACAATAAAATCAGAAGTTAATTCACACAAAAACAATCTAAACAAATTTAAATGTAAAGAGTAGGGAAGAAGAGCAAACACTGTTTTTATAGAGGTTCGATGCTAAAACCTACGTTCTCTACCTAAGCTCCCACTTAGGATTTGGCAAACCACTTTACTATACACTTTTTAGTTTAGTGTGAACTTTTACAATTCCACTTGACTTCAAGCTCAAGTTACCTTTACAAACGATTTGATTTCTGGCACAAATCCTACCTCTCTAGTGACCTTCCCATAATCTACATGTTTGAAATAATGTCTAAATCATGTTGAACAATGCTCAATTCAAGTTTTTCAAAATCATGTCTAAATCATGTTGCTCTTAAGCTTATTTCAAAATCTTCCCATAATCTTCATTTTTAATGTCTAAATCATGTTGAAGATTGTTTCCTTCTTAATTCCTCAATGATTTACAATGTCTTCTAGATTCCTTTTAATCCAAAACACCTGAAATAAATTTCTTAACAATTTCTATACATTTTATTATTATCAAAACATAAGTAGAATTTAATTTGTCAACCACCCATGGTCCAACAAACATTGCATCAATTAATTTTATGAAAATAATATTAGTGTTACATCATGTTGATGAATAAGAAGAGTCATGTAAGAGATCTACATGTCATATTTCACATACTATATTAACCACATAGGTAGAAAGTTAATGGAGATAACATTTGATCTAAATTATTCTATTTTCAAAAGTTTCAAAATTAAATTAAATTTTAAAATTTTGGGCATTAAAGTGAAAAAAAAAAAGTTTGCCATTTTTTAATCGTTATCCACATGATATACTATGACAATAAGTATTAAAGATATGGGGCTCCATATAGTTTAACACTTATTTTATAAAACTCCTTAAACTTTACAATTATTGAAAAATAAACTCCTTGTACTTTTGAATTTTTCCTAAAAGACTCTTCTTAACCGATCAAAATTATTTAAACTATAAAATTTAACCTAAACCATTTTATCTCTTATATGTAATCTTTTACCCAATACCCATAACCATTTTCTTCTATAAACAAGAATAACTAGACATACCAATAATTTTTCATTAGTCTACTTATGCTCTTGCAAGCCATATATGCCTCATTTTTAACTCTTTTATCAAAAGTCTCATAAATAGTGTTTTCATGAAAAAAATCATAACCATAAGATATTTTTTGATAATTATAAAGCTTAGGGAGTTTTTTTAAGGCATTCTTTATTGATGAATTTTCTTAAAATTTTAAGGGATAATTTGGTTAAATGCAATCTGTTTAGATTATTGAGTTGTATGCATCCCTTCAATCGAGCAATTTTATCTTATAATTGTGTCCCTATTCCATTTGGTTATATTGGTTAAGCTCTCTTCCTCTTTTATGCTTTACTTCTATTTCATTTCTTTGGCAGTTAGGATACTGTTCTTATCTAAATCCACTTAGATTTTTGTGTTTACCATTAACTTACTTTCTTGTCTATTAAAAAAATGATTTTATTATTTTCGTTATGGATGTTCATTCTTCAAAATATCCCTCCTACCTTGATCCTGGTGCTACTCTATTGTCTCCACTCGATTGTTGGATTATGCCCTTATAGTCAATTTTGGTTGTATATTTAATTGTATAAAATTTTATTCAATAAAAGGCATTCTTTATCTCTGAAGTCAAATTCCAGGACATAGAAATTATCTTTAAATTGAAATCAAATTCACTATTCAATCACCATCTGATTTCGAGAACCACCAAAATAAATTTCCGAACTTCTATTCTTATAAATTCACAATTCTTAATTCTCTAAATCAAGATCAATCAATCCCTAACCAATCCATTAAGAATTAACCCTCAAAATTATCAATTAAAACAAAATAATCCAATTTCGGACAATTGGGGTCCTCGCCATGACCTGATTAAGTTAAGCTTTGCATGGCGAGACCTCTCACCCTCGTCGCGACGCACGCCTTGCCTCTCCTCGCGGCGAATCCTCACACGCTCATCGCGACGTGCGCCTTCGCTCATCGCGATGTTAATAACTTAATTCAATGATCAAATCAAACAACTTAGAACATAAAGAAGTAGGAACTTACTTCATTTAAGCTTTAAACCTTTGAAAATCACTCAAAATACACAAATCTCCAACTTAGGCACATCCACGGTTTTCACCTCTCACAACTCCACAATCCATTTTTCTCTAACCCAAGCTTAGAGCTAGGCTAAAAGATGAGGAAGGAGTAATAACTGAAGAGAAAATGGAAGAAATACACAGGGAAGAAGACCCACGAAGAGAAGAAGAAGATCAAATTTTTCTTTCCAAAAGGAAGAGTGTCGTGGGAGGCAAATTCAAATATTAGGGTTTATATAATAGAGATTTAAAAACTAAGGGCATGTTTGGCAACTCCTAAGCCACATGTCCAATTCTTAGGGTCTAAAAATCCAATTCCTATTCAAATTTTCTTCCAATTTCGCAATAACTATGGATAATAAATCCTAACATCATAACTCGAATTATCTCATGTCAATTGTCAATCAATTTCGGAACCGGAATCAAATTTATCAGTCTTCAGGTCAATTTTTCGATCCGAACATGATACTCTAAAAATTTTGGAAAATTTTCTATAAATCCTCAAAAATATAAAACATATAATCCTACACTTTAATTCCATTTCTCAAACCCCTAAATTAGATTTTTACTCCAATTTTCCAATTTACTCAATCAAGCCGGGGAATTGTCATACATGTATGTACATACGTATGCTTGTGCAATAAAAATCATTTATCGATAATTAAAGAGGAAAATGCATGCGTAAATCAAGATATGCATGCACCCAATCCTAACCCATCCAATTTACCGATATGCCCATCACATCGGTAACGGGATGTTACAATTCTCCCCTCCTAATAAAAAAATTTCGTCCTGAAATTTTCTTACCTGACTGATCAAACAAGTGAGGGTACAGCCTCCTCATACGCTCCTCAGTCTCCCAAGTCGCCTCCTCAGTGGAGTGGTTCTTCCAGAGGACTTTCACCAATGGAATCACCATGCTCCTCAACTGGTTAATCCGAGACCCCACAATCTGAATCGGCTCCTCAACATAACTCAAATCACTGGCTATCTCAATCTCCTGAGTCGGAATCACATGGGTCGGGTCTGAACGATATCTCCGGAGCATACTCACATGGAAGACGTCGTGCAACTGCGACATCTCACTCGACAACGCCAATCTATAAACCAATGGTCCTATCCTCTCGAGGATCTCATAAGGACCAATATACAGAGGACTCAACTTGCCCTTTCGGTCAAATCTCAGAACTCCTCTCCAAGGTGACACTCGGAGAAAAACCCTATCTCCCACAGCATACTCCATCTCTCTCCAATGCTGATCCACATAACTCTTCTGTCTATCTTGAGCCGCCTTTATGCGACTCCGAATCAATCTCACCTTATCCACAGTATCCTGAATCAGCTCGGAACCCTCAAGCATCCTCATACCCTCTTCATCCCAATAGAAAGGCGATCTACACTACCTCATACGGTGCCATCCCAATACTGCTCTGGCACTGATTATTATAAGCAAATTCCACCAGAGCCAAATACTGATCCCATGCTCCTCTGAACTCCAATACACAAGCTCGCAACATATCCTCGACAATCTTAATCGTCCTCTCACTCTGCCCATCTGTCTGAGGATGAAATGTTGTGCTGAAGTTCAATCTCGTACCCATAGCCGACTGCAAACTCCTCCAAAACCTCGAAGTAAACCTGGGATCCCTGTCTGAGACTATAGACACCGGAACTCCATGCAGTCTCACAATCTCTTCCACATACTTCTGGGCCAACTGATCGAGAGTATTGCTCTCCTTCACTGGCAAGAAGTGAGCCGATTTAGTCAATCGGTCCATTATGACCCAGATCACATCATGTTGTCTCAGCGTCTTAGGCAATCCCATAATAAAATCCATCGTAATTCGCTCTCATTTCCACTTCGGAATGGGCAACGAATGCAACTTACCCCCTGGAGCCTGGTGCTCAGCCTTCACCTACTGGCACGTCAGACACTGAGAAACAAACTCTATCACCTGCCTCTTCATGCCTGGCCACCAGAAATGCAACTTAAGCGTGCGATACATCTTGGTAGTACCAGGATGCATAGCATAGGCAGCCACATGCGCCTCTTCCAGAATCTCACGCCTCAGATCGTCCACATCAGGAACACATACCCTCTGACCCATCCAAAGAGTCCCATCTCTCAACTCAAACTCCGAAGGCAAACCAGATCTCACTCTATCAATCAATCTCACCAATACAGGATCCTGATCCTGAAATCTCCTGATCCTATCATGCAACATCGGCCTAAGTCTCAAAGTAGCTACTAGCGCACCATCCTGACCCAAATCTATCTGTACATTAAGAGCTCTCAACTGAATCAGGCTAGGCAATCTCCCAATTTGAATCTGAGCTGCACTGATATGAGATCTCCTGCTCAAAGCATCTGCCACCACATTGGCCTTCCCTGGATGATACTCAATCGTGCAGTCGTAATCCTTAAGCAACTCTATCCATCTCCTCTATCTTAGATTCAGCTCTCTCTGACTCAACAGATACCTCAAGCTCTTATGATCAGTGAAGATCTGGAACGTCTCACCATACAAATAGTGTCTCCAGATCTTCAGAGCAAAAACCACTACTGCTAACTCTAAATCGTGCACTGGATAATTCATCTCATGAGACCTCAGCTGTCTCGAGGCATACGTTATAACTCTCCCATGCTGCATCAGAACACTCCCTAAACCCTGCTGCAAAGCATCACTGAAAACCTCAAAGCCTCCAGCTCCTTATGGCAGAGCTAACACCGGTGCAGTAGTCAACCGATGTTTCAGCTCCTCAAAACTCCTCTGACACTCCTCAGTCCATCTAAAGGCTACACTCTTCCTCAGAAGTTTTGTCAGAGGGGCTGTAATCACTAAAATCCCCTCGACAAACCTCCGGTAATAACCTGCTAATCCTGGGAAGCTCCGAACCTCAGACACATTCATCGGAATCTCCCAACTCCTCACTGCCTCAACCTTGTTAGGATCCACCCGGATACCCTCACCAGATACAATGTGGCCTAAGAACACTACCTCATCCAGCCAAAATTCACACTTAGTGAATTTGGCATACAACTGTCTCTCCCTCATAATCTGCAAGACAATCCTCAAATGCTCCGCATGCTCCTGTCTACTCTTCGAGTACACCAAAATATCATCAATAAAGACTATCAAAAACCGATCCAGGTAGGGCTGATAGACCTTATTCATCAAGGCCATGAAGGCTGCCGGGGCATTATTCAACCCGAACGGCATCACTAAGAACTCGAAATGCCCGTACCTGCTCCTAAAAGCACTCTTAGGCACATCGGCCTCTGCTATCCGCAACTGATAATATCCCGATCTCAAATCTAACTTAGTAAACACCTGAGCTCCTTGTAACTGATCAAACAAATCATCGATCCTAGGCAGTGGATACTTATTCTTCACTGTCACCCGATTCAGCTGCCTATAATCGATGCATAACCTTAAAGTCCCGTCCTTATCCAACAGCTCCTGCAGCTGAGCCTTAAGCTCCCTCAGTTCCACCGGTGCCATCCTATATGGAGGTATAGATATAGGAGCGGTACCTGAAACGAGGTCAATCGAGAACTCTGTCTCCCGATCTGGTGGCAAACTCGGTAACTCATCGGGAAACACATCTGAAAATTCCCTGATCACGGGAACATCCTGCAACCTCTGCTCAACTCTAGAATCAATCACATGAGCTAAATAAGCCTCACAACCTCCCTGCATCAATCTCAAGGCACTCGAAGGAAATCATCTGCTGGCAGACCGCCGACTAACACCTCGGCGCTCTAGGTGACGGAGACTCCAACACGACCTCCTTGGTATAGCAATCCATAACAGCCCTATGGGCAGTAAGCCAGTCCATCCCCAAAATCAAATCAATCTCTCTCAAAGGCAAAACTATCAGGTCCGCACTCAACACAGCTTGATCTATCTGGATCGAGCATCCCTTGCAGACCTCTTCCAAAGCAGTAGTACTACCTAGAGTTGTACTCACCTCTAGCCCATACTGCAATATCTCCCTATCCCCATGCAATCTACATGCCACATGCGGTGCAATAAAAGAATGCGTAGAACCTGGATCTATCAAAGCATAAACCTCAAAGCTGAAAATCAGAAGCATACCCGTAACGACATCCGGAGAATCCTGGGCCTCCTGCCTAGTCATGGCGTAGACCCTGGCCTAGGACTGCGGTCGGCTGCCCCGTCCCTCAGTCCCCACAAAGGAATCTCCAGCTCTACCTCGGGCTCTGCCTCGGCCCCTGAACCCAGGTCCACCACCTCGACTCTGCTGCACTGTCGAACTACTACCAACTTTCCCACTCACAGCAGACTGAGCTCCCAAAGTATCTGGACAGTTCCTGATCTAATGCTCCATAGAACCGCACCTGAGACAAGCTCCAGTAAATCTCCAGCACTCTCCACTATGTCTCCTCTCACAATACTCACATAACGGAGAATCGCTGAACCTCTACCATCGCCATCTGCTTCGCCACCGCCCAAATCTTCCCCTCTGAACAAAACCAGACTGTCTGGATCCTCCTGAAGATCTGAAAGATATGCTCTGACACCTGCTAAAGCTCCTATCGAGGCCGCCTCGACCGCATCACTTGATCTCTTACTCCTGGATCCACGACCGGGCTCACGACTTCGCCTCGAAGTTGCTCAATCCTCACTGCCGCAGCTCTCAGCTCAACAAAGGTGCCCATATCATATCGGGCTAACCTCGTACGAATCTCCAGATTAAGCCCTCCCTCTAATCTCCGACACCTGTCAGACTCTGTAGCAATCAGAACGGAGGCATAATCCATCAGCTCGTTGAACCGCACCTCATACTCTGCCACTGACATCGACCCCTGTCTCAACTCCAAGAACTCCTGCATCTTCATCTCCAAATAGACCATGGGCATATAATTATCCCGAAAGGCTCTCAAGAAATCTTCCTATGTCAGAATACAAGGTCTGCAGATGCTCGACGGTCTTCCACCACCGATATCTTTGGACCACAAGCAAGGAAATCAGATAATCAAAGCGCTCATCCGAAGTCGCAGTCCATCGATCGAGGACTCTCGGTCCTCTCCAACCATCCTCGACCTCGGCGAGTGTCTCTACGCCATAAAGTCAATAGCTCCACCTTACATAATCGATCATACCTCCTTTCCCGTCTCGCGGGAACCCTAGCAGGCTACTTCTCAAACCGAGGCACTGAAGACTCCCTACTAGCTCCGACTAATTCATGGTCAGCTGGTTGATCTACCTGATCACCAAGGACGGATGACCTATACAAAACCACAATTCTGATCAATTTCTGCTTTTTTTACAAAAATTTAAGCCTAAATTACACTATGCCCAAAAGATGTCAAACCATGCTCTGATACCACCTAATGTAGCGCCTCCTTACCGTAGGGTACGCACCGGAACGCCCGTAGGTCATTCCGATACATAACCTACAATGAGGGTGCACTACGAACGATCATTTCTAAATTCCACATGGCATCAATATAATAAAACTGTAATATAAAATTTCACTAAATTTTATAACCGAATTACTTCTCATTTCATTTCTTACAAAACCATAAATACACGATTCTGTCATGATTACATACTGTACAAATCCAAAAGGAACTAAAATAACTCCTAACTAGGTCATCCCCAAAAGATCTCAGCTGACCGACCTGTGAGCCATACTTCTCTTGCCATCGCTCACACAGCAGGAAAAGTCTCGCTAACTGGAGCTAAGAGTCTACAATCGTTGTCCTGAAAAATAAATGCAATGTTGGGTGAGTTTGCGAACTCAATGAGAAACCATCATCGATGGTTCACCCAATTCATGCATTACGTAAAATTGCGTACAGATCAACACAATAACACACTCAGAATAGCAATCATAATTTCACTAAACAATTATCACACATATGCATTTAACCTATTTCAAGAATTACAGCACAATCAGATGCTTGATGCATGACATTTTCTATTTATTTCAGTGTTGTGACTGGGCGTCAATAAAGTCCCATTTCAGGCACATCAAATAGTAATCGTGTTTTAGGGGTAGGAGAGCCCTCTGGGTATGCACTACTGCCCTCGCGCAATAGGGATAGGAGAGCCCTCTGGGTATGCACTACTCCCTACTTGGCCCTAGGCCCTAGGCCCTCTTTCAGTAGTCGAGCTTATAGCTTTGGTTAGTGATTGCACCAGTCACAACCGTTAATTACCAATTTTCGATCATGCCTAGCATGCGTTTGCAATTTCACCATAACACATCTCATGCAACAGTATTTATTAAGGCCGAACAGATCAGACAATTCATACAAAGCATTTAACAAATCAGAGATTGAGGAACCAACTAGGTTACTCACCTCTAAACTTCCGAGCTACTGCCGGGAAGTCTCTGCTACGTCGGAGGATCGATGCTCCACGTGAACCTCTAAACAATCAGAATAATACCAATATCACTAATTGCACAATTTACAATATTCAGTAATGCATATGTAGCAAATAGGTTGAGTACATTACATGTTATGACATTCCCGATCCTTTTCCCCCCAATTCAACACTTTCACTCTAATTGATAGGAATTCCTAATACCATGATTCAATTAACTATAATCCAAACTCTCTGAAGTCAAATTCCAGGACATAGAAATTATCTTTAAATTGAAATCAAATTCACTATTCAATCACCATTCGATTTCGAGAACCACCAAAATAAATTTCCGAACTTCTATTCTTATAAATTCACAATTCTTAATTCTCTAAATCAAGATCAATCAATCCCTAACCAATCCATTAAGAATTAACCCTCAAAATTATCAATTAAAACAAAACAATCCAATTTCGGACAATTGGGGTCCTCGCTGCGGCGCAAGGTCGCTCGCCGCGACGAGACCTCTCACCCTCGTCGCAACGCACGCCTTGCCTCTCCTCGCGGCGAATCCTCTTGCGCTTCGTCATGACGTCACGAAAAGTAGGCGCTTCGCCGCGATGTCGCGTATTCGCTCGTCGCAAGCGTCACGACGAGAATCGACTTGTCGCGTAGAATTAAATATTAAATCATAGCGTGCAAACCGAGCTGCGTCCAAACCCGAATTTCCCAGATCTGCTGATTAATAATCCTTCTAAATCCATTCTAAACACTCTCAAACAACTTCAAACTCTAAATACAAATCATTTCTAACCTTAAATCCTTCAAATATCTATTATCTCGCAAATACCCAAATCAAAATCAACAAAATTCTCAAACCCTATATCATCTGAAACTTATAAATTCATAAACAATTAATAACTTAATTCAATGATCAAATCAAACAACTTAGAACATAAAGAAGTAGGAACTTACTTCATTTAAGCTTTAAACCTTTGAAAATCACTCAAAATACACAAATCTCCAACTTAGGCACATCCACAGTTTTCACCTCTCACAACTCCACAATCCATTTTTCTCTAACCCAAGCTTAGAGCTAGGCTAAAAGATGAGGAAGGAGCAATAACTGAAGAGAAAATGGAAGAAACACACAAGGAAGAAGACACACGAAGAGAAGAAGAAGATCAAATTTTTCTTTCCAAAAGGAAGAGTGTCGTGGGAGGCAAATTCAAAGATTAGGGTTTATATAATAGAGATTTAAAAACTAAGGGCATGTTTGGCAACTTCTAAGCCACATGTCCAATTCTTAGGGTCTAAAAATCCAATTCCTATTCAAATTTTCTCCCAATTTCACAATAACTATGGATAATAAATCCTAACATCATAACTCAAATTATCTCATGTCAATTGTCAATCAATTTCGGAACCGGAATCCAATTTATCAGTCTTTAGGTCAATTTTCTGATCCGAACATGATACTCTAAAAATTCTGAAAATTTTTCTATAAATCCTCAAAAATATAAAACATATAATCATACACTTTAATTCCATTTCTCAAACCCCTAAATTCGATTTTTACTCCAATTTTCCAATTTACTCAATCAAGCCGGGGAATTGTCATACATGTATGTACATACGTATGCTTGTGCAATAAAAATCATTTATTGATAATTAAAGAGGCAAATGCATGCGCAAATCAAGATATGCATGCACCCAATCCTAACCCATCCAATTTACCAATTTACCAATATGCCCATCACATCGGTAACGGAATGTTACAACTCTCGTGAGGCACGGGCTTGGATATCACCCTCGATGTCGAGTTCGGGTCTTATGGGAGTGGGATGCTACATTTGTGGTATCAGAGCCCAGAAGTACTATCTTATATGGGCTATTTTTGAAATATGGGTCAAGTTACATGCATTTAAGTCATGTCACGGCAGATAGTGACAACTGATCCCCAGTCTAGCATATGAGTCACATGCCTGAGCATGTATCAATTGTTTAAGCGGTTAGAAATAGTGAGGAAAATGATGATATGTTAGAATGTGATAAATGGAAGTTGTGGATATCTTGGAATAAGAAAAAAAATTGTATGGTTCGATTTGACAAATGAAGATTAAGTGTATTGGTACTGATGGATATATTATGAAATACAACATCAGAGTTATACTGAGTATATCCTTGAATGTGGGATAGATATGAAGTTATAGTTGTGGATTGATAGAGGAAAATAGAGATATGTTAGAATTGGAAAGTTTTTTAGTGTATAAAGTGGGTGAAAATAAAATGTTCTATGAGCTAGAAAGGCTATAATTGGGTTTGATTACTATGATGAGAGTTATAAATAAGGGTTTATGACTTAGAGTCAGCATCTGTTAAGTGAAAAATCAAGAATGATTGTACATCTATGATATTGATTTGAGTGTGAAAATACATGGGTATGATGCAATAATGAAAAGATTGAAATGTAAGACAATGATAATGGTAGATGAAAAAGTTGTCAAGGTTCAGTTGATTGGCCTATGTGAATGCACACCTGATTATGGGAGCACCATGGAAAGTGAAAATATTAAGCTTATTTGTCTCATCTGTGTGGAGATGGCATGGAAAGAAATTGGTGAGTTAGTGGATAATTGCTTGTCATAGTTCTTATAGTTAAAGTTGAATACGTGTTAGAATAAGAAGTGAAAGTGCTTATAGTGATCGATTGAGAATAAATTGAGATTAACCTCACGAACAAGGACAGGTGCAAAAAGGGAAGTGTTGTAAAAAAAATCAAATGAGATTAAGGTATCCTTAGCGTAAGTGACTATTTGGTGAGTTATCCTACATCTGTCTCTCGATAAGATGAAATGATTTTGATGGTATACGCTTTACTGAATTTTATTAAAAAGGATGTTTTGAGTGTATGAGTTATGGCATAAAGTGATCTTCATGGGATATGATGAGTAGCTAAAACTGATTTCCTAAGACATTCAGATTGACTGACAAGAAATGTGACGACTGTTGATGATTAGGAATTCCATGAACGATATTGATGAAAATAGCAAGAAATCTTCTTTTAAAGAAGAATTTCCCTGAATTGGGTTAAGTCGATCAGATGATTCAATTGAAAGAAATATCAATGAAAGGGCAAATCTGAGATAAACTTGAAATGAATTAAAAGTCATTCTGAGAGTTCTAATCCTAGCGGAGACTCAAGTGTAAGAGATAGAATCTGCTACTGAAAAGGTATGCACTGTGTTAATGTAAAGAATCTGACTATATATTAGGATTTTTGAACATCAAGGAGACTTTAATTGCGATTATGAGGAGAATATAGGTTCACACATATTTTGTGTAAAAATGTTCGGGAAGTACAAAGTTGATATGATGAATGTGTTATCAACTCAGGTTGTAAATATGGCAATAAATTGAAGTATGTGGAGAACCTAGTGTAAGGGAACAGACGTCGGAGTTTGTTATTATGAAGTTGAGAAAAATATAAGAAAAATTTTTCCTCATTGGGGAAATCAGATACTTAAAGAGTTATGAGAATCAAATATGGGTATAAGGAGTTTTGGGTTGTAATTGTTAGAGATATCAATGCCCCTGATAGTATTATATTATTGAAGAGTAAAGTGTCTCTGTTGTGTTTAGATTGGATAGTGACTATGATCATTAATGATATCTCAAATGCATTTGAAAAGTGAAGAAGATTAGTTGGCATAGTTGAGGAAAGTTTATATCATGAAAGTTCATAAAAGTGAATTTTTGCTTGATCTAAATAAATTGTGGATGAATTAATATTCGAACATAGCACATTGGGAGACTTAATGACGATAGAGGTGATGATAAAATGCGAAATTGCAAGGGACATATGTATACGGGATTTGGAGTTATTTAGAACTAGTTGTATGTTGGATACGTCCAGAAGTTGTTAAAGGTTTTCTGGTCTTAGCTCTTTGACAAAGATGTTTGAGGAAAAACGTGTAAATCGTATGACTGATAAAAAAAAGAGAGACATTTGAGAAATTTTCAACTCGAGTATTGATCATATTACTTTGATTTGGAGATTTTGCAAGATTTACCGAAGTGTCCAGTAAAGGTTAAGACGCAATCTGTTGAAATAGTGTAAAGTGGTTTTATGTGCATAGGGATAAGTATAACTTCATGGGCTGCATTGTAATATATGTTTTGAAATTTGTTGTTCTGGGTATTGCTTTGAAAGTTTGGAGATCCTATTCGTACAGAAATATTTTTGGATATGTCTATGAATATGCAAATCGATATCGGTCATGATATTTAGGGAATTTGAAAGATTTGAAAATGATTAAGCGATTGAGTATTTCAAAATTAAGATAGTGATGCAATTTAATGTATTGAATAGAAAAATGTAATGGCAGAAGATCTCAATTTGGGCGATAAGGTTATTAAACCTAGTGTAATACTGAGTGCAACTGTCGAGCTATCAAAGGGGTAAAAAGAAAGTATTATTAGCTATTGGAATTCCAAATCAAGTGTGTATAAAAAGAATGGCAAAGTCCAAATTGAGGATTTAGAAAATGCGGACCTTGTCGAGGAATTGAAATGAATCCAACTTTTGAGAAAATGATATTTATGACTGGATTAAGAAGTATGTGTAATACCCACTAAAGAAACGGTTAGAGAAAACACAATGAACAATCGAAGCTTTATGTTCTACTAAGAATACATTGAAAGAGTAATTGAAGGTTTAGGATGTAAAATCGAATGATTATATGTGTGAATAACAAATAGACTGGATTGCTGGAGACAAATGTAATTGGGAGTTCATTGGGACATGAGATTGAGGTAGAGTCCAGACTGATTGTGGGCATATCAATTGTTTATTGGTGATACTATTCGAATAGTGTATAAGGGGTTTTACAGCAAAAAGGGAGTCGTTCACCCCTATAGTAAAGTGATCAGGACCTAAAAATAGTCGACAGTCATGAGTGATTTGAGATATTGTTGATGAGTGAAATGAATCTGTAATAGGGGTTAAGTGATCCAAGTTAACGACAATGAGTCGAGTTGATTATTATCAAGGTTATTAGAATCTTATGAAATTAGTGTTTTAACACTAAAGGGTTGTAATCTGATGAGCGATAAATGAAATGTTTCGAAATGTATCGCCTCGGCCAAAATGCATAGTTGGGGACAAAGGTAAATGGGGAAAACTAAATTCGTTATTAATGGCCTCTATGTGAGTGTGATGTGAATAGATTGGTAAGGCAGATTAAAAACTAAAAAGATGATTCGGATTTATTAAGTGTTACATGGATAGGATTATGAAATATTGTTATGATCTAATATATGTGTTATTGATACCGAAAGTGAAGAATTGCGAGTAATCATGAGGAAATAGTTAAGACAGTGTAGAGTTTGAGAAAGGAAAAAGAGATAAGTGATTATATTGATTTTAGTTATTTGGCAGAAATTGGTTATGTAATGAAATAAGTGGGAAGCAGTGTTTTAGTGATCGAAACAATTTCCCTGTCTTCCTAATCGATCGTATATGAAATTTCGAGGAAGAAATTTTTATTAGGAGGGAAAAATTGTAACATCCCATCACCGATGGGAAGGTTAAATTAATCAATAGAAACAGGCTAGTAGTTTGCATTGCACATTTTGAGGTGAGTATTCAATTAGCCCCTAATTTTAAAGGACTGAGTCTTTTGGCACATGCATTTATGTGTACATGCATTCATGGCATTTCCCGGCATTTTATTGAGAATATGATATGAATTGTGAGTTTCGAGATAAGTATGTTTGATTTTAATTGGTTTGAGAATTTTGGAATAATTGGGTTTGAATAATTGAGTTGGAACTGTTTTAGGGTGTCTGCCAGTTGAAAATGACCCTTAGGAATTTTTCTGGAAATTCGGGAGAAAAAGTCCGGACCGAAAATTTTCCGAGTGACGGATTAATTGATCATATAATACTTGAATATCTGTCCAATGGTCATGGAAAAATTAGAAATATGATTTTTAAAATTAATATGTCGAGCTATTGAAATTTGGAGACGAATTGGACTGGGAACGAAACTGAAAAGAGAAAGAGATTTAAATGTATTGTGAGAAAGAAGTCTAGAGGCTTAATTGTTTAACCTTTAAATAGCTTAGGTTTGAAGCTTGGCAGGAAAAACTTGTTTTCTCCTCCTAGGGCATACGATTTTTCTTCCACCAATTGATTTTTGATCCTCCTCCATATACGATTCTTGCTTACTTCTTCTTCCTTGGGTAAAGCCAAGCTTAAACCCTAAAGATGTTGAGGTTTGGTGTGATTTCGGGAGAGACCTGTGGATGTTAAAGGGCTTGGAGGAGATTTCGGAGATTTGAAGTTTTGAAGCTTGATTTTGGTAAGTAAAATGGTTTTAATGTTGTTTTATTGTAGTTAAATGCATACATAGGTTTAATTGTGAAAGATTGAGGTAATTATGGGTGAGTTGTGACTAGTTTTAGAGAGAGAAATGAAAAAGAGAATCGGAGAAGATGATCGCACGTCGTGACGAGTAATAATTTAGACGTCGCGACGAGCGGGAATTGATACGTGGCGACGAGCATAGCTGGGAGTCACGGCGAGCGTGAAAAATCCACGTCGTGGCGAGTCTTCTAGTGCGCCACAGCGAGCGACTTCAAGACGCCACGGCGAGAGGTCTGAGGTCACAGCGAGGGCTAATTTCCGAATTGATTTGGTTTTATTTTGGGGCATAACTAATGGTGTAGACCTCCAATTGAGGTGATTCTTGATTCGTTATGAACTAGAAAATGAGGTCTACAATTGAGGAAAGAAAGAAAGTATTGAATGAAAATTGAGAATAGGTTCTATTACAACCTAGGGGTTGTTTCTTGATAATTGGGGTATAATTGTGAGATTTTTGAATTAAAGGAAATGCTATTGAGATTTTAGAAACTGAGTTTAATGGGTGAAGTTTTGATCTAGAGAATAGTGATACTGAAATTGAGGTCTTTCTTGAGAATATCCTAGTGCGTATGACTTGGTAAATTGACTAAATGTTAGAAATGAAATTTGTGGAGTCCCATGGCATAGTATTGAATTGAAATGAGTCATTATTAATCAATTGAGTGAAAAGTTAGATTGTGACAAAAGAAAGTAGAAAATGGAAAATAGTGTTGGGAAGGTCATGAATAGGCATCGTACATCTTTTATTTAAGACGTGTGCATCATTGAATTATTTAATTGTGCACTTAGTAATGATAAATTATTTCACTGTTATAGAGGCACCGATGGAAAGTTATTCCACAGATATTGCTGGGACTTCCAGGCAGTAGCTCGAAAGTGCAGGTGAGTAACCTAGTTGGTTCCTCAACCTTTATATGTTTACTATTACGCACTTATGCCATGAGGAGATGAATGGAGGGTTATGTGTGTGTTTGTTTCTGATTGACTTTGGATCACAGGTGTCCGAAGTATTGAGAACGTGATATTGAAGTGCTATTTGTGTGTAACTATGTGTTAATGCTTCAATGAATTGAACTGTGAATGATTATGTTTGAAATCTCGGACCAAAGGTCCGAGCGATAGGGTGATTTGACATTGAAGTAAAATTGCTTATGAATGTGAAAACTGTTATGACTGAAATACTGGACCGAAGGTCCGAAGAAATGGGAATTTGGACATTGAAATGTAAACTGGCTAAAAATGTAAATTGGGACATATGCATTCATGCATAAAGGCATGTTCAGATAATGACAGTTGTGACCGGAGCAGCCAACGTAAGAGCCACAGGTTCAATGTATCAGGGCTTCAAGCCTAACGTTATTCAGAGCCACAGGCTCACCGTATCAGGGCATTCAAGCCCAACGTATTTCAGAGCCACAGGCTCACCGTTAATGTGCCTGTCACTGGGACAGATCAGACGCACGGTCACAACACCGTAATAAAATGGAAAGTGTCACATGTGCATTCCGTATATGAATGATTAAATATGCATTGTGTGAAAGGTGAAACGCCTTATAATTGCGAAATAGAATGCATGTGATATTTCTGAGTATGCTAAAATGTAATATTATATGAATTGGGTGTATATGCATGAGTTGAGTGAACCATCGATGATGGTTTCTCTCTGAGTTCGCAAAATCACCCAACATTGTAAATATTTTTCAGGGATCGAAGAGTACCTCGTTAGACACACGGGAGTATGGTTACCGCATGCAAGTCAGAGTTAAGGTCGGGATCAGTTCACGTCTGCATTAGTATTATTCTATTTTTGTATAAGATTTGTATTTCTGCAATTTCTGCAGAATGGTATTGTTATTGTAGAGAGCCCAATTGATAAGTGTTGTATTGTAATGTGATTACTGAAAATGTTCAGAAATGAAATTGGGCCTAATTTGGCTATGGATTTTTGTTCATAAGTGATTAAATGCATTTGAGAGTTTTTATGACTGAAATTATGTTTTGATCACAATGTTTTCGTATTAATGTGGGCCCAATATGGTTACTGATTTTCGTGCACGCGATTGTTTTCAAAAATAAAAAAAATATCATACTAAGTATTTGAACTGTTTTGATTGCTCTAGCATACCACCCTTGTGAGGCACGGGCTCGGATATCTATAAAAATCATCTCTAAACTCCTTACTTTAAGTCTAAAAGTGGTTTTGAGCGTTATTGTCAATTATATCTATGGTGCATTCTTATAAGTAAGGGAAATTGGTGATAATGTACTCCTTAAACAAGATATATTCAAGAACTAGTAGAATAAATCAACCCCAAAGAGTTTTGAAGTAAACATTGATTTCCACAAAGTATTTAATTCAATCAATTAGAGTTTTATACTTTAATAACTAGAAGCTTAGTTTTCCTCAAGTAATTCATCAACTAGATTGAAAAGTGCATAACCTCAACTTCTTACTGCCTTTTTGTTAATGAGGAGCCAACTAAATGGATAATAGAGCATAATGTCAAGCTGGAGAGAAAACCCATTTTTTGCAATAAATAAAAGTGTATGAATATCTTTAATCTTTCTTTTACTAATGATGTATTACTTATATATGGTGCTAAAGCAAACTTAATCAAGACCTTAATGAATGCTCTAGAGGTCTTCAATAACATTTTAGGGCTTTTAGTTAATTTTTTAGTTAATGTAGCAAAGAGCCACATGATTATTTTAGCTGAAGAAACTAATTAAGCCAATTGGTTATCCTCAATCATAGGCTTTGAAGTAACTCCTTGGAAATAATTAGGCATATTAATTACCACTAAGAGATTAAACTATAGAGATTGCCGGATATTTCTCAATAAAATTCACAGAAAGATTAATCACTGAAGCAACATATTTCTATCATAAGCTTTTAGAATAAAGCTCATCTATTCCACCCTTAAATCAAATGCATGTATATTGGAGCTCCAACCTAATGTTCCATAAGAATTTAATCAAAGATACAGAAACGCTATTGAAAAAAGAAACTTAAGCTTAGGAAAGACTCTTAACTATGCAAGAGTTAAGGTGAATGGAGTGAAGTATAAGCACTCCAAAATGGAGGAGTTTTGGGAGTTATGCCAATCAAAATCATGAATGAGATGATGATGACGATGGTTAAAAGGATATAGAGAATCTTCCAGGATAAAGAAACTATTTAGGTTAAATAGGTTCATCTTTATTTTTTGAAAGGAGGTTGACTTTGTAAGGCGAAAATTAAAGCAAGCTACTGATGGACAATGCCATAAATTCTGAACCTAAGAGACATGACGAGTAAGGAGATGAAAAGCGTAATTGGAGATGGGAGTGAAGCATAGTTTTAGTATGACAATTGGTGTGATTTGGGAGCACTCCACAAACCACCAAAGATAAACAATCTTAGGCACATATTAGCAGAGATTATCCATAGGAATGATTGGTCTTATAACCTGAAAGGTTTCACCAGAATTATTGATAATTTACTTATCTATAGACCAAATACAAATAATGGGACCGTGATATAGTTGAGACATTATTCTAATAAATTCACTCACAATCATGCCAAGAGATATTCAACGAATCTAAGCAAAAAGCATCATGGGCAAAGTTGGTTTGCTTCAACTTGCTGAAGGCATTATTTATCTTATCATACTGGAAAGAATAAAAATTTGTAATGCATCCTTTATCTCAATTATAAAATATGTAATGCATAAACAAAGAATATTAATCATTTATTCTTTATGTGCCAAGTCACTCAAACACTACAGAAGAAGATATAAACCTTATGTTCCATCCAATGCTAATGTAACGAGAGGTAATGAATAATAGATTGGTCTAGTAAACGTCTTTTGCATATGAAACTATGTTCAAATTTGCATTTAGCTACTTGATATATGCAATCTGGAAAGAGAGGAATGCAATGAATTTTAAGGATTTAAAGCAGTACATCCACTCACTGGCAATGAACATCATGAGATTGACTATAGAAATCATCAATGCAAGACTTCCTAATCCTTTCAACCAACATAGAAATGGAGAACAGATGGAATCTACCTCAAATGAGCATAACCGGGCCTCTTCTGTTAAATCTAAATTACCAAAATTTTTAAACCATATTGTCGGTTTCTTTGGAAAGGAGAAAAATGGATTTGGAACATTTTTTACAATTTAGAATCTTCAACAGGCATTTATTATTTTCTTATAAGAATATGCTGAGACGGGAATCAGTTAAGGCGCATATACTCTCTTATTTCAGAACCCAGCTAAACCAAAACCAAAACAAGCATCCTCCATTACAACATTCACATCAACCCAAGCCATCGATCCGATCTTGAAAAGACCTCACTTTCATTCTTATTCCACTGAGTAAACTCAAGCTCCTAACCATCAACATGTTCTATGCACTATCTATTTTCATGCATCAACAATCTCGCCAGCTTCAGCAGCAGCAAGGACAAACTCTGCCTGCAAGTTTTGAGCTTCGTTGTATATCCCATCAATGGCATTCGGCTGTCCCAAAGCCTTCAAAGCCAAGTGTGCCGCCTTCTGCCCTGAAATCATCATCGCCCCAAAAGTTGGACCCTGCAAAAATTCAAAGTACCCAACTTTATCAGACTTGGGAAAATAATGGATTACAATCTGTCCGACTTGGCAACATAATTAAGTGATAAAGAACAAGATGATTCAAAACTTACCATCCTTGGGGCACCATCGATTTCCGCGACTTCCATGCCTGTAACAATCATGCCAGGCACGATCTCCCGAGTAAGCCTAACAATTGCATCCTCTGCCGTGTTCATGTCCAGTGCTTTCATTCCTGGAACGCTATCGATCATGCCAATACTCTTCAATCTCTTCACCCCAGTAGCACCAAAAGGACCGTCATGGCCACAAGAACTAACCACTACCTTAGACTCCATAACATTAGGATCCATGCAAGATTGACTATCATGGTTCATGGACACCAAAGCCCAATTGGTAACAACACCAGACACTCTCCCTCCTTTCACTATCAAGTCCTCAGCAGCTACAGCATTAAACAGTTTGACATTAGGCCTAGCCAAGAGCTTGCTCATGATTGTTGACGTGAACAGAGCTGCGTGCTTGATGACGACATAGCTGTCTTGCTCATCGTACTCAATACCGAGCTCATCAAGAAACCTATTAGCCGGTTTGCGAACGACCATGGCAGAGAACAGCTGACCGCCGAGCCACGCACCACCACCAGGGCTAACAGATTGTTCAATAATAGCAACGCTGATGTTAGGGTTCTTGCTAAGCTCGTAAGCGCAAGAGAGACCAGCAGAGCCAGCACCAACAACGATGACATCAGTATCGGCGTAGGTGACCATGTCTGTCATGTAACGTCTGGTCATTTCACGGGCAACAATGGATTCTCTGATGGGTTGAAAATTGAAGTTCTGAAGATCATATGTTGGTTGTGACAGTGACATAGAGATGGTGGCAGAGTTTTGTGTAGAGGATTTTGAGGGAGTAAAACGTGCAGTGGTGATGGGTGTGCCATGGATGGAGGATCTGTGGTCTAAGAAAGCAGATTTGGGGGTTGTCGATGACAGAGAGGAGGCGAAAGTGGCGGCCATAGCTTGGCTTTAGATGGTTAGAAAATGAAAGTGGACTAGTGGAGAGTGAAAGTGGGCAGGTTTGAGAAAGGAGATCCGGTGTGGCGTATTTAATAATGATATACATGAAAATATCTGAAACAAAAATCTAGAATTGTCAGTGACTTGGAACTTTCCACGGGGAGAAGGTGTGAAGATAGAATATGAACGGCTTGTAAGTAGCTTACCTTTTTTAGTATCTCCACTAAAAGATATTTTGTGTTTTATGATTTTGCATTGCCACTGTTAAGACAGAATCTTTAATTTCATTGTGTTTTATTTTATTTAAGAAATATCAATTATTTATTTACGTAAAATTTGTGTTTATTTATACAAAATTTACGTAAAATTTATATAAATAAATAACTAAAATTTATTAGATATAATAAAATATTATAAAATTAGACGAAAAATTTGCATTCTCTACTGTTAAGTGGCTCTTAAAAACGATACCTAATTATGATTTTAATTCATTCTCGTAAGCAATTACTTTTGACGTTTGAAAAGTTTAGAGATTATGAACTAAAAGCAAACAAGAAAAGAGACTTATCATCAAAGATAAATAAATAGACAGTGTAGAAGTAGGAATGGCATCTGTTCAATTTTTATGATTTCATTCACGAACACACAATAACTGGTTGCACGGAGGGCCGTGTGTCTGTTTATAAGAACACAACGTCGCAAGTCGCAAGTCGCAAGCTACGGAAATTGAATTACACGAAGCCAGAAGAGGAGCCTGTCAAAGTGTCATCGGGTTTAGAATTAGACGGTGGAAAATAGAATGATGTGAATTAATTATATTAATTTCAGCTTTTATTACTACTATTACTATTTAAATTTTCTTAATAAATCGATTAACAATTAATCTAACAAGTATCTTCTAATATTTTAGCAGCAATATATATACACCAAATTTCATATAAAATCTTTATATTTTATATTATTAAAATTTAATTTCATAATGTATATTATTATTTTATTAATTTAAATAACATATTTTTAACTAATATATGCAAACACACGCACACATATGTGTGTGTGTAATTTATTATAATAGCTAATCGTTAAATTATTACAAAGAATCTATATAAAATTAGTTAGATAATTATACTTTAAACACTTTTATAACATAATTTAGTTTAATTTTACATGTTTTATATTTTTAAAATTAAATAAAATTTTCATTAACTGTAGCCAACTATATCTCAACATTACAATGATTTCATCAAAATAGTATAAGGAACTAAAACAATAGATTGTTGATTATGGGAGTTACAATCATATGATTAGGGATAAAAAGATATTATCAACCATATCAAAATATAAGGGGGATTAGGTAGTAATCACAAAAGATGACTTTTGACTGCCAATAGGTCACATTGGAGAGATATTTATGATGTCTCAATACAGTCAGAACTAATTATAATTATATAATGTTGATCATGTCCCTAGTATTAAAAAGCACTTGTTTCTAGTTTCATAACTAGAAAAAATGGAAATTATGTGGTGTTTGGGCTTAAAGATGTATTTTGCAAGAATGTCAAGATAATTAGTCCTCTAATGCTAAAGGGATAAAGGTTAAAGTCTATCTATGTAATGTCAAACAGACTGCTTACGTAGACAAGATAAGAAAGAATGAGACTGTAGACTTATAACACGTAGGTCTTAAGTATGTTAGTTATCATAAACTGAAGGTGATGATAAATAAGTCCATATTAAAGGGTCTTCCTCAACTAAAGGTTCGAGATGAAAATGTCTATGCAAGATGTCAATTTGGCAAGGCATATCATCAGCCATATAAGGATTCTAAGTTTAAAGCCAAGGCACAATTAGAGTTAGTACACTTAAATGTATTTGAGAATGTCAAGCAACCATCAATCAGAGGTATGTAATATATGATAGCCTTCATCGATGAATTCTCAAGGCATATTTGGTTTTACTTTATGAAAGAAAAATTTGAAGTTTAAGGAGTTCAAAGAAGAATTGAAGAAAGAAGTTTATGGCGCCTACGTACAAATAATGGGGGAGAATATACATTTGTCGAATTTACAAGATAGTTGTAGTAGTATAATCTTTGGCACTAAATAATATATTCCAATATGCTGCAACATAATGGTATAGCAGAGAGGAAGAACTAATATTTAGTATAAATATGTAAAAGTATGCTACATGTCAAAAACGTCCCATAAATGTTTTAGGCAGCGTGCATGAAAACTGCAGTTTATGTGACAACAAGCTACATTAGGCTAAGTTAGGCTTCATCTCATGACATTAGAAATTATAGAAAGTGAAGCCCATTGTAAGCCACTACCAAGTTTTTAAATGTGTATATTATTTTTATTAACAATATTTTTCACATACTAAACATAAATAATAACCACAATTAATGTGAAAAAGATCATTTAATCATCATACAAATATAAAATTAAGAACAATTCAAAATATTTAAAATATTACAATTTCATCATATAATAAATAATAATTACATCAAATAAAAGGAATAACAAATATTCATTACTCTCTAGCAATTACAATTTGCAATAAGAGTTCTCGTTAAAGAACTAATTAGAAGTGAAACTTGAAATAAAAATATTTATAATTATATTGCATATATAGAATTTAATATATACATTAAATATAAGTGAAATTAAAATAAGAGGAGAAACAAAAACCTAGAACTTCATTCAATCATATATCCGCTACAACTATATTGAACTCAATTCTCATTTGGTATAAAATCTCCATTATTGAGAGGGGCTTTATTATCATTATCATTTAAACTCATTGCACTAAATGTCATGCCAAAGCTTTCCATCCAAGATTATCTTCTAAGTCACTCTGGTCTATCAAACTTGGTTCCTCAAAGACCTAATCTACTAAAAGATCAATATTATCAATGTAAATTGGATCCACTGACTACTTGTTCTATTAAGAGTCCTAGTAAACAATAAAATTAAATTAATAAAAAATTATAAGAAATTATAGATAACTTAATAATGATAATAACACACATTTCCTGAAGCTTTAAATTGTATTAAACAAATACCAAGTCATTCAATCTTTTGTACTCCAATCTTTTCCTTTTTTTTAGAATGAATGAATTCAAAATCTGCTCTAATTCTTTTCACAACCCATTGCACTCACACATGGACTTAAAATTTGAATTGCAAACCTTTGCAATTCTGGAACACCACTTCCGAATTGGTCCTACCAAAAACTGTAATTTTTAAGACGTAGCATTATAAAAAAATAAAGTTATGACTAATTTTTAATAATAACAAAAGTGAAAAAATATATGCCTGGATTAAAATTTTCTCTTTAACGAATAGCGATTGGCATTGCAAACCATCAGCCTCCTTATAAATCTCCATTTGTGAGTTTAGGAGATCTTGCTTCATCTCATGGGCAATAACTGTTGTAATAGTTAGTAGCATTCACCTATTAACTTTATCTTTCTTTGTAAAACCTAATTTGAAATAAACACTATAATTTAAAAATGTCTCAATTGCAAATAACAGAGAATAAAGTTACCTTTCTCATCTCTCATTGATAACTGCAAGATAAGATGTGTACAAAGAAGGCTTATTTTTCATATTAACCTTAATTGCTTCATTCGCCCTTGACCGTGTGTCGTGATGATGGGATAATTAAAATGGACAATTTCTGGTCCACACTCTATTCAAGCACTTCTCTCCCGCCTCTACTGCGCCACCGTTGTTGCTTTCGCTGCACTATTGTAGCTTCTCGCAGCCAAGCCATGCTTCTTCTCCAAGCTGAAGCCACCAACCCTCCACGTCTGCGCTGTAGATTCTCGCAGCCAAGCCGTGCTTCTTCTCCAAACCGCAACCACTAGCCTCCACGCATGTGTTGTGTATTGATGGTGGGACAATTAAAATGGAGAGTTTCTGGTCCACACTCTATTCACGCACTTCTCTCCTGCCTCTACTATACCACCCCTGCTGTTTTCGCCACACTATTCCCTTGACAGGACAAATAATTTGCAGCCCTCGTCTGTAGTCCACTGCGCTAAACGCCACTCCTCCCCTCTACTGTAGCTAATGGACAATTAAATGTTCCTTCCATTTATCCACGCAACTATAGCTTTTCTACTCTGGCTACCCTCCTTGTCTGCGTACTCCTGGTTTATGTTTAATGCAGAAGAAAAATGTGTTAAACGCAGACCTTCACGCAAGCCTCACCGAAGAAGCAACCCCTCTTTGTTTACTATAGCTGATGGGACGAATTAGTTGTCCCTTTTGTTGTTCATGCCTCCCAAATCCTTATGTGTTTTGAGTAAAACGCCTGCATCCTTGTGCACGCCTCTTCTGTGCGTTTTTAATAAAATGCACAGCACACTGCAACGCAGCTATCTGCGTTTCACATCCTTGGTTTTATGCGTTTTGTTCTTTTGGAGCTGTCGTTTTAAACCACCAGGAAAGTTGTCCTTTTCTTTGTTAAACATTTGTTCTCTAATTTGCTTTAGAATCTTGTCTTTTTGGTCTTAAATATATATTAACATATCCAACCTAGCAGTAAATACAAATTGAGAACAAGTTAAGCATTTTATCTTGAAAATATGATTGAAATCACATAGAAATACATAAGAAAATATAAAATAATTCAATCCTATCAACCATCTCCATGGTATCATAGAAATAACTCATTGTTGCCTTTTCATCGCTATCATCCATATGAAGTAACCTCACCAAAGGATTACAAACTCGAATGAAAATTGACATTGACACCAAAATTCAATATCTTCAAGTACAATTATGGAAACCTCCAATCTAGTATTAGATCTAGCATGCTAAGATACAATCCACTTATAACTTGTAAACATTTGTCTCAACTCTTTCTTCATCATAATAAAACAATGAAGTAATAAGAAATTTGTTACAAATCTTGTAACAGTAGCATGACACAAATTCCTATCGTTGGTAAAATCCTTTCTTATTAAACCCATGCATGACTATAGATAAACTTGGTTACCTTTTTTGTTTTTTGCACAGTCTCATTAATAATAGAAAAATACCTAGCATCTCCTATATTTTCTAATATTAAGTCAATGTAATGTGCAACACAAGGAGTATAATAAAAAGAATTATACTTGCTTTGTAATCTTCTTCCAGACGCTTTATAAGCAGAATCATTGTCAATAATGAACTAAATAATATTTTCTAGCCCTACTTCATTTACAACTTCATCACATATTTAAATAAAGTATTAGTATTTCTAAAAGGGCCAAATGCATCAATGGACTTTTAAAACATTGAACTCTTTACATAATAAATCAAAAAATTAATAATAAACTCATGTCTTTTATTTGTCTAACCACCACACATGATTGAACACCTAAAAGTAGCCCAAACCATTCTTCTTTTATCCAAATAACTTTTAATTTCTTAAACAAAGCTACACAAAAGTTTACCTTTGTAGTCATCAATTGAAAGAACTTTGTATCCTGGACTATAATAGGTAATAACATCTACCATAACTAATAATGACAAGATTGGGAAGTATTGAATGATATGCCTGAATCATATCACCATCTAGCCATTGTCATAACCACATTAAAAGTTGCTTCTTTTGATTGTAGGGCACTATGAATTGAAGGCTGAGCTCTATAAGTTGTACTTTGTGTAAAAAAATTAGACAGGTGTTTTCTTCTTTTCCTAACATCAAATCTGGGTGCAACATTCACTTCTTGTTAGGTAAGAATATTACCACCTTTAACATACTTATTATCATCCTAAACACCAACAAACGAATTTCCACTAGCAATTTCATAATTCAATCTCTACCTTCTATCTTTTCCATGCTAATACTCTTCAAGCAAAGTCTTCATTTGTCATTTCACATCATGACTCACTTTTTTACAAGGTTTTACATCGCCTTTAACCCCAGCTAAATACTTCTTTAATTTAGTGATTCCTCCACCTTTCAAATGCTTGTTACAAAACAACCAACTGGTATGGTTCTTCATTCCGAGGACCAATTCAATATGAGCCCAAACTGAATCATTGTATCTTCCTAAAGCGGTTAAATAATCAGGAGTATTTGAACTTTTTTCCATTTATCTATAAAAATAAATGAAGATATGTATCTAAATTAACTTAATAACTTCATATCAAAATAAAGAACACATGATTTCATTATCAACTAATATCACAAAATATATATCATTTAACTCAAAAGTCCAAATTAAAGTAATTACACATACACATATACATCTTATATAATATAACTCATCTTTTATGATTAAATCATTCACAATTCAATTTCATCCAACACAAATTCACCAATAAGTCAAAACTAAAATTCAAGTAATCAACACACAATTACACAATACATATATATGTTTTATATAATATAACCTTTTTGTATGTTTACATCATTCAACCATAAACTAAAGACATACACTCACAACTATAACATATTCAACTTCAATCGTAACACACAACTATAAGTTTACAACTTACTTTTGTAATCTCATAATTCAACAATAAACTAATATATTTTGTTTACTTAAACAATTCATTTTGTAATGCTTATAATTATTTTGTTTTCTTAACTAATTTTAACTAATATTGTTACTAAAATCCTAATTCCCAACTTTAATTTAACAATCTTTTATTCACCAATTTTAATCAACATTCTTAGTTTCTTGCTCAAGTTAACTCCACAATGAAGAGTAAACATATACAACACAATTTAATTTCATCCAACACAATTCACTAATAAGTGAAAACCAATAATTCAAGTATTTAACATACACAGTTACACAATACATATATACATCTTATATAATATAACTCATTTTGTATGATTACGTCATTCAACCATAAACTAAATACATACACTATTACACTCGTAACTTTAACCTATTCTTTTAGACCCGATTTTTAAGTAGAATTTAGAAATAAGAAATGATATAAAATAAGTGTTATATATATATATATATGTTGTATGTATGCTTTAAGGAAACTTATGAGAAAAGCATTATTGGATGTTGATGTATTTGATAATTGTAGAGATTGGTATGGTTTATAAAAGTTCAAGTGGATGAGTTGATTGAAATGAAGTTAAATAGCAAGAATTAAAAAGAAAAAGTGTAAAAATTTGAAGAATTTAGAAAGTTTAACTTTGGGGATGAATAGTGAAAATTGTTTGACTTGGGAGTTGACTTTTTGATTTTGGGAGAATTTGAGAAAATTATCTTCTGGAAATTTGTAGTTTATGTCAAGAGCTTTCTGTAGCCATAAAGTTTGATATTTTTCGATATCAGGAGTGAGAGTTATGATCAGTCAAAGTTCGCTTAAAGTTTGACTTTTTGAGGAAAAAGTTGACTTTTTAATTTAGGCAAAATTCGAGAAAATGATCAACATGAAACTTGTAGCCTCTGTCGAGAGCTTTTTGTGGACATAAAGTTTGCTATTTTTCGATGTCGGGATTGAAAGATATGATTTTATGAAGATATGCTTTGTTTTGAAAATGCTATTAAGTATAGATTTGTGTGTTCTATGCTTCGAGGCCACTCATCGTACGGATTTAGTTTGAATTAGAGCAAGTGGTCTTCAGGAAAGTTTTAGATGATATTTTTATCTTTCCATTGATATAAAGTTTGCAATTTTTCGATATCGAGGCTAGGAGTTATGAGCGATTAAAAATTAGAAGTCGTTTAGGAAAAGCTGTTTTGGACAGAATCTTTGATTGAGGTTTTGACCTTTTTCGAGACCTAATTTGATTTTGAGTACTTCAGGGAAGTTGTAGAGCTTCCTTTGATCTTTTTATTGACACCAAATTTGTCAAATTCTGAGTTCGGGGAAAGAGATATGATTTTTGAAAAGTTTGGTTTTGAAGTTCCGTTACTTCGTTTCTTTATCCGATCCCTTTCGTAATCTTTTGCTTATAATTCCCTCGTCCGACATCCGATTGATTTGATTCTCAAAGCATTGGATTCCTAAGACGATTAATTTCATTTTCTTGAAGAATTATGATTTTTAGGAGATTAAATAGAAAGAGATTGATTGAACCAAAGTAAGAGATTTGGTTATAGGTTATAAGTTGGATAATTTTCTGAACATGGTTCAGTATTTTGCGATTTTCGGTAGCTGTACAACTCCGATTGAGTTGATTCTTGAGAAAAAATAAAGTTAAGATATAGGGTTACAACTCTTGTGAAGGGATCGAAATTTAAATTCATCCCTAAGATATAGGGCTACAACTCTTATGAAGGGATCGAAAGCGAAGCGCATACTCGAAGCAAATGCAAATCAGAATCGAATACCAAATCGACAGAAATCAATAGAATCGAATCATAAGGCGGGGATAAACGAAATAATCAATTAAACTGAAACATATCCGACATCCGAGAACAATAATCAAAGAAAACGATCGAATGAACATAATCGCGTTGGAAACCCTAAGACGTACCATTCCGAAATCTGGTATAATTTTTTTTTCTTTCTTATTCCTTGTTTTTTCTTTCTTAATCACTTTATTTCATTACATACAAAATCATCATATGCTTGAATACTCATACAAATCCCAAATCGCACTCAAATCATAATAAACTTCTTAACATTAATACCAATCTCATAAATCCATCTTTCATACATCTAAATTTTATTTTTCTTCTTTTTCAATTTATTTTCTAACAAAATTCAAAGATAAATCTGCTACATTTATCCTATCCCAAAAATTCCTGCAAAGCCAAAATACACTTCTAATATCACAAAATCCAGAATCATCGGACTCTCCCGTCCGGAATCCAAACACCAGCAACAAACGCAATCTTAGTTCTAAACACTTCAATCAAATTCCCATATCAATTAACAATATATTTTCCCAAAATCATACACAATTTCATATACAATTTCCAAAATTATTTACAATTACAGATTTTAAATCCGTACATCAACCTCTTCATTCTTTTGCATCAACCCAATATACACAATTACATACAAACTTCATAAATCATATACTTACATGGCAATTTAAGCCATATCCAATTTTAATACCAAAATCTCAATTTACACAAAAATCCAAATACTACAAAATCGAATCGAATGTCTTGACACTCTTTCATCCGATCTCCTGCACGAAACCTGGAGATGGGGATGAAAGGGGGTGAGCTCGGAAGCTCGTGGGTAACATATTTATAAACTGAATAATAAGCAGAAATCAATTTTCATAAACTTTTTGCCAAAAGGCTTAGTTTTCAAACTTTTCAACTTTCAAATATTTTTCTCAAACCCTTTTCAATTTTCCAAACTTTTCATATCAAATTTCTATAATTTCATGGTTGAAAACTCTTTTTCTCATTTTTCAAAATTTCTCATAAACATGAATGCAATCACATCGGAGAAATTTCACGCACATAAACAAAATCAAAAATCACATAACATAACAAAATGGTTTGGTTTCGGTCCTAACGAGACGTCTCGCACATTCTCAAGATAATGGTCATGCGGCAGTGAATGAGGGGAGTCCAAATCGAACTCCTAAGCCACTGCAGAGCGTAGGAGAAGGCTATCGAGGAGACAAAGCTTGACTTCTACGAAGGGACTGACCAAACCCATACAATTCACATATTCATGCTTAAAACAAGCGATTGTCCAAGGCACTTTTCAAATTTTCACATTTTCATGTCGCGTCTTACTAGACACGATTACATTCACTAAGCACATAATTTCATATGTCATCTGCAAAATACAAATTCACCAATCAATTTCTTACAAATTCACAATCATTTTATATAACAATCATATTCAATAACTCAATTAATCGTATATCATTCAAATGCATAAAAAGAGTGCAAGTATTTTTTCAACCCACAATCAATATATATTAATGCATAAACAAGATGGTTCACATTTTTCAAAAATGCGAAAACACAATTTTCATAAATCTCGTATTCTCAAATTTTCTACAATTTTCCCAAATCATTTTCAAACATTTTAACGTAAATCTTTGAATAATTATTTTCAAATCCTTTGAAAACATAATTTCAAAAATATTATTCTTTTCTTGATTTTTCAAAATCACATCATTTACTCATGATTCAAAATATAAATACATCACTCACCTCGAATTGACGCTAATACTTTGCCCAAAGCATCGAATCTCCAAATTTCTTCTTCTTTCCTCAACTTTAAAATTCCCTAAGCCATAATTATCCAAAATAAATATCATAATTCACTTAATTCTTCAAATTGGACTTAGAAAACACCAATTCCATATAAAATCAATCTATCTAAATCATATATTCCAAAATTTCCCAAATCTTAAAATTGGCCTAAACTAATTTATACAAATTCAATACCATAAAATACAATTTCTTCAAAATTAACTTCATATTCCACAAACCCATATCATTATCTATATTTCTACACCAAAATTTCACAAAATTCTTAATCACAAAATTAAGCCTAAACCTTAATCAAATTTTCATCCAAAATTAAACACAACCTAAAGCATATATATCAAAATCAACTTCATAAATCACAAACCCAAGTCCTTATCCATGTTTCTAAACCAAAAATTCATCAAAATCTTAAAGCTCAAATTTTCTTCTTACCTCATTTCTCCTCCAATTTTCGAATTTCTTGGCTCATGAAGATGCTCTCTTCATTCTCCATCCATTTCCTTCTTGAAAAAATCCCAAAAGCCTTAAGAATCAAGTAGAAAAATGGAAACTTACCTTTCTCCCTCTTCTTCTCTCCATAACCGAATTCTTCTACATCTTTCTTCTTCTTTTTATTTCTCTTCTCCTTTATTCTCATTTCCAGCCTAAATCGTGGCCTTATAATGCTTCAAACGACACCTCACCATGTGTTTAATGCCATGTCACTTAAAATGTGATAAAAAGACCAAAATGCCCCTAACATGTTACTTTATGTCATGCCTACTTGCGGGTTGATTCGCACTATCAATTTGAAGGAATTTGTCAAAACTTCCTTCTAGAGAAATGTTTCTCTCAATCATACGAATCCAACGCCACCAACCTCACTCAATTCGGATCAGAAACGAAGAAGTTATAGCCGAAATACTATCGGACCTTCACAAAATTCGAGACTGAACATTAACATAACTTCAGTCCAGAAATTAACAATCTTAGGGATAAATTTAAATTTCGATCCCTTCACAAGAGTTGTAGCCCTATATCTTAACTTTATTTTCCCTCAAGAATCAACTCAATCGGAGTTGTACAGCTCCCGAAAATCTCAAAATACTGAACTATGTTCAGAAAATTATCCAACCTATAACCAAATCTCTTACTTTGGTTCAATCAATCTCTTTCCATTTAATCTCCTAAAAATCATAATTCTTCATATTGATCATTTTCTTGAATTTTGCCTAAATCCAAAAGTCAACTTTTTTCTCAAAAAGTCAAACTTCGAGCGAACTTTGACTGATCATAACTCTCACTCCCGATATCGAAAAATATCAAACTTTATGGCTACAGAAAGCTCTTGACATAAACTACAAATTTCCAGAAGATAATTTTCTCAAATTCTCCCAAAATCAAAAAGTCAACTCCCAAGTCAAACAATTTTCACTATTCATCCCCAAAGTCAAACTTTCTAAATTCTTCAAATTTTCACACTTTTTCTTTTTATTTCTTGCTATTTAACTTCATTTCAATCAACTCATCCACTTGAACTTTTATAAACCATACCAATCTCCACAATTATCAAATACATCAACATCCAATAATGCTTTTCTCATAAGTTTCCTTAAAGCATACATACAACATATATATATATATATAACACTTATTTTATATCATTTCTTATTTCTAAATTCCACTTAAAAATCGGGGTCCAACATTTCTCCCCCTCTTAAAAGAATTTCGTCCACGAAATTCAAACGTAGTCATCAAGTAACACATCCTTCTCATAATAGTCAAATCACTTTCTTATCAATTTCTTATTCTTAACTTAATCACTATTTTTCACTTCTCATTTATATCAGAACACTATTGTCTCAAATAGAATATTTCTTAACACATTTTCACAAGTCAATAGTCATCAAAATTCATCATAAAATTTTAATCACAATGTCTTAATCTCAAACTTAAAATCAATCATAATCCTTAACCTTAATCAAATAATCACTCTTCTTATCTAATTTTCTTCATCATACATATTTTCACTTCTTCACAAGGAACTCTTAAGATCATATTAACGCACAATCACCACAAATCAAGATTTCTCAAGCCATTTATACGGATCAAAGGTTCAGTCTTCTTGAACCTAGAATGGATCAATCATCACCAAATCAATACCATCATCAAACTCGTCTTTCAACTTTTCATTCGTTCATCTCCCAAATATAGAATCATACACAATTCATCCCAATCATTAAAAATTTCAATCTCATTTTCCTTACTACATTTCTAAAGTCATGATAGGTTACTCACATCAAATCACACTATCATTAATACAATTCGATCTTAATCTCTTATCAATCTCCTGCGCCCAGTTACGATCCTAATACTGGGCTTTGATACCATAAATGTTGGGACCCGATTCGGAAACTGGATCCCAACCGAAAAAACAGAACAGAAAATGGAATCGAATAGAAACGGAAATTTCGCATCGAAATTTCGAATAAAAAAACAAAGCATAAGAATCTAAAGCGAAGCGCATACTCGAAGCAAATGCAAATCAGAATCGAATACCAAATCGACAGAAATCAATAGAATCGAATCATAAGGCGGGGATAAACGAAATAATCAATTAAACTGAAACATATCCGACATCCGAGAACAATAATCAAAGAAAACGATCGAATGAACATAATCGCGTTGGAAACCCTAAGACGTACCATTCCGAAATCTGGTATATTTTTTTTTCTTTCTTATTCCTTTTCTTTTCTTTCTTAATCACTTTATTTCATTATATACAAAATCATCATATGCTTGAATACTCATACAAATCCCAAATCGCACTCAAATCATAATAAACTTCTTAACATTAATACCAATCTCATAAATCCATCTTTCATACATCTAAATTTTATTTTCTTCTTTTCAATTTATTTTCTAACAAAATTCGCAGATAATCTGCTACATTTATCCTATCCCAAAATTCTGCAAAGCCAAAATACACTTCTAATATCACAAAATCCGAATCATCGGACTCTCCCGTCCGAATCCAAACACCAAAGAACAAACGCAATCTTAGTTCTAAACACTTCAATCAAATTCCCATATCAATTAACAATATATTTTCCCAAAATCATACACAATTTCATATACAATTTCCAAAATTATTTACAATTCTGATTTTAAATCCGTACATCAACCTCTTCATTCTTTTGCATCAACCCAATATACACAATTACATACAAACTTCATAAATCATATACTTACATGGCAATTTAAGCCATATCCAATTTTAATACCAAAATCTCAATTTACACAAAATCTAAATACTACAAAATCGAATCGAATGTCTTGACACTCTTTCATCCGATCTCCCGCACGAAACACGAGATGGGGATGAAAGGGGTGAGCTCAAGCTCGTGGGTAACATATTTATAAACCTGAATAATAAGCGAAATCAATTTTCATAAACTTTTGCCAAAGGCTTAGTTTTCAAACTTTTCAACTTTCAAATATTTTTCTCAAACCCTTTTCAATTTTCCAAACTTTTCATATCAAATTTCTATAATTTCATGGTTGAAAACCCTTTTCTCATTTTTCAAAATTTCTCATAAACATGAATGCAATCACATCGGAGAAATTTCACGACATAAACAAAATCAAAATCACATAACATAACAAAATGGTTTGGTTTCGGTCTAACAGACGTCTCGCACATTCCGCATAGCGGTCGGTATGCGGCCACAGTGAACGAGGGGAGTCCGAAATCGAACTCCTAAGCCACTCTTGGCGTGGGAGAAGGCTATCGAGGGAGACAGTCAATCGACTCTCACGAAGGGACCCGACCAAACCCATACAATTCACATATTCATGCTTAAAACAAGCAGATTGCGAAGGCACTTTTCAAATTTTCACATTTTCATGTCGTGTCTTACTAGACACAACTACATTCACTAAGCACATAATTTCATATGTCATCTTGCAAAAATACAAATTCACCAATCAATTTCTTACAAATTCACAATCATTTTATATAACAATCATATTCAATAACTCAATTAATCGTATATCATTCAAATGCATAAAAAGAGTGCAAGTATTTTTTCAACCCACAATCAATATATATTAATGCATAAACAAGATGGTTCACATTTTCAAAATGCGAAAACACAATTTTCATAAATCTCAGATTCTCAAATTTTCTACAATTTTCCCAAATCATTTTCAAACATTTTAACGTAAATCTTTGAATAATTATTTTCAAATCCTTTGAAAACATAATTTCAAAAATATTATTCTTTTCTTGATTTTTCAAAATCACATCATTTACTCATGATTCAAAATATAAATACATCACTCACCTCGAATTGACGCTAATACTTTGCCCAAAGCATCGAATCTCCAAATTTCTTCTTCTTTCCTCAACTTTAAAATTCCCTAAGCCATAATTATCCAAAATAAATATCATAATTCACTTAATTCTTCAAATTGGACTTAGAAAACACCAATTCCATATAAAATCAATCTATCTAAATCATAAATTCCAAAATTCCCCAAATCTTAAAATTGGCCTAAACTAATTTATACAAATTCAATACCATAAAATACAATTTCTTCAAAACTAACTTCATATTCCACAAACCCATATCATTATCTATAATTCTACACCAAAATTTCACAAAATTCTTAATCACAAAATTAAGCCTAAACCTTAATCAAATTTCCATCCAAAATTAAACACAACCTAAAGCATATATATCAAAATCAACTTCATAAATCACAAACCCAAGTCCTTATCCATGTTTCTAAACCAAAAATTCATCAAAATCTTAAAGCTCAAATTTTCCTCTTACCTCATTTCTCCTCCAATTTTCGAATTTCTTGGCTCATGAAGATGCTCTCTTCATTCTCCTTCCATTTCCTTCTTGAAAAAATCCCAAAAGCCTTAATAATCAAGTAGAAAAATGGAAACTTACCTTTCTCCCTCTTCTTTTCTCCATAACCGAATTCTTCTACATCTTTCTTCTTCTTCTTATTTCTCTTCTCCTTTATTCTCATTTCCAGCCTAAATCGTGGCCTTATAATGCTTCAAATGACACCTCACCATGTGTTTAAAGCCATGTCATTTAAAATGTGATAAAAAGACCAAAATGTCCCTAACATGTTACTTTATGTCATGCCTACTTGCGGGTTGATTCGCACTATCAATTTGAAGGAATTTGTCAAAACTTCCTTCCAGAGAAATGTTCCTCTCAAACATACGAATCCAACGCCACTAACCGCACTCAATTCAGATCAGAAACGAAGAAGTTATAGCCGAAATACTATCGGACCTTCACAAAATCCGAGACTGAACATTAACATAACTTCAGTCCAGAAATTAACAATCTTAGGGATGAATTTAAATTTCGATCCCTTCACAAGCGTTGTAGCCCTATATCATAACTTTATTTTCCCTCAAGAATCAACTCAATCGGAGTTGTACAGCTCCCGAAAATCTCAAAATACTGAACCATATTCAAAAAATTATCCAACTTATAACCTATAACCAAATCTCTTACTTTGGTTCAATCAATCTCTTTCCATTTAATCTCCTAAAAATCATAATTCTTCAAGAAAATGAAATTAATCGTCTTAGGAATCCAACGCTTCGAGAATCAAATCAATCGGATGTCGAACGAAGGAATTATAAGCAAAAGATTACGAAAGGGATCGGATAAAGAAACGAAGTAACGGAACTTCAAAACCAAACACTTCAAAAATCATATCTCTCGATCCCGAACTCAGAATTTGACAAATTTGGTGTCAATAAAAAGATCAAAGGAAGCTCTACAACTTCCCTGAAGTACTCAAAATCAAATTCGGTCTCAAAAAAGGTCAAAACCTCAATCAAAGATTCTGTCCAAAACAGCTTTTCCTAAACGACTTCCAATTTTTAATCGCTCATAACTCCTAGCCTCGATATCGAAAAATTGCAAACTTTATATCAATGGAAAGATAAAAACATCATCTAAAACTTTCCTGAAGACTACTTACTCTAATTCAAACTAAATCCATACGACGAGTGGCCTCGAAGCGTAGAACACACAAATCTATACTTAATAGCATTTTCAAAACAAAGCATATCTTCAGAAAATCATATCTTTCAATCCCGACATCGAAAAATAGCAAACTTTATGTCTACAAAAAGCTCTCGACAGAGGCTACAATTTTCATATTGATCATTTTCTTGAATTTTGCCTAAATCAAAAAGTCAACTTTTTCATCAAAAAGTCAAACTTCGCTTAACTTTGATGATCATAACTCTCACTCCGATATCGAAAATATCAAACTTTATGGCTACATAAAGCTCTTGACATAAAATACAAATTTCCAGAAGATAATTTTCTCAAATTCTCCCTAAATCAAAAAGTCAACTCCTAAGTCAAACAATTTTCACTATTCATCTCCAAAGTCAAACTTTCTAAATTCTTCAAATTTTCACACTTTTTCTTTTTAATTCTTGCTATTTAACTTCATTTCAATCAACTCATCTACTTGAACTTTTATAAACCATACCAATCTCCACAATTATCAAATACATCAACATCCAATAATGCTTTTCTCATAAGTTTCCTTAAAGCATACATACAACATATATATATATATATAACACTTATTTTATATCATTTCTTATTTCTAAATTTTACTTAAAAATCGGGTCCAACATATTCAATTTTAACCATAACTCATAACTATAAGTTTACCACCTATTTTATGTAATTACATAATTCAACTATAAATTAATTTATTTGCTTTCTTATACAATCCAATTTGTAATGTTTATCAATGTTTAGTTTTCTTAACTAATTTTAATCAACATTGTCATTGAAATTCTAATTTTCAATTTTAATTTAACAATTTTACATTCTCCAATTTAATTAACATTCTTAATTTTTACTCAAATTAACCCCATAATCAACATACACAATACACTACACAATTCATTTTAATTCAACGAAATTACTCAACTACACAAAGTCACAGATACACAATTCAATATTCAAATTAACAATTAACTGATTAAGTGATCAACATAATTCCAAAATTTTATAATCAACTTCACAATTCCACAAATTCACAACTTCACAAGTTTACAAAATTTGTTGCAATTTTTTGCAACCTTCATTGAGCTAAATCCCTGGATTGATGCAAGTCAATTGGTGGGTGGGGTTCAGGTCAGGTTTGAATCTGGATTTGTAAAATTCCAGATCCTAATCTAAATTGTAGTTGGAGGTGCAAGGTGGTGACCAGAGACCCAGAGGCTCAAGGGAGTGATGTTCGGTGACTAGAAGAGAAAAGGACCAAAGGTGGAGGAGGTTTGGTAGCAGGCAATAGCACATTTAACACTATGTGAGAGACAATCACAGGGTGGCAATGCTATGATGGTCGTCGATAGAGGGAGAGATGATCGCAGGGCTGGGATGGGACTAGGAGTGGGAGACTAGTGACTAGGATTTTCAAAGACAAAGAGGATAGATGAGAGAGAGAGTAAAATAGAAAAGGGGAGGGAGAGCATTTGCAGAAGTAGAGGGGTGTTTAAAAAAAATTTGCAATTAAGTCTTCATTTTCTCAAAATTTACAGTACATACTGATATTTAACCTGTATTTTAATTATCGACCAGTACCAAGCAAAATCATCAATACCGACCAGTATTGATGATTTTGCATGGTACTGGTCGATAATTAAAATACAGGACGAAACTCTAAACATTGCTAAAATCCTCAATCCTCAACAACCTATGTCACTATTATGTCTAGTTTTTATTACTTTTAATTGCCTTCATATCTTGATTTTGGTTATAAATTATTATGTCTTGATTCAAATGAGAGATGAATTGAGTGAAAATGGTGTAAATATTTCATGCATGTTAATTGGAATTTTTGTGAATTTTTGCATGAAAAATATAAGTTCACATAAATAATTTACATGAAAAGAAAAGAAAAACAAAGAAAGGTGGTGACTAACTTGTAACCACCGTGACAAGCTTAGTTATGGTGGTGACTAAGCTTCAACCCTTACGAGGGTGACAAACAAAGTCACCCCCGTGACAAGTTTTTCCTTTAATTCAGCAACTTATTACATGTCATGTGTAGAAGGGATAACTCAAAAACCTAAACTTAAAATGAGACTACAAATAGAAAGCTAGAGAGGAGGTGGTGGAACATTCCATCATACTCGTCTTTCACACCACACAGAGACTCATTCGAGAACACAAAACAGATAGAGAGAAAGAAGGTGGAGGAAGAGAGAAACCAAACAGAGAGGTGGAAGCTTGGGACAGAGGCAGAAAGCGAGAGTTGAAGCTGAATCCCAATGAACTTGAGCAACCATTCGGCTGTATGGGAACTAAGCAGAAGCAGAAGGTGAGAGTCAATCTATAAAGTTTGAGAGTGGCAGGAGATCACCGCAACTCTCTCATCCAAACAATTGTTTGCTCATTCTATTTTTGCTTTTCTATGTTTTACTTAACTTACTCCTCTATTAGTTGATAAACTCATAATATGTTAGCTTTTGATAGTTCATTTCGGGTATTCACTTGGTTTATTGCTTTGATACTTCTCTTATCCAGACTACCCGCCTACAGATATTATTCGCTTTGGGTTATCTCTAGGGCCAAACCCCTCACAGTTTTGCTCTTCCCACTTTTAGGAAGACTCGTCTTGTGAGGGAGAGGTATTAATACCCTTATAAGGCATACTTCGTTCTCCTCTCCAACAAATGTGAGATCTCACACTCTAGTGCAAAGTTGCTCAAAAATGTAGTTTCCAAAATATAAGATGTTATCCATTGCATTTTAATTGCAGGTTTGTTAAAAAGGAATATCATTTCTCAAAATATGAAATGAAACCATCAGTTGCAACCCAAGTGTAAAGAGTTATTCAAAAAAATGTCATTTATTAAATACCTAAGCATATTAGCACCCATTTGAAATTTAATTCTACCATACGTTGCTTAGGTTTAAAATTCATATACAAGCCATCATGCTTGTTTTAGAATTTTCTAAATACCAATTTAATTGTCACGACCCGTTGTCACATCTGGCCCATGACAACTGCCGCATACCTAAACTAAAGACACTCACGGTATCCTTAATCCGACTATGTAAGGCTAACTGAATATTCCTTCTCTCTTTTTTTCGAACACACTTTATATTCACATCGAAACACAACTTCAGGACTTTAAAGTCCACTCAAAGCTATCTCAACAATAGTATAAAAGGTTTATTCATAAAGTCTTTTACAAACCATAAAATAGTCAAAACTTAATTTATAAAGTCATAAAGCATTTCAAATAACCAAAGTAATATAAAAAAAGAGTTCATGAGCCACTATACAACAAAAGTACAAAACAGAGACTAACCACGTGCGGTAATATCCCGAAAATATCAAAAGATCGCATTATCCACTTAGAGCTTCAAGCTTACTAAATTAACCTGCATGATTGGAAGGTGGAGGGGGTGAGTATACTATGTACTCAGTGAGCAGGGAAAAACATATAACGTGAATAGGACTCCATACACACCAAGACGATATAGATAACCTATAAAGTGAGCATACAACTTGTAGAAATATATAGGCCTAGCCTATGATACAACGTATACTGGTTAGGAACCATATAGGCCTAGCCTATTAATTCACTCGTTCGGTGAACATAAGTTCTAGTTCCAGTACACAAAAGCATAAAAACATCATATATATAAATCAAATCTCATTAGAAAACAAATATCAGGATAAGCCAAAATAATCATGTGTGACATTACTAATCGGTCAAACTTATGTACACACCCACCGATTCTTGGTGTTGGCTTGACTTTCATCCGTGGTGAGTCCGGACTATAGTTGACAAGAGCATCATGACCCTAGGTAATGACCTCATCGATGTCCAGACCCTAGATGTGGAATCACCAGCAAGTTCCGTAGAAAGATGTCGATACGGGGACTTGTTTTTTGTGTACCAGCGTCAAAGGTACGGGGGCTACTCAATCAGTTGTGCCCAGCACACAATTGGCCAATCGTTTCCTCACTAATCACAAAAATCATATACAAAGATTAAATTCAAAAAATCAAGTAAAACACCATGCCTTTATTTATCGGTCTAACCAATAAAATGAAATTGTGTCATGGCTCTAAGTCAAAAGAGAATAAAAACACGTAGCATACATGACTCAATTATGCATATGTAAATTTCAAAACTTTATCTCATAAAATAAAAGTTATCTTTTATACTCCAAATGCATTGTTTTTCAAAACAATGATGTTTCATAAATACATAAGCATATTAGCATCCATTTGAGATTCAATTCTACAATGCATTACTTAGGTTCAAAATTCATATGCAAGTCATCATACATGTCATAGGGTGATCTAATCCCATATAAGAAATATGATTTTCCCAACTCACCTTAAGAGAAGGTATACACTCTCTTATCTTCAACAATTCTTGGTATGAGCTCCCTAATTCACAGCTCCCGAGCCTTTATACATAAAAAGGACATACAATGAAATTACTACTTAAACATAAATTTCATATTTATACACCTTCACATTAGTGTATAAAACACAATATCACTCCCTTTAAGCTATATAATTTGACCATTAAACTTCTGACATGATTACTTCCTTTCTATTCACATTAACTTTTCTAAAATGCCTTTAATCCCATACTTACTCATTTCAGAACATAATTAAGCACATCTTTATCTAAACACATTAGGCCATTACTCGTCAATCTAAGTAACAATTCAAGTTCACTCTACATAAACATAAAAGTATTTTCCAATGCATACCATTATAAAGCCTTAAATTCAAGCCAAGTTCACTTAGGCATTTTATCAAATACCTAATGTGTTCAAGTCACATTTCTAACACTTTATCATAATAATTCATGCTCCTATCATGTCATATAGTTACACTTCCAATCAATGACACCTTCCACCACTCTATTCAAACCAATTTTCTTCATTTAAGCTTACATTTATCAGTTGCACAACTCATTACATTAATCCACCTCTTCTTCATCATTTCGAACCAACCTTAACCAACATACATCTTCTTCATTCTTCATCATCAATTCACATCAAGCATGTATAATTAACACCATAGAATTTATTTAGACCATCAATTTCAAAAGATGTTCAAAATTTCACAAACTTTCACCAAAAGGGGACAATTTCGGTTTGGACTTAAAGAACCCTCTCCATGACACATTTCATTCATATAAACCATGTTTCATGCATATTCAAGCATGGAGAACAACATATCTTAACACTAAACTCAAAATCATAATGTAGAGAGAGATGAGACAAAATTTACCTAAACTTTCCTTTAGTGATATCTTCAAATCCTTTCAGAATTTCTCAAATCTAATGATAAATTTGAGTTCCTTGACCCCAAATTAGCTTAGAACTCTTTGATTTGAGTTGAAGAATCAAAAACTTGGTGAAATATAAGTGAGGGTTGAAACTTCCTCTTCTCCTCCTTTTTTCTCCTTTCTTATCCTTTCTTTTAATTAAAACAAAGTGTTTTAATGTCCAAATAATGGGTTGCATGGCCACACTCATAAAGAAGGGTCTAAAATTTGACTCTTCCTTGACCAAACATGGTGAATTTACCATTTTGCCCTGAGGTTATATGAAATTATCATTTTACCCTTCAAATTTTCCTACATTTGCAGTTAAGCCCAAAATTTGGGAATCACCAAAATTTTTATTTTTATTTTGGTCCTTGGACTTTTGAGAATTATAATTAAGCCCCTTAACTTTATAAAATTACAAATTGGTCCTCCAAGAATTGAAAAATTACAATTAAGTCCTTTAACTTTTAATAATTTTGCAAATAAGCCCTTATGTACATCAACTTTTTTAATTAAACTTTCTAAGTTTCTAATAAGTCTATAAATTATGTCTAATCACCTCTAAGTCATTAGAACACATTTAATTCAACTACCATGGCCATATCCATCCAATGGACTCAGTTTTACACAATTAGAAGCTTACATGTTTGAAATCTCCAAGATTTCACATATCGATGAACTCTAAGTTCATGTAAGGGCATATAACATTTTATATCACCGGCATACGTACCAAAAGGATTCAAATACATCTTTTAACTCATACACAATCATATATATATATATATATATATATATATATATATATATATATATATATATATATATATATATATATATATATATATATATATATATCAATATACAGTAGTATCTCCAAATACAGAATAATACAAAAAGGCTTAGAAAGTCCGGCGTTACAAGTCCTCCCCTCCTCGAAAGAGTTTCGTCCTCGAAACTCCTAAGTTGAGGGCACAAATAAATGGGAGTACTGGTGTCTCATAGTATCCTTAGGCTCCCATGTCATCTCCTGGACCTTGTCACTCTTCCAAAGAACTTTAACTGTGGATACCTCCTTACTGTGTAATCTCTTTCTGTCGATCCAAGTCTTCCCTCAACTCTACTGGAGGTGTCTCTAAAACATGAGATGGGTCTGGTAAGTACATTTTAAGTATCGAAACATGGAACATATTATGGAACCTATCCAAGTCCGGTGGCAATTCCAACCTATACGCCACCGTCCCAACACGCTCCAGGATGTGGAGAGGTCCGATATATTGAGGGTTCAGCTTCCCTCGACTCTGAAATATGATAATACCTTTCCATAGTGATATCCGAAGAAAAACCTTGTCACCAACTGCAAATGCTAATGATCGTCGCCTCTTATCCGCGTAACTCTTTTGACGATCCTGAGTGACTTTCATCTTCTCTCGTATGATTTTTATCTTCTGAGTGGTGACTTCAATCAATTCGGCTCATTCGATTTTGGTCGTACCAACCTCATCCTAACACAGAGGTGTCCTGCACTTCCTCTCATAATATGCTTTATATGGTTGCATAACAATACTTTTCTGATAAGTATTGTTGTAAGCAAACTCTATCAGAGGCCAGCGTTAGTGCCAACTCCCTTATAATTCCATCACACATGCTCTCAGCATGTCCTCCCGTGTCTGAATGGTTCTTTTTGACTGATCATCAGTCTGGAGATGGAAAGCAGTGCTAAACTTCAATTTAGACCTTAAGGATTTCTGGAATTTCAGCCAAAATCGTGAGGTGAATCTCAGATCCCTATCTTATATTATAGAAACTAGCATACCATGCAGCTTCACAATTTCATCGATATATAGCTATGCCAATTTCTCTAATGAGTGGGTTGTGTGGACAGGCAGAAAATGAGCAGATTTCGTCAATTTATCCACTATAACCCAAATAACATCGTGACTCTTTGATGTACGAGATAGTCCAACTACAAAATCCATTATCACATGCACCCATTTCCAGTTCGAAACAAGCAAAGACTATAAAATACTTGTTGGTTTCTAATGCTCTTCCTTAATTTGTTGACAAGGAAGGCATCTGGCCACAAACTTTGCTATCTCTCTTTTCATCCTTGGCCACCAATAACTCTCTTTAAGAGTTCGATACATCTTGGTGCTACAAGAATACATAGCATAAGCCGAATTGTGAGCTTCCTCCAAGATAACTCGCTGAGACCCCAGTCATTCGGCGCACAAACTCTGTCTCTGACGACTAACAACCGTCTTCTCTCAGTCTGAACCCTTCACCCTCTTCGGATGGCAATTTCTCGCGAATGTCTCTTAAGTCGAGATCATCAGCATGCGATCTCCTGATCTCATCAAATAATGTAGGCCGAACTTCAAACCATGCTAGTAATGTTCCATCCTCCTCTGCCACTAAGAGTCTAACCCCAAGGCTCCGCATACTCATCAAATGTGTCATGTAAGGATCTTGCCTAACAAGTACTACCGAACAGGACTTAAGACTCAATGCATCAGCTACCCCATTTGCTTTTCTCGGGTGATAGTTGATTACTAATTCATAATCCTTAGTCAATTCTATCCATCTTTTTGTCTGAGGTTTAGCTACTTCTATGACATTAGGTACTTCAAACTCTAGTGATCGGTATATATACGACAAGTCTCTCCATATATATAGTGTCTCCAAATCTTGAGTGCAAACACTACAACTGTGAGCTCCAAATCATGTGTAGGATAATTTAGCTTGTGCTTCTTTAATTGTCTAAAAGTATATGTGATCACTCACCGAGCCTGAATAAGTACACAACCAAGTCTTTGACGACTAGCATCACTGTATACCTCATATCCAACCCCCTGGGTAGGTAAGGCAAGCACTGGTGCAGAAGTCAATCACCTTTTTAGCTCCTAGAAACTTGCCTCGCATTTACCATCCCATTAAAATTTTATCCCCTTTCGGGTAAGCCTCGATAAAGGGGCTACAAGCACTGAGAAATTCTCAACAAATCTCTAATAGTAATCAGTTAACCCCAGAAAGTTGCGAATGTCTATCACATTCTTAGGTTGTTCCCATTCAAGTATAGCTTTCACTTTCTTCGAATCTACAAAAATACCTTTCCCTGATACCACATGCCCAAGGAATTCTATCTCCCTCAACCAAAATTCACAGTTTGAAAACTTCACACGTAACTGTCTTTCACGAAGTATTTGTAACACAATCCGGAGATGTCTAGCATGCTCCTCTTTATCCTTAGAATAAATCAGAAGATCGTCAATGAAAGCTATGATAAACTGATTTAAATAAGGATGGAGCACTCTATTCATGAAATCCATAAATACTGCAGGTGCATTTGTCAATCCGAACAACATCACTAAAAATTCATAATATCTATACCTCGCTCGGAAAGTAGTCTTGTGCACATCTTTCTCATCAATCTTCAACTGGTGGTACCTGGACCTCAGATCTATCTTTAAGATTGCAATAGCTCCTCTTAACTGATCAAATAAATCATCGACCCTGATAAGTGGATATTTATTCTTGATGGTAACCCTGTTTAACTGTCGATAATCAACACATAAGTGGAGAGTCACATCCTTCTTTTTGAAAACTAATACTGGTAAGTGGAGAATCCCTTGTCTAATAACTCTTGTAGTTGAATCTTCATTTCTTTCAATTCTGCCGGTGCCATACGATAAGGTGGTATAGATATTGGTGTCGTCCTCGGGACCAAGTCAATAGTGAAACTAAATTTTCGATCAGGTGGCAATCCAGGTAACTCCTTAAGAAAAACATCGGGGAACTCGTGCACAATAGGGACACCATATTTTGGTCAAAGAAGAGTCAAAATTCTATGATGAGATCCCATATCGGTTGGAGATGAGAACGAAGTACGCTTTAGAAAGGTATGGATACCTTTTCCCCTTAAGACACGTTTTTTTAAAGGTGGAAAGAGCAAAACCGTGAGGGGTTTGGCTCGAGGGGAAACTCAAAGCGGACAATATCTTTGGGCGGGTGATCTGGGCTTTACAAGTTTGTTATTTGAATCGATTTTAGAACCTAATTAGAATTTTTTGTAAGGCAACTATCTAATCATTTTCCCTTAATCATGTATAGGAGATTAAATTAGTGAAATTAATTCTCAAGAAATTTCCACTTCGATTAATCTATTCGTTTCTACTCCAAATTAATTTCGTTTACTTTTCAGTTTAATTTGGTGATTTTCTTTAAAGTCTTCACTCAACAAATTAGGATAAAGTGTTTAAAATTGCATCTTTTTTATTTTTTTTTCAAGGTTAGACGACCCTAGGTAATCACTACAACTATCTTGTATCATTGGAAGTAAAATAGCCTAAGTATTTTTAGAACTTATTTGAGCACAAAAGTCACCAACAACCACCACTCTCCACTTGTCCCAGCGACCATCGTTCTCCACTCCACCTTGTCATGTACCAACAGTCTCTACTACCGAGAATAAAATTGATAGTGTGAAAAATGATGACAATCTTTAGAATGAGAAACATACTAAAGCTACAACATTAAGGAAAGCCCCGGCACCACGTGACAACAACAAAGAAAATATTGCTAATTCCGACAAAGTTAAGCTCCCTTAAAGGTTGACATCAAAAGGGCAAGAAATGGTGGTCAATGACACAGGCTGTTAAGGAATGGGGATTTTGATTTGAGCTTTTTATATTTATAATTAATTAATTGCATTTATGTTAAATTGAAATTTATTTAATTTATATTTAACTTTAAATATTTTAATAATTAATTTTAAACAATTGAATTCCATATTGTCGTGTAAGTGCCAAGACTCACAATAATATTAAAATATTATAAATTTTGTTATGTTTCCGCCACCTTATCTATTAATTTAGGGTTTAATTTGAACATTTCTAAAATGATAATATTTAATTTGAATGCTTCGAATCGTTTAATTTGTTACCAAAAGCAAATTTTGGTCATTCTTGCTCTTTTGTCTAAAACTATTTTACCTATATATAAACATATATGTTTATTAAATTAGGTTTTTTACAATAATTTCAGTACTTTTATCAAAATATAAAACTCAAAAATCAATATATTTAATTAATTATAATATTATCTTAAATATTTTAGAATATGTAAATCACAAATATTTTAAGGGCTAATAATAATTTTAATAGATTTAGTGTAATTAATCTTAGTTTCAAAAAGAATAAAGGGTGAGCATCCGTTTTCTACTTGCAATATTAAATAGTTAATTCAATATGACAAATTTTTAACTAAATAATCAAGTCACTTAATTAAAATCACATTCTATTGGTTAGAATGTATTTTAAACACTAGAATATATTTTATAGTAAACTCTTTGAATTTTTTGGTTAGGTTCATGCCCCATTTTGACTTTTTGTTTTTCTTATTAATAAAATTGGGTATTCATTCCCTTCATAGAGCCGCCCTAATTAAAAAATATATAAATATAAGACAAAAAGTATTTTTCCCCGTAGCAAAGAAAACTCAATTTTAAAAATAACGTTTTAAAAATTAGAACAAAAATTGAATAGATAAGATGAAAATTTAAAGTTTAAAAGTTTAATTGATATTAGATTAATATAAAATCGGTTAAAAATTAATAAATTTAAATAATTTAAATAATGATTGAAGAAGACTATTCTTATCAATTCAAAAGGTTAAAGTTTAATTAAAATGATACTATTAAATAAAAATTAACTAGTTTATTGTAATTTATAAAAATGATTAATTTAAAACAATGACTGATTAATTAACAAATTAATTAATTTTAACAAAAATTATTAAATTAAATTGAATAAAAATTAAAAATTATACCGTTTAAAGTTTTTAAAGTTAAAATGACCTAATTTTTAAAACATTGATTAAAATTATAGAAAAGTAACATTTGGGATAAGAAGATAGCTTTTTCACAAAATAAAAAGAAAATATAATTTAGTGAAAAACGATGGTTAAAGAAATTGACTTTGTGGTAGCAAAAGGAGCTACCGAACAGATCGTTTAGAAAGAACCAGGTGGACAGCTTGAGGCTCGCCTCGCAGGAGCAGGCTTTCAACCCATTTAGCCTACTTCTGAATCTGATGAAAACATAAGCATAAAACTGACAGCTGTGGGATTTGAACCCACGCCCTTTCGGACCAGAGCCTAAATCTGGCGCCTTAGACCACTCGGCCAAACTGTCTTGACGCATTTTAAATGAATATTTTCATCTATTTTGAGATTCTATACGCAGCCCCTCCACCGACATCGGGAGCATGTGAAGATTTTAGCTACTAGCCTAATCCAATCTGGTTCTGTAACTTCCCATTCTGTTACCAATTTAATTATTAGTATCCCATCAAATGACAACGCATTTCTTCTGCTGCTGTCAATTCAGTGTCTGACAGACTCGCATCATCAGAGTGCACCCTCTCTGTCGATACTCTTGCCCGCCAAACGTTAATAGTCTTGTTGAATATAGCCACCGTGAGAAGCTGGGGTACCATTAACCTCACTGCATTGGTAGACGCGTCCGGTATAAGACTATGAATTGAATTGATCACTTATTCTCCAGAATGAGGCCTTTCCTCCACCAATGCCCTCCTGCACTTCCCATCACAGCAAGAGCTCTCTTCATTTATGAAAACCTTGACAATCACAATCAGCCCATCCCTAAAGCACCACAATAAAATAATTCAAGTGGGTAGGACCCTTGCGATTACAAAGTCACCTGGCTGGCATGTATGCCCAACCAAAACAGCTTGTTGTAGCCAAGGTCTTATCATCCAACCGAGAGTGCCGTTGCCCACATGTACAGCTTGCACCAGAAAGAAGACGGACTGTTTTTGTCTGTTTCCGACCCGGTCTCTGCAAGGTATGAACTCCTGTCTTGATCATCGCGATGGGCATGTTGGTCATGCTTGTTACCAAGAAAAGCAACCCCTCATTCCCAGTAAAAAGCTTTATTCTGCACCGTCATTTGTCTTGTTTTTGCCTCAATAAAGTGAAACAAGCAAGCACATCAAATCTGAGAGATTAATTAACAAAATGTCTTTTTTACTTTTGCTTTGACCAAAGCCTATATACCTATAATTTCCAATTACCCTTTAGGAGGACTCAGTCATGTAATGAACTGTTTTAAATTCCTACTGTCAATTCTAAGAAGTTTTTTCTGATTCTTACGTGACAAATCAAAATCAATCCCTTGATGCAAGGCATTTGTGGGCTCCACCCCTACTTGGTTTCGGAAATTCCCAAGTTGCCCATGTCGGTTTCTACTCTTACGATTCATGAAACATCAAGTAATTCCCCAAGCTTACAGTCCATGAAAATTTTGCATGTTCCCATAGCTTTAAGAGTAAAAACATTACATGTGATCATTATCCAAATAATAAATCAGCAATGATATGCCAGTTTGGCTCCCAACTGGACATTTGCTTATTCCAACACTCCATTTTCAAATGCTGATCATTTATTGTACATTGGTATGTCTCATAGATCCAGGTCCAAAAGCTCATTCTTTTGCTCCGAGCAACTTTGTTCAAGCAGAACGCAGAGAAGGGTTTCTCCAATGGCAGCTCTGCTCTTCATTGCGGCCGTAATAGCTGCTTCTAGTCTACCACCCTCTGAAGCAGCTACATCCAAAGGATCTTTTGAAGATAATTTCAGCATTATGTGGTCTGAGAATCATTTCAAAACTTCTGAAGACGGGCAGATCTGGTATCTTTCCTTGGATAAGGAAACAGGTAAAACGAATGTTTGGTTCTGGTTTAGTCAATGCTAATTTCAATACTGAGCGGATTGTCAATTTGGTCCACTGGCTCTATTCCTACCTTACTTCACATTTGAGTTTGCCCTGAATCACGGAGCCAACGTCTGTAGTGTTTTCAAATAGGTTGTGGATTCCAGACAAAGCAGAGATACAGATTTGGGTGGTTTAGCATGAAGCTGAAACTGGTTGGAGGTGACTCTGCTGGTGTAGTAACAGCCTATTACGTGAGTCTTTATTTCTTTTATTTTATTTTTTTCCCCCTGATACATTCTAAAGCATTACTAGCACCATTACCGGCATACTGCTATTAAAAACCAAGTCCTTTTATGAAGCTTTCCATGAGAAATATTGCTGCGAAACGAAGACAGAGGCTAAAGTGTAAACATGAATGTTGCAGATGTGTTCGGAGAATGGGGCAGGACCAACGAGAGATGAATTGGATTTCGAGTTCTTGGGGAACAGAACAGGAGAACCTTACTTAATACAGACGAATATATATAAAGATGGCGTAGGTAACCGGGAAATGAGGCACATGCTTTGGTTCGACCCCACAGAGGACTTCCACACCTATTCTATACTCTGGAACAACCACCAACTTGTGTAAGTTTTCCATTTTTTAGCTCCAACACCAACGTATACATGTTTTTGTCCTGCAAAAAAGAAAAAAGATTAGAGCAGAGATGCATAGGCTGATTGATTAACATTGGCAAGAAAGCCTTAGTTTGACACTCGTAAAATCTTTTACCCGGCCAATTGTTTGTTCTTTGATATGATGGGAGCAGGTTCTTTGTGGATAGAGTTCCAGTGAGGGTATTCAAGAACAATGGAAAACCCAACAAGTTCTTCCCAAATGAGAAGCCTATGTACTTGTTCTCTAGCATCTGGAATGCTGATGACTGGGCCACCAGGGGTGGGTTGGAGAAGACAGACTGGAAAAAGGCCCCATTCGTGTCCTCTTACAAGGACTTCAACGTCGACGGCTGCCAGTGGGAAGACCCTTACCCTGCCTGTGTATCTACCACCACCAAGAATTGGTGGGACCAATATGACGCTTGGCATCTTTCAGCTTCACAGAAAATGGACTTTGCTTGGGTCCAGAGAAACCTTGTGATCTATGACTACTGCCAAGACACTGAAAGGTTCGCAACATTGCCAGAAGAGTGCTCTTTGAGTCCTTGGGATTGATCAAGCGGCTCACAAATGCATGATCAATTTCTACTTCTTGTTGTCAACCGAGTATAAACGCGTAATTTTGTTATAATTTAATTCATTCAATATTAATGTTATATTATAATCACCAAATTCATTGAACCTTTGCTACAACCCAATTCGTTTTTGAAGTACGAAAGAGGGCAAGAGATGAACAGAAACTTCGCAGAGGGATCGTATTTAGTACAAGAGCACACGTTATAATCATAGCAGGGAGAAAGGACGCACTTATTAATGGTATGTACACTGTGCAGAGGGTCTCTTATTATAGTCATCTCCTAATCCCAGTTCCATATTTCTCTTTGAATTTAGATTCCAACTCTGTCGACTTTAATGCTTCCACGTGGTTGAGTCAATGTTATGAATACTTTATTAAGTTCGGTATCGAATTGAACGCTGGAACGGAACTGTACCGGTATCAGTTGGTACCAGATACCATTTCGAAAAAAAATTTAAAATTATAAAATAGTCCCTGAAATTTTTAAAAATTGCAAAATAGTTCATATTAGTAAAAATGTACGGTATATTTTACTAGTTTATTTTAAAAATCATAATAATGACAATTATTTATTTTATTTTATATATATCTTTATTATATTTTAATTATTTCTATATATATATAAACTTATCTATATAATATATATATATATGTATAATAATTATCTAAATATAATAATTAACTATAAAATAATGAAAATAATTCAAAATTTTGAATTATTAATTATTTTCTATTTTATCAAAATTTTGAATTATTTTTTAGAATTGTTGTTTTGACATTCCATTTCATTTTGCATTTAATTAGACATAATCACAATTTTAATTTAACATATAAAATTAATTTGATAATTATTAATAAATGTAATTAATTTTAAAATATATAAATTTTGATTTAATAATTGAAAATATATAAAATAAATATTAGTTTATAAATAATAATTTTAAATTTATTTATTTTAAGAAATAAAATATTTTATTAGTATTTATTAATAAATATTATATAAAATATTAAAATAAATTTAAATAAAAATATTTTATTAGTAATAAAATAAAATAATTTATTTTTAAGTTTTATTTAATTTAAAATTATTATTAGTAATAAAATATTTATTATTATTTTAAAACTTTGAAAAATGGGGAAGGATAGGTAAGAAGGAGGGAGCGAAATTTTGAAAATTTTGTAAAAAAGTCTCTCAATTTTTTAAAATTTTGATGCAAGCGATACAAATAAAATTGGCGGTACTAACCAAGATTTTGGCGAGATCAAGATGAAATCCGGGTACCATTTTCTGGCCGGTACGGAACGGATCTCAACACATTAGGTTGAGTCCAATGAACCCGCACCATCAGGAGAGCACACTTGCAATTCTTGGTTGCATAAGGAATAGTTGATGGAGGTGTAGAATTTATTAATTTTTAGGTTAGTTAGAAAAATCATAAATTTCATAAAAACTTTTACTTTTACTATGAATTTTATTAGTTATACACAACTTTAGAGTTATATGCGATATTAATTAATGTGATTTATGTGTATATATAAATCAAATAGAAGTTAATTTTGTAATTATTATTTTGACGGTTTTGACGATCACTGATTAATATTATTTAAATTATCTATATACATTAACAAATGGTTTATAATGTATATCAATAATTTTAATAATATTAATTATTAAAATAATAAATTTTAACCTTTTCTTTCAAAGATACATTAAACAATTTGTCTATGTTACATGACATATCAATTGTGCATTTAGTTTAATATACATGACCAAGTCATATCATTAATGAATATTAATTTTTCCTTTAACATCAAATTGCAATGATATATGTCATACTTTCTTCAAGTTGATAAAATTTTAATAAATAATAAAATTAGATTTAAAAGTGACATTTCTTATGAAATAATACTTTTAGTAAGAATACTTAAATTTTCATTCATTAAACTTATTGTACTCTTTAATTACTCTTATAATTGAATAATTAAAAGACTCTTTATTAAATATTTTAAAATTCATGTAGGACATAAAATTGATAGAAAAGAACTTTGAGGGTGTTGAAAAGTTTAACCGATGTTTATTATTACTAAACTTATGACTTAATAAGAATTAACAATATAGGTAAAATATATATTTAAAATGATAACATTTTATTTAAATAATAGTAGCTCTTCTTACAAAGTGAATCCATGACATATTGATTGCAAACCCAAATTCAATACATTGCACTAGAAAAAGTCTTTTCAAAATTTGTAATGAATTCATATAACAGAGGTTTAGACAAAAAGATGGATATAAATAGACAATATATAAATTAGCCAGGTCAGGATATAATCAAACACTATATTAACATAATCTTTAAAAGTCAAACATCAACATATATTTAACCTTAGTTTTCTCCCAGAATCATGTACCTTGATACCATGTAATTATTTAGTTAATTTTGTTTCTTTAGTTGGAGTCACCTAAAGTTTATAAATATATGGATGCATCTAACATTGAGCATATACAGAAACACACAAAGCCTTTCGTCATTCCTTCTTTGCTCTTTATTTTCACATAATATCAGAGCCTCTTTTTGAAAAAGAGGCAAAATTTTGGAGTTTTTCTTCGACCCTTTCTCTGTAGCCTTCTTTCGTACATTTGTGGATCTTAATATGCATCAGATACAATTTTTCATATACCAAAATGATCCTCCATTTGGGTGGATTCCAAAACCACAAAAATACTAATACTAGCCATGGCACTTGCCCATACATGCCACATAAGTTCTCAGAGCTCAAATAGTTTCAACTATTTTAAGGAAGAAAACGATCTAAACAAAGTCATTCAGCTTCTAAGCAAAATGAAGTCATTTAGTCACAAAAAGATTAGAAATTTTGTAGAGCTACATCACTTACCACATCATCATAAGCACCTATCATATCATCCAGCATCTTAGTCAGCACCATGTCATCTTGTGTAACGTTAGCATACATGTCAGCTACTACATCATTGTCCAACTCATTTCCATCTCAGCAAACATTTAACACATCATCTTTCTATGTGTCACTATTTGATTTGTCCACATGTCAGCATAAGTCCTCTTCCTTAGTTCAGTTCAAATCCATCAGTTTATTTTGTTCGGTGTAAAAGGAGTTGACTGAATCTTTGACCTCTCGGTTCATTATATTTTTATTTGATTTCTTTGTAAACTAGACCAGTCCATTACGTTTTTGACGTTCTGAACCTAATTTCCACCTTTATAAGTAGGTTCTCCTATTTAATTTTCTTCATTTATTATGGATGCCTTTAAACTTCCCCAATACAATCTCATTCCTATTAATATCATCTTTGATGGTTACAACTATGATCTTTGAGCCAAGGAAATATGTAGCTTTCTTAATAGGAGACTCCTTTAGCATATTGTTACTTGAGAAATACCTAAACCCACCCAGAGGAAAGAGAAGACATTAATGTATTCACCAAACGATTAGTAGCATGGGATATAATGAACCATTAAATCATAACATGGTTGCAAAATGCATGTACCAAAGTCATCAAACTTAACTGTTGGATGTTTTGACACAAACCAGGAGGTGTGAAATTTTCTGAAAAATCGTTATTCTGTATCTAATGATGTCTATTGATTTCAGTTGAACAAAAGATTTCATCACATGCAACAATAACCAAGACAAACAACTTCTAGCTCTTATGATCATGCTTTGTTCATCCAAAAAACATATCAAAGTTGCAATCCTCTCCTTTTATACGTTGATGACGTTGATAATGACCAGCAATGATATTTTGGGGATCGCTACTCTCAAATCTTATCTTTATGAACAATTTGAAATGAAAGATTTAGGTCCCCTGATCTATTTTTAGGTCTTGAAGTATATTATGATGATTCAAGCTACTACTTATCTCAAGCCAAGTTTGCTATCGATCTTATATATTGTGTTGGCCTTACTAACACTAATATTGCTAGCACTCCATTTGATTCTAAGGAATATATCTCTACTATTGATGGAATTCCTCTTAGTGATGGTACATTTTTATCAACAACTAGTTAGTAGTCTTATATTCTTTATTATTGCTAGTCTCGATATTCCTCATGTTGTTCAAATTACCAGTCAATTCATGTCTGGACCTTGTACCACTCACTTTGTTGTTGTTCTCCATATACCTCAATACATTTGAGGAACCTTATTTTATGGGCTTCACTTCAATCATTCATCTTCATTGGACTTACATGCATACTCTAATGATGAATGGGTTGGAGACCCAACTGATTATCGATCTACTACCTGCTACTATTTCTTTTTTAACACATCTCTTTTTTTTAGCTCAATAAGAAGTAATCTATTGTCTCTTGCTTAAGCACTAAAGCATAATACCAAGCCCTAGCTAAGACTACCTATGAACTTTTATGGTTATGATGGTTACTTCAAGATATAGGTGTCTCCTTTTCTTTAGTAGTTCCTCTCTTTTGTGATAATTATAGTGCCATACAGTTTGCTCACAATGATGTCTTTTATGAACAAACTAAACATATTGCGATTGATTGTCATCTTAGGCATCATCATGTGTTTCAAGGAACTATACAACTTGCCTCAATCACATCCCAGTCACAAATTGCTTATCTTTTTACCAAATCACATTTGTCTTGACATTTTTAAGATCTTCCTCGTCTTTACTACCACCTTGAGTTTAAGGGGGGGTTATTAACATAATCTTTAGAAGTAACATATATTTAACCTTAATTTTATCATAAAATCATGTGCATTTATACTATGTAATTATTTAGTTGATTTTGTTTCTTTAGTTGAAGCCACTTAAAGTGTATGAATAGATGGATGTATATAACACTGCGAATATACAGAAACATAAAAATTCTTTCATCACTCCTTCTTTGCTCTTTATTTCTACACATTGAAAGAAAAATCATTTCAATTAAAAATTTCCCAACAATTGGTCTATGGAATTCAAATCAGCAAAAACATATAGAAATTAAGAAACACTCTTGTATTTTATAATAATTGGATAACTAAATGCATAAATATTACTAAATAGTAAGCTATCAAGTGTGTCACCATGCCATCGGATACTCATGAAATCATCAAAATAATAGGAAAATTTAGAAATTAAAATCACAATAACACTAATTTTCATCTTTTACCTATTATTTTCATAAGTTGATATAACACTTTTGGTTTATGCTCTACAACCAATTGGTTGGTTGTAGTGAGGCATTATAATTATTTAAAGACATTCTTTATTGTATATTATAAAGTCCATAGAATAAATATACATTGGAAATAAAATTATAATGAGATCTTAATTATGAGATTCATATTGCATTTTATATTATTCCTAAGTTATTATTAGTCATCGTTATACCAAAACTAGATGTTAATACAACATTAAAAAACCATTACACGTTATATTTTTCTCATGAAGGAAGTAATTAATCTCATAAGTCTAGAATATAGAGATACTTAAACAAACATATGAGTACTTATATATCTATAGAAATTCTCATTGTGATAAATATATAATTGATCCTTTAACTAAGATCACCAAAGTATCTTATATATGGATTTTTATATTTTGATATAACTTATGGCCTATTCTAGTCAATGATGGCTCAGTCGGTAGTCATTAGATATAGCGTGAAACTATATGGAGATAGATGATTAATTAATATAAAATTCATCACCCTAAAGTGATTATGTAACACCCAAATACCCCCTGGGAGGATAAATGGATGCCACCCAAGACAGAACAAACAAAGCAAAACGTTTCACATGCATTTTAAAAACTAAACGTAACACACATATAATACATCTCATAATTTGAAACAAATCGAAAGAATATTTACAGCCCAAACAAACCAAACAAAATACATTTTAAATGCAACACAAAACTCGAGACTCTTTTGGCCATCTGCGGTTGACTTGTCCCATCCTTAATCTCTTAGCTCGAACCTACACGGGCAATCCATCATCTTAAGCATATAGCTTAGTGAGTAATAACTAATCTATATTAACCGATTTCAGGCAATGAAAGAATGCATTTTAGAATGATTTTATACTAAACAGAGCGAGAACACGGAGATCCTTCGAATCGTAATAATCAAACAGATATCGAATACATAACAAATCAAACTATAAATCCATGAATGTAAGTGGGTAACGGACTTATACAGAGATACCATAATTAGTATCGGGAGAGACATATGTCTCGATATCGAGAGACACCAAAGTGTCAAATAACGAGAGCATTGCAGACCCTTCTAGGCATGCCTATTTACCCACAACTAGACTTAACAGTTGTAAAAGTAACAAGGTCATTTCACTCATTTCATATGCGGGCAAATAGCACTTCCAATAAATCAATCCTAGACATCATCTAGGTGTACCTAAAGTACTTACATCAAATTTTCTACCTATATTACGTCAAATTATCGACCAGATTACTTATCAAATTATTGACATTCTTGAAAGTCCCGATTCATCGACCTTAAATCGCCCTTACTATTTATTGCCATGAATAGTTAATTACCCAAAAACATACTTATGAATTCTTAGAATAAACAAATACCCAGAATTCCCAGACAGCTTCTAAAAATTCACCAAAAATTCCATCATAAAATAATGACTTCCAAATAATTGTTCAAAAAATACTAAATACGTCACCAACAATTTCTAAAAATCATCGAAGTATCCAAAAATTACTAAAATTATCTTAATATAGTCCGAATCAATCCGAAGTGTCATTAAACCAATGTACCCGAAAAATGTCATGAATGCATGCCAAAATGTCCAAGAGACTTAACATAAATCGGACTAAATTTGCTTCATATGCTAACCCCTAATTTGGGGCGTTACAGATTAGGAAAAATGTTTCATTGTTCTAGATTAGTATTGGTTCAATAATCCTTGAACAATGTTAAATGACACTATATAGAATAGTACAATTGTTGTCAATTGAATCAATTAATAATGCTCTATATCTAATTGGAACATTTAAGGATGAATTCAACTGAATTATATGAAAAAAATCATATACATAAAGGTTAGTCAAAAATACTTTGAAATTCTTAATATTTAGGTGGTCATAATGTAGTGCTACGTTAATCTTGATTTATAGATATAAATAAATTAATTAAAGAATTAAAGATAAATTAAAGGAATTTAATTTATCTAATCTTATATATGACTTAGGGTTATAATTTATAGACATTGCTAACACATTTAGGAATATAATAGGCCACATGTAAAATGGGATCAAGAGAGAAAAGATGTTTTAATCAAGTTAGACTTGTTTGTAAAGTTAGAAACTTTATGATTAAATATAAGATATTTAATAAATAAGGATCAATATAAGATATTAGGTCTTATTTTAGTACAATTAGTATTTAATTAGAATTAATTATAATTCTAATTAAAGTTTAATCGAAATTAGAATTTTATTTGAACTAAATTACTAAAGTGTCCGAACTATTATAAATAGGCTTAAGTCTAAAGAAGCTAATACTTCTTACATAATCCTCTCTATAATATTTGTAGAGTTCTTTCAATACGTTCTATAGATACCGCTATAGACTAGACATTTGTGCGAGTTTGTTGGTTAGATGAATCGACTTTAAAAATGGTTCGAGTGAAACAATAAGAAATAATACCAAGCTTTATAATAATGTACGAATTAAGATTCATGCGTTATTATGTTTTATAAATTAATTATGCTATAGAATTTTAAGTAATCATTGCTATCAAGAAATCAAAACAAAAATATTTCATTATTATTTTGCTTTGGGCGGGATCAGATCCTGCTTTGATTTTTCACTAGTTATCCTTATAAACTAGTTTCCAACGCTATTATTCATATGCCTCTCAAAAAATATTTTTTGCCTTTGAATCTCCCTATGAATCAATTTGAGTTATATGTACTCCCTTCTTCACTCTACTATTGCAATAATGTTACATATATTAAAAAAAATCTGCAAAATCTTCTAAATACGAGTTTGTAAAAGAGGTTTATGCGCAAGATGTAATGATATCACAACCATCAATGTAAAGGATTTCAAGTATGTTAAAATTCTTCTAAATTATGGAAAACAATAAGTCTTTTATCATTTTATTATCAATAAACCATTTATACTTAACATACAATTTTAGATAAAAACTTTTAACAATTTTAATCTAATTTTGGATTATAAAATAAAAATCAACTAGAAAAGCATAAGAAATTGATAGAAAGACCTACACTAAAGGAGGAAAGATGAGGAAAAGATGAAAGGAACAAAATTCTTTAATTAAATTAGATTGATTGAAACGGTCTAACAAGCTGACTAATTTTAAGAAATGTTAATTTTGTATATTACTGAACTAATCAATCAATCAATTGTTAATCAACTCGATTGAACTAACTAATTTTCTTTAACTTTTAGTCAATTGTTATATTTATGTATTTATTGATGATATTGATTGAGTTATGTAATGATAACGATGATATGTTTGTAGTTATATCCTAATAACTATGCTAATAATGTGATTAATTAAGATGAACTAATTTGATATCCACTCTAAAATCGACGAGTATCATAGCCATATTAGTTTGAGTTTTCATTAAGAATCTTCCAAAACTAAAATTAATTAATATTTATTACGTTATAATAAAGTTGAAATTTTATTAAAAGTTATTACATAAGATGTAATGAGTGCAAATTCTAATTAGTTAAGACGTAAATTTCATGTTTTGTATCATATAAGTGTATAAAAGAGATACATATTTTAATTCTTACATAGTAATTTTATAGTCTTAATTTTACAAGATTCACAAAATAACTCAATTTGTTTCCTTAGTTCTCTTATTCTTTTCTTATTAAACTATCACTTATTCCTATGATTGACAATTAGGAAAGTGATTCTAAGTGATACTATTAGGTTGAACCTTCCTTTTATCCAATCTTACTTATCTTGAATTTTACTATTATTAATATGAAAAGAATAAAATGTCTAAATCTAAATCGTATAACATATAATAAATATTAGCATATTTATGTAATTAATATGAAGATGAGATGATTATCTAATTAATATGAAGACATATTGTTTAAATTACTTTATCAAACTTAAATTTTGAAACACAATTATTTTAAATTTAAGTTGCATCTTTTAGGTCATTCAAATTTAATTTTAATCATTTTAAAATGGAAATTTTATTTTTTAATCCACAACTTAATTGTAATTTCAAAATTAGCTTGGGCTTTATTTTTTTCAATATTTTAATACATGAACTCTCATTTTATATCAAATATAGCTCAATTTTATATTTATTAATGAAAATTGTAATCTACGGTGCTATGACATGAAAGGCACTAATAAATTATTTTCTATGACAAGTTGATATTTCTAGAAAATAAAAATACATAAAATACTGTAGTCTTGACAAAACATTCCTCTTCCAACCTTGGAACTCCTTAATATTATGTCCAAAAATGATAGTTTTTCTACTTCAGAAAACCCTAACACCCAAAAAAAAAAAAATGCTAACACAAACAATCCATAGTTGTCATCCTCAATTTAACTAACATTCAATCCATATAATTAGCAAGCTTGTCACAATGTCATTGCCGTCGTTGCCGCCTCGAGATGTTGCCAGATATACTGATTCATGCCAATGTCTTCATTACAACCTGGCTATAATTTTCCTTTGTTAACGAAAGGCAATAAGGGAAGCTAACAAACAGGTTGCTGACGATGTCTAGTTTAGAAACGGTGGGCAAATATTACTGACATAAGTCACTAAAGCTAGTGACATCTTGAGGTGGTGACAGCAATAATGATAAGCTTGTCAATAATAAGAATTGATTGGTAGTTACATTGAAGGTGACAATTATTGACTGTTTGTTTTAGCTAGTGTTTTGTTTTTAGATGTAAGTGCCCTGAGGAGGTGTGACTTGATGGTTGAGAGCAGGGCTTGACTTTGGTTAGATCTCAGGTTTGATTCTATGCTAGCCTCTCTTGTAAGAGCCTGGGCAGTCAGAGTTTTACCTGTAGATGGAGAACTAGTTGGGCCTTCAATGATGAGGTGTGCCCGCTTGGTCCGCTTGTGGGATGGTGCGCCAGTTAGACCTTCAGAGAGATGTGCCCGCTTGACCCGCCTACGAAGTTTCCTAGAATTCAAAAAAAAAAAGTTAAAAAATGTTTTAAGATACAAGACTGCCATAATTGTATAAAAGGTCAAGATGCTTCAAAATTGACTTTAATTCACCGTTATATCTGTGTCAACTTGTTCTCTATGGCATCTAACCATTCAATAATTGAGAAAGAGAGAGGGAAAAAAAAAGATGAGCTAGATATTTTTAAGAACTAGAGGCACAAGTTTTCGTTACAGGTGATTTGAGGCCTTCAAAATTAGAATAAGGTTTCAATTCTAGAATATTTTCATGCACGTTTTTTTAGAAGTATTGGCGTATCCTAAAACATAATTAAATAGTCCATCTATTATTTCACATCACCTTAGATGACACTTCTTATTGGAGTGGTACCTTGGTGTATGTTATTTGCGGACGATATTGTCCTGGTGGATGAGACCAAGGAAGGAGTCAATGCCAAGTTAGACTGTTGGAGAGAAGCGTTAGAGTCGTAAGGTTTTAAGATGAGCAGGTCTAAGACGGAGTATTTAAAATGTAACTTTTCAGGAAGCCAAGTGGCGCATGAAGTGCCAGTTACAATTGGTACTGACGTCATACCACAGAAGACGAGTTTTAAGTATCTCGGGTCTGTCATTCAAAGTGATGGAAATATCAATGCTGATATTGTACATCGTATTAGATCAGGTTGGGCCAAATGACGAAGTGCTTCAGGGGTTTTATATGACAAGAAGATTCCTTTAAAACTTAAGGGGAAGTTTTATAAAACGGTAATTCGTCCGACCATATTATATGGGGCGGAGTGTTGGCCTACTAAGCGTCGACATATAAGACAGTTGTTGGTAGCCTAAATGCGTATGCTTAGGTGGATGTGTGGTTTTTCCAAGAGAGATAAAGTTAGGAACTGGGTGGTGAGAGAGAGAGTACGGGTAGCCAGCTTTGCAGACAAGTTGAGAGAGACTAGGCTTCGGTGGTATGGGCATGTATGGAGGAGGCCCTCCGATGCTCCAGTACGGAGCTGTGAGGGCATAACCTTTAGTGACTATAAGAGAAGGAGAGGGAGGCCGTACAAGAATTGGCGGAAAGTGATCAAGACGGATATGTCAGAGTTAGCCCTTAATGAGGTAGTTGCTCAGAATAGGAAAGTTTGGCGTGATCGGATAAGGGTAAAAGATTAACTGTTCCAGTTTCTCAATCCCCTTATTCGGTGAGTGACAAAGAGGGATTAAAATTTGTATAATACTAGGCTCTCGCAGATCTATCCTCCTTTAGGTACTCCCCATCTTTTCTTTTTTTATTGTTTCTGTACCGCATCATTCTTATATTGTCTCATTTGCATGCGGGTCTACTGGAAACAGCTTCTCTACTATGTAAGGGTAAGGCTGCGCACTATCGGATCTCTCCAGACCTTGCTTCATTGCGAAATTTCAGACTGGGTGATGATGATGATGATGATGATGATGGCCTTAGATGACACTTCTTGTTAAGGAAAATTAACGTCAAATTATATATGATACAAAATGAGAGTTCATATATTAAAATGCTAAAAATGAAGTTCAAACTAGTATTGATAATTATCTTAAACTTACAATTAAAATATCAACTTTGTAAAATACAAATACCTAAATTATTATGGTATTTTATATTTATAAAATTAGTTATATATTTTAAAATACATTATTAAATTTAAATTAATATTAAATTTTATTAAACTTAAAATCTTATATCACATTATTTACAATTGTAATTTTTAGACTTTATTCAATTAAAAAGGAATGACCCCTTTTTCTAGTTTAATATTTTAATTAAGTTTATGTCTATATAATGAACAAGTTGATTTCTCTCCTTCATAGCTAGTATGATATTTATTATGATATATATTTATGGTTAGTTTCCTTCACAATAAGTTAAAGATAGACTTTGATAGAGATTAGCTTGTCGTAGCACCTAGATTTAACCATTCTTGTGATTGTTTATAAGGAACTCAAGGTCTAATGACTAAGTAAAAATTTAAACGTGGTCGGGTCGGCCGTGTTGGGCCCGGATCTAGTCAAAACGACCCGTGGGCCGATCGGTCCATTCTTCAGAGATCAGTTTTATGCCTAGGCCAAGTCCAAGTTCGGCCCATGCCCTCCTTGGCCCATCCGTAGAAGGAAGTCTCCCATGCAAACACGTAAAGACCTAAACCTAACTGCAAAATCATATATAAGGTATAATTCTCTCATAATTGAGGTACGCAATCATAACCTAGTTTTTCTCTGCATTCATCAACCTCACCTTCACCAAAAGATTGACTTGAGCGTCGGAGGGGCTAATCAAGACACAACCCCCGACAAGCTTTCTTTGTTTTGCAGGTATCTTCACGTCTGATTCATCACAGAAAGTAGCCGACTTATGGATCCGAATGGCAACGTACAGTTCAGCCAAAATCCGACAGAACCAAATGGCGCCCACCGTGGGGCCCGACTTCCGGACACCACTTCCAGAAACACACAGATCAGTCAGGCGGCAGCGATGAACCCTGATATAGCCGCTGTCGCAGCTCTGGCGATGCAACGCATGGGTTTGCAGCTACCGCAACTCGCCACAGCACCACATGTTTCCCAAGACGGAATCCTCGATCCTAACGATCAATCGCAACCTCGAACTTGGAACAAGAAGAACAAAGTGTCGCTAGAGGATAACGCCGCACTCAATATGCACCCGAATCTCCGACACCGATCAGATGCAGATCCTCTTCCGCCTGTGCACACCTCCCTCACCAAAACAGATTATGAAGCAATGATCTATTGATCCGCCATATTTTGCAATCTCACCAAGATAACGGCGGCCGTGCCCGCACGCAAGCCGCCATGACAGCATCAAAGATGACGATCGATCACCACCCGACCGAAAACCTAGAGAAAATCGTGGATGATCGGATTAACGCAGCTATGAGCTTCCGTCCAGATCGCCCGACAACACTATACAACTCTCCCTTTAATCCGAAAATCTTGGATAACCTCCCGACGCCCGGCACCAAAATACCGACCCTCGAGAAATACACTGGAAAGACCGACCCCCTGGATTACCTGCAGCACTTCCAGTCCATGATGAATCTGCATTGCGTCCCGGACGCCATCCAGTGTAAGGCTTTCTGTACGACCTTTCAAGAGGGAGCCCGACGATGGTTCAATAGTCTACCTCCGGGCTGTATCACCTGCTTTGAGGATTTTAGGCTTCTTTTCCTCAACCAGTTCGCCACAAGCAAGCGACCACAGAAAACTGCATTGGAAGTAATGCAATTGACCCAAGGAAGAAACGAAAATTTACGGGAGTTCGTCACTCGATTCAATGATGAAGCGGTCGAGGTCCCTGACCTCACTTGCTCGTCCATGCTGGCAGCACTCATGAGCAACACGAGGGATGAAGAGTTCAAAAAGTCATTGCCTCTCAATCAGCCCCGATCTATTCAAGAGATTAGACATCGGGAAAAAAAGTATATTCAGCTCGAAGAAGTATTAAAGAATACAAAACGCAGGGCAGATGATCGCGGGCCGAGCGGTCGGGCAGATGAGTCTCACAAGAGACAGAGGGATCAGTCGACCTGGAGGACGTTGACTGGTCGGCAATGGCATCACCAAGACTTTACCCCGCTTAACAAACGATATGCGAAAGTACTGGCGGCTATGAAAACGGATGGGGAATCCATCCGAGAATCCAATAAAATGAAGACCCCTTACAAGGAGAGGAACCCAAATCTATATTGCCGTTTCCACAGAGACATCGGCCATGACACTGAGGATTGTTGGCCATTGAAAAAAGAAATCGAATCCCTTATCCAAAAGGGAAAGCTAGGTCGGTTTATAAAGCACAGACGGAATGTCGATCAAGACAACGATAATAGGATCGGTCGACGGAACGGTGGCGACGACGCAGAGACGAAATGATAGAAACGACGGAGGAGGAACAACTCGAACACGTATAATCGATTCAAGAGAGAGGACGATCAAGGAAAGAGACGATAGAACGCGGATGTTAAGATGACCGACCGATCGGGGTCATTTACATGATATTTGGTGGAAACGCAATGGGGATCCACCACTAAAGGGAGAAAAGATATGCCAAACAGTCGGCGAGAGACTCATCAACCAAAAGCCGAGGAGAACGATGGGATGATATCGCTCAATGAGTCGACCTTGATGGCGTAAGTTGTCCTCACGATGACGCCTCGTTGTAAATCTGAACATGGACGGCTACGAGGTGAAGCGGGTGATGATTGATACGGGCAGCTCGGTCGACTTGTTCTATTATGAGGTCTTCAAGCAGATGGAGGTATCAGAGGACCGACTATTGCCTATAGAAGGACCTATCAAAGGGGTAACTGGAGCATCAGCCTACCCGTTCGCCCGAGTCCATTTAAAAGTGAAGTTCGGGCAAAAGCCGTGTCAAATAGATGGATGTTGAATTCCTAGTCGTGAAGTTTCAAGGGGCATACAATGCAATAATCGGACGAGCTACCCAGAACGCCCTCAGAGCAGTCGTCTCCACCTACTACCAAGCTATGAATTTCCCGATACCCCACAGAATTGGTATTGTCAGGGGTCAGCAGAAAATCGCAAGGGAGTGCTATTTAGCGGAAACGAAAACATTAGACGGGGTGGTGGTCCTAACGAGCTCTCTTGACGTCAGAGCCGATGAAGAAGAACGGAATAATGAAGCTCGCCAAGTCGAACTCGTGCTTCTAAGTAAAGGCAGGGATAAGGCTGCCGCTCTGTCGGAAGACGTCAAGCAGAAGACAACAAGGTTTGGCAACAGAAGAGTAAGGCCGAGCAACTCAAATGTCGGGGGATGTGTCCTACGAAAAGCCGAGGCGGTTGGGAAACATCCTGGGAAGCTCGGACAAGCATGGAAAGGACCCTACCAGGTCGTCGAGCAAGTCGGGTATGGCTCTTACATTCTACGCAGTGCAGATGGGAAAATCCTACCAAGGCCATGGAATTCTCGAAACTTAAAGGTGTTCTACCAGTAGATAAGCCTTATTTTGATTAATGTTTGTTCAATAATGTTTTTGTACAACACTTGTGGGTACCTTTTTTCTGTCCCTGCCAGACAGATTTTTTAACGGCCCACGCCCTCATTATCATCAATAAAGGGATTTTCAAGTTTCTTGGCAATGAAAAGCTCCATTATATGTGGCAAAGAGTAAAAAATTTGATCAACCATCGCCCGGCATCTCCATATATCAACTACGGTCGGTCGGGTCGCCAAGACAAGATCCTTGGGACCCTCGTTTGCCATCGCGCGACATCTCCATAGATCGACTACGGTCGGTCGGGTCGCCAAGACAAGATCCTTGAGACCCTCGTTCGCCATCGCCCGGCATCTCCATAGATCGACTACGGCCGGTCGGGTCGCCAAGACAAGATCCTTGGGACCTCGTCGCCATCGCCGGCAGCATTCCATAGATCGACTACGGCGGTCGGGTCGTCAAGACAAGATCCTTGGGACCTCGTTCGCCATCGCCCGCATTCCATAGATCGACTACGATCGGTCGGGTCGCCAAGACAAGATCCTTGAGACCTCGTCGCCATCGCCCGACATCTCCATAGATCGACTACGGTTTGGTCGGTCGTCAAGACAAGATCCTTGGGACCTCGTCGCCATCGCCATCAAGATTCTATAGATCGACTACGGTCGATCGGGTTGCCAATACAAGATCCTCGAGACCTCGTTCGCCATCGCCAAGATTCCATAGATCGACCATACGGTCGGTCGCAAGACAAGATCCTTGGGACCCTCGCTCGCCATCGACCGGCATCTCCATAGATCGCCTATTGCTGGACGCGTCGCCAAGACAAGATCCTTGGGACCGCTCGACCTCGACTATCAACCGGCCAGGTCGCCAAGACAAGACTCTTGGGACCCTCGCTCGGCATCGACACGAATCGACTGCGGTTGATCTGTCGCCAAGACGAGATCCTTGGGACCTCAGTTCGGACTCTACTATAAGTCGACCTCGAAGCCGGTCGACTATGAGCAACTTCATCAAAATTCACCATACATCGAAAGTAAAGAGCATAAATACGGAAAAAGACATCAGAAAAAAATGAAGCAAAAGTAAAGATTGCATTAATGTAAATTTGCCCTGGTCACAAGCCCGACCAGGTGAGCTTCAAAAATCTACAAAAGGAGAAGTGGACGGATGCCCAGGGGATGCCACGGAAGCAGGCAGAAAAGTTGAAAAGGGAGCAGGGTCCAAGGGAGCTGCCGGGGAAGTATCCTCACGAGGAAGCTTGTCCTCCTCAGCCGAGCTAAGGTCCAGCTCCTCAATCGGGACTGACCCCCGGTCCTCCATGACTCTCTCCTTTACTTCCTCCAGAGAGAGGCCAAGGGCGGTAGGAAGCAGCGGCTCGGCGAACCCCTCAAACGAAGGACCGTCTGACCCCTCAGGAATGCAGGCGTCATAGCAATTCTTCAAGATCATGAGGGCCAAGTCGCAGGAGTACTCCAAGCACTCCTCCTGCAAGAATCGCCTCTGCCATCGCATGATCGCCTCGACCCTTTGTTCCTTTACGGAGGCTCGCACCCTCCTCAACGTATCTTCGATTTGTGCCTGGTCCCCGAGGGATTTTTTCTTAAGCGCCATCTCCGAGTCCAGCTTCCCTTGTAACACCGCGCATTCCTCGGACAGCTTGTTCCTCGCTGCCATCGCCCTTACCCTCTCGACCTCCTTCGCGGTGAGTCGAGCTTTCAAGGAGCTCCTCTCCTCCTCTCCCGAAGCGAGCTGAGCTCTCAAGACGTCACGCTCCTCCTCTCAGAGTTTCTTTTCCTCCTCCAAGGAAGAGAGTTGAGCCCGGGAGAAGTCTCCTTCCTCTCTGACCTCCGAGAGCTAGGTCTTCAAACCGTCCACCTGCTCCAGGAGGGAATGAACCTCTCGATTCAGCAGCTCGATTCGCTGATGCATGGACAAAGTGAGAGCCACATCCCTCATGGAATTACGAATGGCACGGCTCATCAGCTCCTCAACACTTAACGCGTTAAAGCGCTCCTCGTCCGAAGGAGGAATGACCCTCTCAGCGAGATGAAGAGCCACTTCGGCATTGGCGATCGAGGCAGTCTTCTCAAGGCTAATCGCCGGCTCCCACTTGTCAGCACTCCCCGATGGCTTCTTCCCTTTACCCTGGGCAGACGGGGCAACATTATCTCCCATTTTCTCCTTCCCCTTACTTCGGTCCAAGGGACGAGGAGGTTGGTCGACTACTTGAGAAGTTCGGTCGACTACTTGAGGAGATCGGTCGACTACCTGAGCCCCCCTCCTCCTCTTCAGAGGCCGCTCATTCTCCTCCTCTTCCTCGATCACAACAGGCACTCACCAGGTGGGACAATCACAGCAGGTGTTGCGGACGGCTCGGAGACGGTGGGAGGAACATACCGCTGCCCGGAAGCAATGGGCCGAACAACAATCGAACTAGCCTCTTGTAACACCCCACTCCTGCAAGACTCGAACCTGATATATTGATGGTGATATCCGAGTCTGTGCCCCGCAAGGGTGGCGTGCTAACCACTCATTCAGAAATCGGTACATTATTCTTTTTTAAAATACATGTGCGGAATTCCATACCCAAATTGGGTACTCATTCAATCACATCCAATTTCAATACACACATTTTCAAAAGCCACTGAGGTCAATTTCACAAATACAAATAAACACTTTATTACAAAAATAAAGACATGTAATGCGCATACCTAACCGATCCCGACTTCTGACCTTCACTTGAATCCTGCAAACATACTCCCGTTGTACTAACGGGGTACTCTTCAATTCCTGAAAAATAATTGCAATGTTGGGTGAGTTTGCGAACTCAGTGAGAAACCATCATCGATGGTTCACTTAACGCATGCATAACCAAACAATTCACATCTTATCACATATTATCACATTCCAAATTAACTCAGGCATTGCCAATTTGTACACATATAAGGCGTATCACCTTTCACACTATTCACATACATATCGACACTGCACACACAAATCTCTTCCCATAATTTCCATTGTTTTACTTTGAGTTGTATCAAGCGCTTAACGAATGTAATCAGATACACTTAGGGAGTAGAAGAGCCCTTTGGGTATACACTGACTCCCCTCGAGCTCAAAGCTTGGTTCATTCATAGTAATCATATTTTAAGCAAATAGGAGAGCCCCCGGGGTATGCACTACTGCACGCTCACATTAAAGATAGGAGAGCCCTCTGGGTATGCACTATTCCCTTTTCACAATTGATGAGCTTATAGCTCCGATCAGAATATGCTCCAGTCACAACCATTATTTATTAACCAATTATGGATTTCACAAGTTCATTCATATCTCTATAGACAATACACATGTATCAAATCACATTTCCAATCATTTCACAGCAGCATTCACATGCAGTATACACATTTTGCACTTCAATATCACGTTCAAATACTTCGGACACCCGTGGTCCGAAATCAATCAAAACAAACACATATATCCCTCCATTCTCTCCACATGGCATAATGGTAAGATATTAAGCACATAAAGGCTGAGGAACCAACTAGGTTACTCACCTGAACTTCCTAGCTGTTTCCTGGAAGCTCCAAAGATCGTCGTGGATTATCGATTCATCGGCTCTATAATAATCAATTAATTTCATTCATTACAAAATGCACAGTCAAAAATAATTAATGATGCACATGCCTTGAATAACAGATGTACTATGCCTATTCATGATTTTCCCGGTACCATTTCCCCCTTTCCACTTTCTTTTACTCAATGATCACTATCTACCATTTCGATTCAATAACACGCCGTAGAACTCACCAATTTCGTTTATACCAATTAGTTCCATTTGTCAATTCATATGCACTAACCAAGCTCACAAGATCTCAAAACTAATTTTCATTTTGAACTAAATCAAATTCACTTAATAAAGACTCCAATTACATCAATTCATATATTCAAATTCTCATAATTATAACCCAATCATCGTGAAACTATCCTTAGGTTGCAATACAATCACATTCATAACTTCTTTCACTAAATGAGATCTCTAAAACCCTCATTCAAACTCTCATTCTTTTCCTTAATCATAAACCTCATTCACTAGATCATAGCAAATCAAACCTCACCTCAATTGAGGTCTACACAATTAGTTATACCTCAAAACTCCAATTCAAACATATCGAAATCGTTCGCCATGACGACGAGACGCTGTCGCGACGTGCGAGGAGTGGCTCGCCCATGACGTCTGAGCGCGCCATGACGAACGTTTCCTTCGGGCTCACCGCGACGTGAGGGAGAGGGCTCGCCGCGGCGTCAATTATTCACGCTCGCCGCGACGTCCCCACCTTGCTCCTCGCAACGTCTAAACACTTTCCTCGTCGCGACGTCTAAACACTTTCCTCGTCGCGACGTGCGACCCTGGTTCGTCTTCTCCGATTTCCTTTTTCCTCTTTCTCTCTCCAAAATCTAGTATTAACTCAACTTAAACACTCAAATCTCTTAACAATTAACCCCATGCATGCTTTAAACACAATAATAAACAACATGAAATCATATACTTACCAATCGAAGCTCAATCCCTAAACCTTAAAATCTCCGAAAATCTCTTCCAACCTCTAGCAATCACGGTGATCTCCATAGCCAAGCCCAACATCAACCTCTCTAAAGTTTCCAGCTAGTCTTCAACCACAATGAAGGAGAAACAAGCAAGAATCAAGAAGAAGACAGAACGAAGATCACCGAGGAAGGAGAAAAGGGTTCGTGCCTCAGAGAAGAGAATTCCTTTTCTCCTTTCGAAATTCTAAGGCATTTATAAGGCTAATTCCATATATCTCTTGTCCCTTTTTCCTCATAATACAAGAAATTTCATTTACTTTTTTACGCTCATTTCTGTCCAATTTTCTCTAAATTTCAATGGCTCGACATATTTAAACTCTTAAATCATATTTCTAATTTCCATAGCCATAGGACAATTATTTCGGTCCTATTCAATCAATCGATCACCACTCGAAAATTTCCGGTCCTGATATTTTCTCCTAATTATTCCGAAACTTATCCTAACGATCACTTTGTCTTTGCGATCACTCTAACACGCCCAATTCTACCATTCACACCCAATTATTCCATAATTCACAATATATCATAATCCAATCTAATTATCTCAAATTCACAATTCAAATCATTTACAAAATCAAATGCCGGAAAAGTTACTAATGCATGTACCTATATGTGCATGTGCCAAATGACTCGATCCTCTACAATCAGAGGCCAAATAAATGTTCACATCAGAAATATGAAATGCAAATTACTAGCCTGACCAAATTGACCCATATACCCTTCCCATTGGGGTCGGGATGTTACACCTCTCCCCTATCCTCCTGTCCTCTGGCCTCCGAAGGCCCCGCGACCTTGCGCTTACCCTTGACAGACTTGGGTGGGCCGGGAAAAGCATGAACTTTGACCATGGCTGCACAAACAACGAAAGCAGGTTAGAAATCGAACCAAAATCTACAAGCATGGAAAATAATTCAACCATGAGGGGTCAACCAGGAGGGGCGGTTCCCTCTCCTAGCCCGCTAACTTGAGGCGGGGGGTCAATCAGAAGAGAGTTGGCCGAGGCCCCCCCACCGTATCCCGAAATAAGCTTAGCGAAGTTATATTGGCCGAGCTCCTTTATACGGCCGACCACCTCCCGCTCCTCCCTAGAAAGGAATAGACTTGACGAGTTATTCCATCGCTCGGCTAGGAGATACCTCCATGGCTGGGACTCGGAGGAAGATCCTGGAGGCTTCACGAAAAAATATTTCGTTCGTCAGTCGGTAATTTTAGAAGCCGTCCTGGCTGGACGGTACCGGGCATCCTTATACATCAGGGAAGGGATCCCACCCCCAGAGCTCGGACTCTGGCTCATTCTCAAAAAGTGGCGCAGGATATTGACCGAAGGCAGACAGCCGAATTGGTGGCACAGCAGAGCAAGGCCATTGATGAACCTCCACCCATTCGGAGGAATTTGACTCGACCTTAATTGATAATCAGCGCACACTTCATCCACGATTGGCACGTACGGTAGTCTCAAGCCACCGACCGAGAAGAAATACTCAGAGACGGCAAACCACCCACTTGTGCTGTTGTCGATTCTTTCATCCCCCGAGGCCAGCCTAGGCTCCCAGGACCGAGGGATACCATTCCTAACAATCGACCGACTCAACTCCGCCGCGGACATCCTCGATTTGCCTTTGGGCGGTTCCTTTACTACCAGCCCATATTTCCGCTCTCTTGTCGTAATCTCTTCAACATCTCCCAACCTCGACATCACCGTCGCCTCATCCATAACTTCCGACAACCTCTCGTCAACACCATCCCTTGGAGAAACCCCACTCCGAGAACCGGTGGACGACATGCTCACTAAGAGGAAATTTAGAAGAGGAAAATGAGAGAAATGGATGTACCTATTTAGTAGTAAGAGATCGGAAATTCGTGTAACGCCGAAGAAAACTTCCGGAAGCTGAGAATAAGAAAGAGCAGAGGAAAGCAAGATGAAAGCAAGAATGAAACGAGCGTGAAGAAAACCAAACCGTCATCGACCACGACATTTATAGGAAACGTCAATTGCGATCCAGCCAAAACTCGACGCGTGGAGAAAATCCGAGCTATGCCCGGACACGCGGCATGATCCGAGCGGAGAATAAATAAGGGTTAATCGAAATCCGGAGTGACGCGAACAGTTGAAAGGACGTACGAGACAGCTGCACAACGGTTACAAAGACGATACGTTTCGGATTTTGAAATGCTGTCAGATAGCACACGCCGTCAAATAATAAATGCTTCAAGTACCTTCACGCGCTCGCTAATGATGACCATCCGACCGCTTAGAGTGAGTCGTCATAATAAGTGCCGAGGTCGACCAATGGGCACTCAAATTAATCGATCCCAATACGACGATCACGCATAACTAGTCAGCATCCGACCGATCGGGACTACCCGAGCTATCCCATGACCGAGCTACAACAACAATGCCCGACCGATCGACTACTTCATTAGCTGACCTACGGACGGGCTACATCTCAATGCTCAACCGATCGCCCCAATCACGAGTCGTTCTATGTACGAGCTATAAAACCTCTCCATACTCCTCCGACCCTTCTCTTCGCTCAGACTCGAGGAGTAGGGGGACTTATGGTCGGGTCGGCCGTGTTGGGGCCGAATCCAGTCAAAACGACCCGTGGGCCGATCGGTCCATTCTTCGAGATCGCTTTATATTTAGGCGAGCCCAAGTCCACTTATGCCCTCCTCGCCCATCCGTAGAAGGAAGTCTCCCATGCAAACACGTAAAGACCTAAACCTAACTGCAAAATCATATATAAGGTATAATTCTCCCATAATTGAGGTACACAATCATAACCTAGTTTTTCTCTGCATTCATCAACCTCATCTTCACCAAAAGATTGACTTGAGCGTCGGAGGGCTAATCGGACACAACCCCGACAAGCCTTCTTTGTTTTCAGTATCTTCACGCCCGATTCATCACGTAAAGTAGCCGACTTATGGATCGAATCAAGAACGCATGTCTGATTCAAAAATCTGCAGAACCAAAACGTATGAAAGTAGTTTCATAAGGATTAGTCATAAAAATGCATGAAAAGGAGGTTGCTTAGGATTAATCAAATGTATTGTGAAGATTGATGGCTTTTATATAATGTTATTAAAGATGGAATATACCTATCAAATAAAGAAAAAGACTTAGAAAATTAGAGAACGAGGAAACAAAGTGTAAAAGCATCAATGTCATCTTAATAACCAACACCAGTCTTGCACTAGATTCAGGAGTTTTGAGAAACATAAGTAAACCAATGTTATTATGTTACATGTTTGGCGTCGACTCGTCCTTAATTTGCACTTATAAAACTTTAAAAACTTATTGATACCAATGTAGATATTGGACCAATGTTAAACTCATAAATTAGTTATTTAATTTTAGTAGGAATTGAATTTTTAAATATTTTTTAGTTGTTTCTAATCAAAATATGATAAGGAGGGAATGTTCTTTTTAAAATTGTTATATTTATAAATTATTTTATGTTAATTTTGATAAATAAAGGTGTTGAGACAAAATTTGAAATATTTTTCAATTTTAATCATAGTGTAAGCCTAAACTTTCAATATTACCAAAAATGTTTTATGTATTATTTAAACATTGTCTTTATAGTTTTGATTTATTTTATAACATATAAAATAAAAGTTATACTCTAAAATTATTATTAAATAATAATTTAATATTAAAACTAATAAAGTTAGAATTAATATAATACATTTTATAATAGAAGAATAAATTTGAATTATATAAAATTAAAAGACTATTTTATAATTTTAAAAAGCTATGAAAACATTTCGTATTAATGTATCATGTAAAGAATACATGGAAACCTTATGGAATAGTTTTGTGTCAGTATTCACTGTAAAGTATCTATATTTTAAATATAAATACTTTTATTATATAATTTTTAGTTAATTTAATTTGAATTAATCACTATTTTTAAAAGAATGAAAGCAATTAATTAATACTCCAAACTTTTATTCGATTAAATATCGTCGTACTCAAAGCGACCAAGTAGAGAACAGGCCTATTGTATATACTGGAGATCCGAAATTCCCAATAATCAAGTAGGGTTCCAAATCTGATTTTGCAGGAGCAAAGTCGAGCACAGCAGACGATGGTGTGTGATAAATGTAAGTTCCCACTAAAAGCCTGGGTAATTACTCATGTCATTTAGATATTGACTTCTATTTCCTCTTCTTTTCTGTGCTTGTGGCGTTGATCTTGAGTTGCGGCGGTTTCTGTTGCAGGCGAGAAGAAGCTAACAAAGGTTATTGTTCCTGATAAGTGGAAGGAAGGAGCCAGCAACACCTATGAAAGTGGTGGCCGTAAGATCAACGAGAACAAGCTCCTCTCTAAGAAAAATAGGTTCTTTATCGTTCTTTTTGTTGTTCATACTTTAGTTTGATTCTTTCTTTGAATACCCTAAAGGGGTTCGTATCTGGTTTTGTATTGCTTGATATCTCAGTTTCGTAATTTGACCGATGGGCAAGAGTGAAAATTAGAATCTGTGGGATATGATAGAGTTGTTAGTGGACTTGCTTTAAAGATTAATGCATTTGGTCTGCGTAGTATCTGTGCATTAAAGGGAAAGTGCCCTTGTTCTTTTTTTTAGAAAAAATTGAAGAATCTCATTGAAGTTCCCTAAAGGGGGATGAAAAGTACATAGTTGCTAGCTACTAGACAGCTCTGGAAATCATTGCCATGTGCTACAAGAGTTCATCACTATTTTAATAGTTTATGGATGTAGCTGCATAAGACATTTCAAGTAGGATCAGTCCAGAATTTCAGTTCCTTAGCCATGTTTAATGCTCAGGAACTCTTCTCTTTAAATCACAGCAGGCAAACACCACTTTGACAACAAGGAATCACTATATTCTAGGTAAATTTGATGTGCCAAAATTTGAATTCTAGTTGTCCTTATCAGCTCTTGCAAGAGTACATCTCCTGGACCACTTGACCTTGGGAAAATCCTCTGATTCTTTTCTCTCCAAAAAGCCTATACTGTATTCCCAATAGCAATCTTAAGCACCAATAAGTCTCCTTTCCTCACATTATAGTTGAGGAAACCAAGTTATCATGCCCTGCAAGCTAGATGCTGGAGATTGCATGATGCAAAGCTTTTGAATCTGATTCCAGATGAAGGATGAAACTCTGCAATTGAAGAATAGATGAGCAATGGACTCCACTTTCTCCTTGTAGAGAGCACAAAATGTAGGGATATTGAGGAATCTTCTCAACCTATCAGTGTTTGTTAGTTTTCCTTTCAAAACTAACCAAAGAGTAAAGGAGGCTCAAGGACAAACCTGATTCATCCAAACTAAGCTATGCCAATTTGTCATGGGGCAATGCCTTCTCAAAAAATCTCTACATGATGCATTAGTGAAGACATCTGAAAGATGTTTTGACTGAGATGTCTCACAGTTGTGTGTGAGATTGAAACTGAGGATGTAGTCTATAGTATTGGTTCTAGTCAACTGCTCAAATAGGAGAGGAAGTTAACTAGAACTTGACTTACCACAACATTGTTTGGGATGTGATTTTTGTAGGAAATTAGCTTCGAAACTCTCCTTAAAGGTCCCAAATTTGTCCAATTATCATGCCGAAAAAATGTTAAATTCCCTTAGCCTATTCTGTTCTTGAATGTTGATATGGCTTTTTCCCTTAACTTTAGAATATTGACCATAGTCCATGAAGAATTATATTTTGGTTGAATGTATCAGAAGTTATCATTGCATAGATAATGTGCATGAATCCACCCATAATACTTGTTTGTTAGTATTGATTCTCTAAATCCATTTGATCATAAGGACCCTGTTAGTTAATCGAGTAGGAATAATTCCCGGCCCTCCCCCATTCTTTGGAAAGCGTGAACTAAAGCATAGTTCACTCTGTTTCACGTTGGCCTAGAGCTTTCCTGGTACTTTCCTACACTAAAGAGACTTCCTCTTTAATTGTTCAATAGTCTTCACAACATTTAAGGGAAGCATAACATGTGAAGACCAGCACACATGTAGGCTATTTATCATTGAACAGATCAGCTGTACTCTTCTAATAATAGAAAGATTTTTGTTACATCAATTGAATATTCTTCTTTCTATTTTATCAATGGAGGTTGGAACTAAATGGTAGTTGGTCTCTTGAAAGAAATGGGAATGGCTAGGTAAGTGAGGAGGCTTTTTAACTTTCAGCCTTGTCAAAGAAGTGAGCCAGTTGGCAATATGATGTGCACCCAAGGATTTAAGGATTTGACTCTTTTCCTTGTTGATGGAGAGACATGAAAGATCTTTAAATGTGTTCAAGGTTGACATTAAAACATTAACAGAGGAAGGATCAGCTTTGGAGAAGAGGATAGGGTCATATACAAAAGATAAACTACTTATCTTCAACTTTCTTACATTTTGAGTGATATCTAAACTCACCCTCCTGGTTAATGACAAACTCAATGAGCCTAGTGAGGACTTCAACGCATAAGGTGAAGTGGCAAGGAGAAAGAGGGTCTCCTTGCCTCGACCCTCCTGCACTCTTAATGAGATTCGTTGGTTCTCCGTTAACTAGAATGCAAAAGGATATTGTAGAAATGCATTGTTCAATCCAATTCACAAAAATAGCTGGAAAATCAAAAACCCTTAAGAGTTTTTAGGATGAAATTCAATTTGTGGAATTAAAGGCTTTATGGAAATCTATTTTGGTTGCATAAATCTTTGTTGGCATGTTTCTTATTGTAGTTCTTAAAAAGCTCTCGAGCAAGTAAAATGTTACCCCCAATATGTTTTCCCTAAATGAAAGCATCTTGAGTTGCATCAAATTACTAAATGAGGACTTTTTTAATCTGTTAGCTTGGAAATGATCTTGTAAATTGTATTACAATAAGTGATTGATCTAAAATCTTTTAAAATCTTAGGGAAATATACCTTAGGGATCAAGCAAGAAAAGGTCTTATTAAGCTCCCACGACATTTTGCCTTGTTCAAAGAACTCTAGGACATCTTCTATAAGCTAGGTTCTCTGAAAGAAAAATGAATTAAGCCCTTCAGGAACGATGTCTTTATCGAGATTAAGAACAAAGAGAGCTTCGTCAACATCATCATTAGCATTACAAACTCTTGTCAACATATCAATTTCTTCTTCTTCCTTTAAATTCCCACATTGGCCCATAATCTCATCAATTATGTTCATTCTCATCCATATTTCACGTTTAAGTATATGTCCATGCTGAAATGAGCAAATTACCCATTTATCCATGTCTTTTACAGTAAGTACCATTATATCTCTTACTATGCTTAGATGCTCTTAATTCTTTATGTTCACTTCTTAATACATCCTAGACATGCTATGATACTTCTAGGGTATATGTTGGGGTCTTAAAGATGTAGGCTAATGTCTGTTAATATAGTTTCTATTAAGATCCTTAAGTTCTACCATCACATGTTTCCTTATGTAGGTATACATCTTACGCCCTTGAGTCTCGCAAGCTAAGCACTTTATAAACTGCCTCCTTAAACCCTTCTAAATTTCCTAGCTAATTGTTGAATATGAAAGGGCAACGTTTCCTTTGGGTGTAATATTCTGCACTACAATAGGAGAGTGACCAAAGAAGAGAGGGTTTTGAAAGGAAGCTTTGCTTTCAGGGAATTGTAAGATCTTCTGAGCAATAACCATTGCCCTATCCAACTTCTTTCTCAAAAACTAACTTCCTTTCTGCTTATTATTCCAAGTGAAGAAGTTTTCCGTTTTAAGGTCATTGACCTCAATGTAACTGGCTTGAAGTCTTCTGTATAATACCTTGGGCTGGCATTTCTTTCAGCTTTTAAGTGGTGAGTCACACTATTAAAATCACCAAGGATGATGTAATGGGCATTCATAGTAGTGCTAATGTCGCTTAAACTATTCCACAAGAAAGTTCTCTGGAATGTAGGACTAAAAGCATAGATATATGAGACCTAGAACTTGCAATCCTTGTGCTTCATCTTGACATATAGTTATATTACTTGATCAGTAATGCTCGATAGGAGTACTTCTAGTTATCAGGACCAAATGCTACAACAAATTTACTATAAAAGTGATAATGATGATTGGTAACAATTTGCCAATGATCCTCAAAAAAATGATATTTCTACATTTATTTTCCATGAGCTTAGTTTCCATCAAATCTATTAAGCATGTTCTAGTACTAAGAAGATAATCTAGCAAGGCTTACTACTTGGTAGGGATATTAAGCCCTCTAGCATTCCATGATAGAATAGACATTAGGAGGAATGAGATGATAAGGTTTTCTTCTTCCTATTGGATTTCCTTCTACTGTCCTTTTTAAACTCAGAAGACTCAAAGAGCCTCCTGCCAATGGTATCAAGCTCTATCTCTAGATGAGAATTAGGTTGAGTAATTCCAATTAGTGTATCCTTATTTGGAGAAATCATGCTACACCCTTCTGTACTTCGAACTTCTGATTTATCTTTAACCATTTGGGATCCTAGAGGATGTGCCATTTTCCTGATCCGTGTTCCCCTTACTGAATTCTTCAACTTTCTCCTTATTATGTTCCATTTTCCCCAGATCTTCTGCATTAAATCTTATACTCTCCAGTGTGGAGCCTTCTTTCTGTTGGCTTTCATATTCCTCTATAGTGGTTCATGTCAGATCTCCATGACTAAGTTATTGGGACAATATCTTCAAACAAATTGTCATTCTCATCTAACCTCAAAACGGAATTACCCTTGGGCAGGGAGTACCTGTTGTAGATCAGCTAGTAGACAGACCACATAGCTTACTCTCCTCGTACCTGCAGTGGCTTCATCAAGGCACAATGGTTTGCCCATAAAAAGTGCCAAATATCTTAGTCCCTTGATATTGCAATATTCCAGAGATGGACTTATTTTTTCTTTAGATCGTGTAATTGGATACCAGGCTTCCATTTTTGTAAAGATAATGGCTGGGAGTCAAGATGCCAAGAGCCAGCTTCAATTATTTTTTGTGCTAGTGAGGCTGTCTCAATTCTGAAGAGGAACAAATTATCTTCATTAACTAGCACTTCTCTCAATCCATGTTGTTTCCAATGGTTTGGAGCCCAATTGTTCATAACTGGAAATGGAGGCCTCTTGCCTATGAAGAAGCCACGCAGTAGGAGGATTTCAAAAAGCACAAGGAGTAGAGAGAGAAAACAGAAAAGACTGAGACAATCAGTGTGTAAAGGAAAGGACTTCAAAAAGACAAACGGAGGACTCACTAAAGAGAAGAAAACAGCAAACAAATAGCAGCAATTGAGAAGGGAGGAATCAGAGGATAAAAGAAGAAGAAACTAGTGCACAATCTAAGCTGGAATTTTAGAAGGGCCTTTGTTCATGCTAGTATGAGATTGTTACTTTTGTTCATACTGTGTTAGGGATAGGGTAGAAAGCAAACTACAAACTCAGACAGTTCCTCATTCTTAGGATCTTAATCACTTTAAGGGCTCGAAACCTTGGTTTTGAGGATGTTATTTTTGAATTAGGCAATTTACAGTTTACCTACTGGTTGTATGGGAATGTCTATCTCGGATATTGTAGCTTTCAATCCTGGAAAACTAGGTAGCAGGTAGCTTTGTAGTTAAAGTCATAGTTTAGTGGTTAGGTTTGAGATCAATTAACCATGATGCCAAACTGCCTGATTTAGGAATTCCTTTTGTTTGATATGATTCTAAATGATGTAAACCTACTTGGAACTTGCATTGAAATACATTCTTTCAACTGAGAAAGTTTATGAATTGACAGTATTTTGGTTTTCATTATTTAAAGATAAATATTAGAATGAATCCCCTGTCTAAAGTTTGTTGAATTGTAGTCTGTGAATTAAGTTGGCAGTATCTTTTGGTTGGGTTAGTGTTTGATACTTGTGGTATGAGACTAGGTGCTGAATGAATTCCACTTTTACTTTGTTTGAGATCATATTCTTGTATGTTTCTCCCTTAGAGTGCCACTTAAAGGTACCTAAGGTCTGAATAGAAGTAGAGCTAATCAATATTTTGTATTTATGTCTTCTAACATGATGTTAATCTTTCTGTGGATAAAACATTTTTGATTCTGTTTTCATATTTCTTAATTTCAACGGTGACAGGTGGACTCCTTATGGCAATACGAAGTGCATCATTTGTAAACAACAAGTTCATCAAGATGCAAAGTATTGCCACACTTGTGCTTATTCAAAAGGTACTACTTTTAATTTAGGGTAAATTACAATAAAAATTTTACACATTAATCAAATTTATAATACCCGTTAGAATGATCAAAAGTAGTTATAAAATGATTGAGCTTTTAATTTATGACAAAAACAGTTTTTTGTTAACTCTATAGTTAACAGCGATGATGTGACACACCGTATTAGCAGAATTATTTGACATGATGGTATACATGTGATACATAATGAGGGAGGGTTTGTCTTGTTGGGTCAAGGTTTGGAGCTTTGATGGGTTAAGTTTAGGCGGGTGGAAGTTGGGAGGATTCAGGTCTTGAGTGGGGTTTGTGCCACCTGAATTACGACTGGGCTTGAGATTGATTGACATTATTCAGGTCTGATCAGGCTTTGAACCAGGTTTGGATTGCATCATAGGAGTCGGGTCCGACCCGTTTCTTTGCTTAATGTTAACTGTTGCTAGTAGGAGATAGAATGGACAAGAAACAAGAACATCGGAAGAAGGTTAAGAAAGTGAAGTGACAAATGAGAAGAAGAGAAAAAAAAGAACAATTGAATTAAATAAAGAAAGCATGAGAGGCAAAGGAAGGATAAAAGAAGAGCCAAAGAGAAAAAAGAAGAGAGATGACAGGGAGGTAGAATGTAGAGAGGAAAAACATATTAAAAATAAGGAGATGGGTGAATGATGAGAGAGTAGCAATTAGTGAAGAAAAACTGAAATAACAATTATGTGAGAGAATTAAATTAGAGCTAATCTAATTTTTAATTTTAAATTAATTATTTGATGTGTCAATTATATTTCCTATGAATGTCATTATGTTAAATAGTTTTGTCTATGTGATGTATTTGGTGAGTACTGTTAATCACGACGTTACTAGTAAATTGTTTTGATTATAAATTAGAATTTTGATTTATTATTATTCTTTTATAATTTTGATCAATATTATAAAATTAGATAAATTTTAGAATATTTGTTGTGACGTATCCTTTAATTTAATCATGTTCTGCATCTTTTTTCTGGTTGAGATGCTTTGGTTCCAGTTAATCTTGAGTCAGTGTTAGTTTCTTAAAAATTTTGTGAATGTTACAGGAGTTTGTGCTATGTGTGGTAAGCAAGTTCTTGACACCAAGTTCTACAAACAAAGCAATGTATAATTCAAGCAATGTTCAGTTGGACGTCATGACTAATAGACGTGAGACTGTTCAGCAGCTCAACTGATATTCCTAATTGGCTTTGTTGAGGTTGTAAAACACTGTCATTGAATGTAGAAGTGTTTCATCCGACCCTTGTCGTGTAATTAAGCTTCCCTTTTTTTTTTTTTTTCAGTTTTTTGGTTAAGAGTAGCATAATAAAGGCTCCTTACCATACTCTTTCTTGATTGTTGATATTAAAGTTGGTAATCGGGATTCATTTCACCCAGTGGCCTAGATGTGTAGTTGTAAAAAGTGGACCTGAGCTCACAAACCGTTGGAGAGGCTGTGCTGATATTTGACAAATGGGGTTTGAAATAATTCGGATGGATTTCAACACCAAAGCAGGTCTCAAGTGAGTTTAAGATGATGACAAGAGTGTGGGCACCACTGGAAATTAGTTGAGAAGGAATCTTGCCAAACTTTTTCATTTCTTGGTGTGAGGTAGTCAACAGTGACTTGAAGATTTGAGCGGATGCGAATATGCAATGTGGGCTCTGACCAGATGTTACCGTCTTCCAACGGCAAGCAAGATGTGTAGGATAAAATTTGGACATTGGGTTATATGACTACCAAAGAAAGGAGCACGCTTGATGATCTTTATTTTTTATCTGTTTGGTGAAATTGAAAAGAAGTCATTGTTTTTGGGTTCATAGTAAAACATGAGGAATGCATGAAAATGTCTTTTGAATAAGTCCATATAAGTGAAGTTGAGGAAATAAATATTGTGCTAATGTATTTATCCCATATAAGACCTTTCCAAAAGTAGTTTATTGGAAAGACGATTCTGGCGAAAAATGACGTGATGATGGTCTCCATCTCAATCTCCAAACCGCAACATTAACTAGGCAAAAACAAAACAAGTCATCATGGACTAAGTAATGAACATACACGAGTTTCTGTCTTTATGTACCTTCTTCTTCTTGGAAGTAGGCATTTCATGGGAGGTGTGTTTTATGTTCATCATCTATATAGTGGATTAGAACATTGAACCCGCAAGTCTTAGCTAACAAGCACGTGGAGTATGGAAAATGACAGTTCTCCTCATCTTAATGTTGCTAAAGAAAAAATACACAAAAGCAAAGGGCATAATATTCATTTATGGCACTTGACTTTGATTAACTGAGTTGCAAATAAGGAAACCTTCCTAGAGTACAGTTACAGCTTTACAAGAGAATAATGGATCAAGTCTTCTGCTCTTGCAATGGTTGTTTTGAACAGAAGACGCTATACGACATTCGAATGCCCTTTACCACTCCAAAATTACAATTCTCAGTTTTGATTTGCAGTTTCACTCGCTAGTCGAGTATCTAGAGTTCCAATACTTCTCGATTTCCTCAGATGTTCTTCCAGGAATCCTCCCAGCTATCAAAGCCCACCTGGTAGCATGCCACAACTTGAGATCAGATGGAGTCAATCTTGACCATCTCTAAGCTTAAAATCATTAAACCTAAAAATGAACTAACCTCTCTCCAACCAGATTGTACATCCTAATTATGAGATTTTCTTCATCCTCGGAGAATTCTTCTACCTTTGATTCCCGACTCGTTTCCTCTGAACATTTACCCCAAATTAGAAAAGAAGGCAACAACATAGATTGCATAATGCTGTACGAAAATGAGTAAGAACCTTCAAGCACAGTAATGAACAGGAGACAAGGTGCTATATAATGAAGAGGAGACAAGGTTAATATATAACATCAGTTCCCCTCTTGAGGAAATTTGTGTCAACTCATATCAACAGGATATACAAACAATAATTCGAACGAGATTACCTCGAGAATCGGCAAAGGTGTCATCAGAAGAAGAATGTTCAGAGTCAGCCATAGTATGGAATTTGGAGTACTCAATTGCGGACTGTTAAGTTGGTTAACCTTGAGAACGCAAGCTTATCAGTAGCAGTCACAGGTTTTGTGGCAAAGGATGCTTTTAAGTAGTAATATATGAGCACTAACGGGGAGTACAAGATTGTTGTTAGGCATTTTTGAAAACATGGAATGGAAGGTGCAGAGGTGAGAATGGTAGTTGCGTAACAGTAAGTGTTACAATCTGACAGGTTTGATGGGTAGTCGAGCCTTTGTAGTTTGGATTTTAGTTTTGTGGCTTACAATTAATTATTGGTGTCTCCTATAACATGTATTAGAGACATTGGGGAATGGAAAAGGTAAAGGGTAAAGTTGCTGCCAGATTTCATTCTTTTTGTTGCAGTAGAAGGATATTTAATAATGCTTCCTTCTACTGCAATTCCCACACCTTCCTTTTGTAAGCTGATTAATCCCTTATTCTATGCCAAGGTTTTCCTATCATTTGCCAATAGCGGATAATCTTGTTGGTAAGGTGTTGTTCTATAACAGGTTCGCTGGCAGGATTGTTACATTCTCTCACTCTTATCAGCAGAAAACGACTTCAGTTTAAGAGAAACATGTCTAATGTCATGTGCTGCCCATCTGTGCATAGAAAACACAATTTGCTCTTGAAACATCAGCACGCTTGGTTTGGTGGTATGTCTCTATCTTTAAATAAATGATAGATATAGACGCTTCATAATCATTACTATTAATTATCAAGCATGGGCTACGCTTGAATTAGCAGACTATTTATGTATCAACCAAATAAAAAGGCAACTTGTTGGAATGTGTTATTAACTTGTACTGTTGCTTTACTTACTTTAGATAGTACAATGTAGTTATAATTAGTTTAATAAGTTTACTTATAAAATATCCATCCATCTTTTTGTTTCATGCATCAGAAAACAAGTTCAAGCATCTAAGATCAGAGCCTGGAAGACTTTTAATCTTATAGATTCTAAGTTACAAATATGCAACTTGTAGCTAGAAATTATTTGTACTGTATCTCGTCTTGTCACTCATAATAATAATTGTGTGTGTCCAATCTAGAGATTGTTTCTATTGTAACTCCTCTTGTCACTTATAATAATATTTTATGTGTGTCCTATTTCTTTCCAATTGAGTTGTAATCTTACACTATTCATTTAATCCTTCTAATAAGTGGTATCAAAGTCAAATTAGGATGTATATATCTACTTATACCTTTTGCTCAATGTTGGTCACTTCAAGTGGATTTCCCACATTAAAAAATAAGTTAGATACTATTCACTCTCGGGAAGTATTAGGTATTATTCACACATATAATTATCGTTTAAGTGAACTATTTCTCTTTTCTTAAAGTAGTTTGGAATAGAAGTAATGTTTGCCAAATTTAGGCTTGAAAAATGCTAAGGGAAATAATTTCTTGTTGTGGAAGATAATGATGAAAGCTATCTTCCAGAAGATAATATCTTGCAACTATAGCGGAAGGTCAACAAACTTCATAGATGAGCCAAATGGAATAAAGTGGACATGAATGCTACCGTAAATCTTCATCTAGCTTTAATTATTGAAGCTTTGCTAAGTATAGAGAAGAAAACGAAAAAAGAGACGTGACATCATCTCACAGAGCTATGTAAGGTCAAGTTACTCTGAAATAAAATTCTTTTAAAAGAAAATTTTATACTCTCCGGATGTCAAAATCCACATCAGTGATTGAACATATTAATAATTTGACTACTCTATCATATAAACTCATGTCATTGGGTTCTAGAATATAGTCGCATGGATGTATCAAACTTCTACTTTAAAGTCTACATGATTCGTATGATAAACTTATTGTCCAATTAACTAATAATCTTCTTAGAAATTGCTTAGTCTTTGATGACATTACGTCTGTAATTTTGGAAGAAGAAAGTTGATGCAAGTACAAGAAAGACATGTGGTCTTGTTCACAACAAAGTTGAAACTTTAACAATGATAAGAAGGAGACTAATGGAACGTGGCCCAAATGAGAGCCAAAATTATGATAAATCAAAATCAAGAAGTAAGAAAATTTTAAAATGTTATAACTGTAGCAAGAAAGGTCACTTGAAACAAATTATTGAAATTTAAATATGAAATTCTTTAGTCCTCGAGAAAAATTTGTAAATACTTTAGATGATAGTAATACTCTATATTGTGAAGCAACAACAACAATTGAAAGAAGGAAGTAACCATTTAATGTATGATTCTTTGACTCAATAACTTATATAACATTTAGAAGATAATAGTTCCATCATTATAAACCCATCTCAGGAAGATCTGTGTGCAACTGTGATGATTATCATCTAAAAGTTTTTGATATTGAAATCATCAAATTAAAGATGTATGATGGTATAATATGTACTAGTTAGGAGGAACAACATGAGGGCTTAAATTGTTTTGTAAGACAACTAGATGATCTTGGATACAAAATAAAAAATGTCATTAAAATTTTGAAAATAATTTGTTGCACATTTATATTTATAAAGAAGAAAGGATAGATGCAAACTTGTACAAGTTAAAGGGACATACATTACTAGAAGCAGAAGAATTAGTTACTATAAGCAATCAAAGTGAGACATATTTAATGTTATGACATTAAAAACTTAGACATATATCTAAACAAGGAATGAAAATCCTTGTTAAGCAAAAGCTACTCCCTTTTGTGAGCACAATGTTACAAGTAAGCATAACCTTATAAAATTTAACCTGTCAAATTTAAGAAATAAGATTGTTTTTGAATTTTTTCACTATGATGTGTAGAAAACACCAATTCCATATGTAGGAGGAGCAAAGTACTTGATCACTTTCATTGATGATTATCTCAGGAGGTGTTAGATGTATCATATTGAGAAAAAAGAATATGTATTCCAAGTTTCAAATGATTTCAAAGCCTATGTTGAATTGATTTTGGTTAAAAAAATCAGGTGGTTAAGGATGGATAATAAAGGAGAATATATCGACAATGAATTGATGCTTTCCATAAGCAATAAAGTATCAAATGATTATATATACTCCTCAATAAAACATAGTGGTAGTGCAGATGGATAAAACTTTGTCAGAAAGAAAAAGAGCAATTTTGAGAGTTATATGCCTGAATAAGGCTTTCTAGACAGAAGCATTCAATACCACCAATTATATGGTGGTTAAATCAATAGTAATTTAATTAAAGACACTAATGGAATGTAGATTAGAAAGTTGGTGGATTATTCTAACCTCTATGTATTTAGGAGTCCTTTGTATATGTTATGTAATAATAATGAAATCATAAATTTGGATATAAAATTAAAAAATACTTATTTTAGGATGTGATGATAGAATAAAAAAGTATAAGTTATGAGATTTTATTACCCGCAAGGTTATTATTAATAAGGATGTCGCCTTTGTTAAGGACAAATTACAAAGGAAAAATAATAATATCACTTCACAAAGAAGTTGAGACCACTATATAGATGGAAAAGGAAATTTAAATTTCTTTTCAAGTAGCATTGAAGCAAGATTTTTTAAAATCAATTAAGTATGAAGTTCCAAAAGTTTATCAATCAAATTTCATAAAAAAACCACCAAATTGATACTCAGAGTATATAATAGAGAGCAACATATCATACTGCCTTTTAACAAAGGATAGACAGTGATTAACTCTTTAAAAAGCAGTTGATAGTCCATATGCCTCTTAGTAGATGGTAATGTATGTTATCTTTAACTTATAATTAGATGTAAAAATGACTTTTCTTCATGTAGATCATGAATAAGAAATTTGTATGCCTTAACCATAAGGTTTTGAAGAAAAAGGAAAAGAGAACTTGATTTACAAGTTAAGCAAATCTCTATATATAAGATGTGTTTTGGCAAGAGTTGTCTCCTAACGGATCTAGGAGTCATATGAGATGCGATTGATAAAGTTGTTATCTACCTAATTTAATTCTAGTTGGTTTATTGAGCAAACTCAAGGTCAACTATATTTGAATATGATCCTAGCCTACTAGAGAGATTAAAGTAATCTTTCCGAATAATAGTGAGGGCTATTATTTCGAATAAAATAGTAGGAGTAACCAAATGCATGATTAAAGTCCTAATGTTATTTGGTAGTCATGGCATATAATTAATTACTTGTTTTTCCTTACACTTATATTTTGTTCTTAGTGAAATTTACCTTATTTAGTATAGTTAATACTATGTTAGTGAACCCAAGTTCTTAGACAACGAACATGTTTAAGAAGAGTTCTTAAAAGTTGGATAGAAAATTGTATGTCCATTATATTATTATGTTGTAATCACTGTTGAGGATTCGGTGACAAAGTTTTAAAAATATGTCAAAATCATAAAGATGACAAAATGTGTTGACATTTTGAGTTAACTAATGTCTCTTAAACTTTGACGACAATACGTAAGATGTAAGTTAACACACCATGATAGTGAAATGCAAAGGGTTGCATGGAGTAGGACTGAAAGGTATAGTATCTTGTTGGAATTGTTTTATTTAATTTAGCTTACTAAAAGCATAATTGTGGACTACAATTAAAAGCTTGGCAACAGGATGACAATAGTTATCATAAGAAGAAAAATGATCGCATAACTTATCTTGCCTATACTAGATATGATAAAAGATCATAATATATTTCTAATTCATGCATATGAGTATTTGATACAGAATTTAAATTCAACATTATTGTAATGTGCAGTGCATGGTTAGAAATAGATTGTTAAATAATAGTAGTTGATCCAATTTTATTCAAAGAGTTTGTATATGTATTGGATTAAAGGAGACTTATGTTTAACATAAATGACAAGAATAAAAAGTTGAATAACCGAGGCAATCCTTTTATACCATGTTCTTTAAATCAGCAAAACGAGAATCATAAAGTTACATACTAGGATATATGTATCCTTTTGATTGTGAATTGTATGGAACTTATGAAACTTGTATAGTTAAAGAATAACTAAATCAACTTTTGGTGAAATGATGATGATGGTAGTGAATTTTTAAATCTTATACACTTGATGTATTGGATGGAATATCAATTAAAAAAGGATAATATTATATTTCATTATATTACTAATGACTTTATGTGATACAGTCATATGTATTAAATGAAATGTTGATTTAAAATTTTGAAAAGTTCAAATTGTCTAAATCTATGTAAAAATTAAGCATTGAAAATGCTGAAGCACTTTGATGAGATTGTTGTGGTAAGTTTTAAATTTTCGGTTATCTATAGGGAATGAGATTCTTTAGTGAATTCCTTCACAACTAAATTCATAAGTGTATGGATTTATATAAGGAGTAAAATACAATATGAGATATTGTATGATGCAATAGTATTTCTTTTTATAGCAATGCTTGGTACAATGACTTACCTTCTATAGTTCCAGTTGAATCAATTAGCAAGTTTTCATATCATATATGAAACGCTAAGACTTTGAAATAGTTAAAGCTAATGATTTAAGAATGTGATGCTTAGTTGAAGCATATATATATAATCCATTAAGTTTAAAACTAAAATGGGTAATAAAAGGTTATGAGATATCTAAAAGGTTGGATATAATCTTATAGACCCAACGAACAAATTGTTTGATTCAATGTATACTTATAAGAGAATGATTCTCAAGATAAGTAGTGACAGTAAGAAAGAATTTAAAAGGTTCAAATCTCATGACTATAAATCTAATTGGAACTAATGCCTTTAATGATACATTTGATGTATAGTTGAAAGGCTACGAGATATTGAAATATTCACTTTCATGATGAATTCAAAGAGTTTGTTTTGAAAATAATTATGAATTTATCAATTTTATAAGAAGGTTAGTAGGAGTATGTGGAGACATATTGCTCATAGAAAACAACTGTTCTAATTTTCAATTGTTGAACATATAATTATACAAAAACAACTCTTGTCGGATATGAAAAGATAACAACTTAATCTGGAATCAGATCTGTAGAGATAGATTGGATGTTGTTAGCTTATTCTAAGTCCAAGTACATAGATAATGTACTAAAGATGTTTAGTATTTAGATATCAGATACTTGTGAAGTATTGAAGATATTTATTACTCTATGAGTGAGTTGATATTAGAGTTCAAGATGATAAGGGTATAACTTTAGAAGTTAATCCTAATTAAGGTTTATTTACTTAGAATAATAACATTTAGGATTGGAAAGGTTCCAACGTAGCAATGGTTGTTAATTGAGCCATAATACATTTTTTTTTAATTTAGTGGAAATGATTACTTGGATCAACAAGTTCTTTAATGAACTTGATAGAGTTTCTTTGCGTTGTTCAGGACAATAATGTACTATAGAACATTAGAGCCATTGGGCATACATAAGGAGCTAATATTTCATCAAAGATTCAAGAATGTGTTTAGGCAAATTTTCTTAATTATGATGATAATTAAGCTGTGAGTTGTAAGATTTAATCAAGTGCTAACTATAGAGAATCTTGTAGAATTCTCTCATTAATCCACTACTCTAGTAGTAGAATAATCGTCATATGGTGATATGGTATAAGTGCTTAAACGATTGGCTTAGTGCAAGTGGGAGATTGTTGATTTATGCCCTACAACCAATCGCTTTGGTTGTAGTTTAGTGACAAATTATTTAAAAAACATTCTTTATCTTGTACATGTTTAGATGTATATGATAAAGTCTATGAGATAATTGTACATTGTAAATGAAATTATAATGAGATTATAATTATGCGGTTTATATTCCATTTATGTATTATTCCTAAAATGTTCCTAGTTATTGTTCTATTAAGATTGGATATTAATAGAACGTAAAAAGACTAGCACACGTTTTGTTTTTCCTTATGAAGGAAGTAGTCGATCTCACAGGCTAAAGTATAGAGATACTTAAACAAACGTGTAGGTGCTTGCTAGAGAACAAGTTCACCGAACAAACTCAATATGAGAAATCCATTTGGAACATTACTTGTATGTCTATAGAATTTTCATTGTGATGATTATATAAGTGATTCTTTGACTTGAGATCATCAAAGTTATCTTGTATGAGGATTGTTATGTTTTGATACTATTCGTGATCTATTTTATCAAAGGTCGTTTAAACGGTAGTCATTGGATATAGTATGAACTATATGGAAATAGTTGAATGATCAAGATAGGATTCATCACTCTTAAGTAATTAGGAAGAATTTTTTGTTTTTCCCGATTAATATTGATTCAGGAAATCCTTGGCCAAGATAGAATGATATTTTGTAAAAAGTTTACAAATATCATTAATTGAATCAATAGCTAATGGCGGAGAACTAATATAATTGGACTCAAAATAAAGCAAACATTAATTCTATGCTCCATGTCTAATTGGAACATTGGTTGATGAAAGGATTGAATTATACGAAAAAATCATGCACAAAAAGGTTAGTCAAAACCATTTTGACATTCCTAAATATTTGAGTGGTCATGATGCGTTGTTAGACGTCAATTTTAATATATGATTATAAATTGTTTAATTGGAGAATTAAATGTAAATTAAAAGGAGTTTTAATTTATCTAATTCTTATTATGAATTAGAATTACAATTTATAATTATTGCCAATATATTTGAGAACCTAATGGGTCTCACATATAAAATAGGTTGGAGAGAGCAAAATTGATTTAATCAAGTTGGACTTAATTATAAAGTTTGAAAACTTTATAATTAAATATGAGATATTTAATAAATAAGGATCAATATAAGATATTGAATCTTATTTGGACATAATTGGTATTTAATTAGAATTATTTTTAATTCTAATTAAAGTTTAATTGAAATTAATATTTAATTTCAATTAAATTATTAAAACGTCCAAAGCTTATTATAAATAGGCTTAAGTTTTATGAAGCTAGCACTTTATGCTTAACCCTCTCTGTAAAAGTTACAGAATTCTCTCGACCTGTTCTGTGGATACCGTTAGAGGCCAGACATTTGTGTGGCTACTGTGGTTGAGACAGATCGGTTTCGGAAACAATTTGAGGGATGTATCAAGATAAATATCAAGCTTCAGAATAAAGTACGAAATAAATTTCCACTTTATTTTGATTCGTTTTAATCATTTTATAGAATTAAACAGATTTTGGTTTTTGAGAAATAAAAAATCACGAAAAAGTTTTGTAATTATTCCGCTGCGGTTTGGATCAGATCCCGACCCGATTTTCCAACAAATTGATAAGACAGATTAAAAGAATGGAAGAAAGTACGGTGAATTTAGTTATCCCCTTGTGGAGTTACCAGCACCAACATCAACTGAACTGACTTTCGCTTCATGAGCTGAAAATGTATTCACTGGCTTGAAATCTTGGCCTGACCAACCTGCCTAATACAAGTACCGGAAAAATAAAATTAGTTAAAATTTCAGTTATTCAAAACAATCAAAGTCCCACCATCTCATGATGGAATAGCCGATGGCTGTAGTTGTAGAAATATTCGGACATAAGCACACATCAAAACTTAGGAAAGTCGATAATAAAAAGTGAAAAATGAAAAAGAGAACCTTAGAAGTCATGCATAGGATGCAGTGACTAGGTAATAGCTTTCTTGAAGCTCAAACTTCAGTTGTGATAGAAGGTTCAAGTGTGCTGGCGTGATATATAAGGACTTTTTCTTCCTCAAGTCCCATATCCTACAAGTATTGTCTTCGCCAACGGTCGCTAAATGGTACTCACCGGGTGAAAAACTGATACCCAGAACCCATATAAGACACCAAAGAAACATTGTGTTTCACATATACATTTTCAGTAAGTGATTCTATGGCAATTCAAGAAAAGATACACAGTAGAAACTGATCGGCTTGACATGCCCTTCTAAAGCCATAATGCTTCTCCCAGAACATAGGTCTCAAACATGTGCAAATGCATCTATTGGTACTCACGGTGTGAAAAGCTGATACCCAGAAGGCCAGAACCTATATAAGACACCAAAGAAACATTGTGTGTTTCACAAATACATTTCAGTAAGTGATTCTACGGCAATTCAAGAAAAGATACACATTAGAAACCGATCGTCTTGATATGCCCTTCTAAAGCCATAATGCTTCTCCCAGAATGTAGGTCCCAAACATGTGCAAATGCATCCAGTCCGCAGGATCCTATTAAAAATCCATCATGGTGGAAGGCTATCCCATAGACGCTCCTACTATGACCTTCATGCAGTAGTAATCCGCACCAGTATCTACATCCCATAACCTCCATGTCTTGTCAAAACTTATAATTCTCAGGTAATTTCCTGATGGAAGAAAAGCAATGCATGCAAGAAGATCTAGATGACCTCAAACACCATTAAGAGGGAGCCATCGGTGTTCCATAAACTTGCAGTTCTATCAGCTGATGCAGTTGCTAAATGGTTAAGCACAGGAGAGAATGCAATCAGTTGCACTTTCTGTATGTCCCTCCAAAGTGGAAACTTTATTAACTTGTAGCATGCTCCATATTTTAGCAAGTCTATTCAAAGCGCTACAGTAGAAGAATGCAAAACAAACTTCTTTACTATCATATACAAATATAAGAGTAGATTAGACGCTCTAATGACAAATAAATGCATAATGTAACATATGGAACCACTCAACACTTCTACAAGAAAAGTTGCAGCATTCTGAAACTTCAGTGACCCAAATGTATACTTTTCATATTGCATTTAAATAATTATAACCGGAGATTTCACAAACATTCATCATATAGTACCCTTGAAAGACATTTTTTTAGTAGCAATTGCAATACAAGAAGGATAAGATTTGCAAAACAATGTAAACATAGAAAGGCTGATCAGTTAGGCAGAAGTAGGGACATGGGCAATTTCTAAGTTGATGCTCTCATTCTGTTATATGGATAACACTAGAAAATGCCACTAGTATATTCTAAAATTGCTATTAATTTTCTGTGTTAATAACACAAACAGAATGACGACAAAATTAACAAGCAACCAAAGGAAACTAAAATTAGAGAGAAGTAAACAGAAGGAGATATCAGGTGGCCAACAACTTTCCATCATCAGAAAAAGAACAACCAGAGAGAGGCCTATCATCTCCAATCTCACTACAATCAAGAATCAAACTCCTTGCTTGTTTCCGAGGCCAACCAAAACCATCATCCACATCTTCATCTGGATCATCTCTCTTCCTCCTAATTCGTTGAAGGCACAGTGCAGGCACAGTGCAGCCCTTGAAACAGAATACTTTGCAATATCAATCCTAGCATCTGACAGCTCCTTTGACCGTTCATTATAAATGGATACTGAACCATTTCCTCCTCAGCATCATCTACTGTATTGGCAGTAGCCACAGCCTCCATGTCTTCATGAGCTTTCATCAACTTTGCCAACTGCCCTTCAGAACCCTCTTGAAAATGCGCCTCCAGGAGCTGAAGATAACACCTTCCTTATATAACCTGTCAAGCTAGAATGTTGGTTGAGACCAAATATCGAATACCTTCTCTGCTGTTCACTCAAGTTTCAATTGGTTGGAAACTTGAAGCTTCTGATCTTCAATTTGAAATTTTTGTGTATGATATGTCTCTAAACAACAACTCAGATTGCTCACTGGAAAATGTGAATGTATGTATGGAAGATGATTTTGTGTAAATTGAAAATGAGTGTAGCACTTCTATAGCATCTGAATAATGAACTTCAATTTTGCAAATTCTGTGTGTATGAAATCTACTTCAGCTATTCACTCTCCAACTTCTGACTTTTTGAATGAACTAAAATGATGTGAAAATATAACTAAGAGAACAAGAAAACTGATTTGAAACTTGTAAAAAAAATTGAATTTCGGTAGTCACTCACAAAACTAACTCCAAGCTAGTATCAGTTTTTTTTAACAAAACAGAACACTCACAAAATTCTTCTTTACATACTCAACTTCTAAACTTGCTATTGTAACACAAAAACAACAATGAATCATAAGAAATTGAAGCTTGAAAGAAAATGATCTTGTATTGAAGGTTTTTTTTTTTGTTTTTGGTTTTTCATTACATCTTACGAAAATGAAGAGTATCATGAGCTTTATATATTAGCTCTACAACTTTCTGCTACAACTTGAAAATTAACTAGAGAACAAAAGCATAAACTGATGAGTAATGACTAACTAGTACTGACTTTTCCAGATTTGACAAAACACAAAAGTAAACAATTTTTGTCTTTAGTGTAACTGAAACTGACATTGCTATAATGCTAACTACAACTTTGATATTTTTCTTCTGGTGGGAACATTTTCTGATGATGATAGAAAATGATGAAACTGTTGTATGATGTTCTGGCCATATCTTCTTTAAACAGCCATCTTTAACTCTAATCACACTCTAATCAATTTGTCCTTTTTCTTCTGGTTAGTTACTTGGTTCTTGTTCTTTTGGTTACTTTTCCTTCCAATTAACTAACTCGAATTCTCAACTTCTGCTGTTTTTCCTACACTTCTTTGTTCTGTTTTTCTTCAAGCTACAATTTTTGGATTCCCCAAGTTTGTTTCCATTCTATCTTTTTCTTCCCTCTTGCTCTGAATTTCTTTCATTAGAGTTTGTTCTTCATTCTTCTGACCTTGATCTTCATAGCTTTGCTCCATACAGCCCCGAATTATACTTAAAAACATCATCTTCAATTTCCATCTGCACTTGAGCTCATTCGGCCTTCTCTTCAGTTCTTCTTCTTCCTTATCTTCATTGTCATTGCTAGCTCCTCCACTAGTTTCAATACAGCAGGTTGCATAAAACAACACAATTCAACAGCTCCTCCTTTGTTTTGTGGAACCCGCATACTTACTTCCATCGGACCTCGTCACACTCCTTATTTAATTGCCTGATTGTATGTCTTAGGTTCTGCTCTTGTAGACATGGCATATTCAAAAATCATGAGTGCCTCATGTGCTTCCTCTTCAACTGCATCATCATACCTGAAATCAAATAAAGGGTTGATTTTATTATAAATTGAGGCCAGATCCCTCTCCTTATAAGCACTGTCAAAACTAGAAGTCTCCTCCTGAGATTCTGAACTCAATTCATCATTTTCAGGGCTTGTTGAAAACTCCTCCTGATTCCCTTCATCTCCTGATTTCTTGACTGTAGTTTCAGTATTATCTAAAAGCTTCATTTTCTGAGTCTCCCTTTATTTTTTCTCAATAATTCGTCCAGCATCTTCCAACTGTCTAGAAAGATCTTCAGCACGAGATGTTTCTTCCATGATCTTCGTCTATGCCACACATCTTTGCTCCTCTATTTTAGCCCTCTCTATCTTAGCACGTCCTTTCTCTTTAGCTACATCAGCCTTTGTTGCTTCTAACTTTATGATTGCTTCCTCAAACTTCAACTTAGCTTCCTTAACTTCTTTCCTCAATGTCTCCAACTGAAGGCGATACTCCTCAACCTTCTTTCTTTCAATATTGGCACGTTTCCTCTCTTCATTTCCACTTCCACTTGCTTCCATGCTTCAACAACACAAGTTTCAACAATAGGGTTATGTTCCATGGTTTTGTGACAGGTTTTCACTACAAATACACTCTCCTCAGTAACTGATTTTTCTGATGGTTGATTGGTTTGTGATGATCCAGGTTGGGTGCTTGACATGTTTGATGAGTTGTTTTAGAAGTTTAAATGAGTTTGTGGTTGTGAATTAATGCTGAATCTGTCATTGGGTTTGTGGTTTGAAAGTGCTGGTTTGATTGATTTGGCAAGGTTGTCTGAATATTCTGGTGAGTTTGATGCATTGAGCTAGAGTGAGGCATGCTTGGTTGAGTCAATTGAGAGTAATGAGTATAGAATTGAGGGATCAAAGAAGGTTGAGGCATTTGAGGTTGATACATAGGTTGTTGAGGAATTGGAAATGAGGTTATGCAGGGTTGAGTTAGTTGGGATAGCTGATAAGTTTATGGTTTTTCCATAAAATGAGCTTGATGCATTTGTAATTCAGCAGCATGTTGGTAAGGTTGTGGTTGGGATGGTGTTATGTTTGGTGAGGGATTGGATTTTTGAAGAGGATGCATTGGAGGTGGCTTGCCAAAGAGTGAACTTTGAGGATTTTGATGCTCCTTCATCCATTTCTCATAGCAAACCCTTCTAGTATGTCCCCTTTTCCTGAAAAATATACACTCAACATTGACATTCCAAAAACAATCTTCAGCTGCATGATTATTCCTCCCACAAAATCTGCAATTAATAAACATTCCCCCTCTAGTCATCCTTGTTCCTCCTTGCATTCAGATATCCTTGCTTCCATGGTATTGGTTTGGATTTTGGAAATTTTGGTAGGGCATTGGCAAGGTATATAGTGTTTGAGGGTATGACTGATTCGGGTAAGGGTGATTTTGAGTGTATGTTGGACCCCGAACTTTCGGTGGAAATTAGAAATATTAAAATGAATTCAATGAGTGTTTTGTATATGAATTGTGTTATAGATGCCTTTTTGTCTTAAGAAAATTTATGAGAAAAGAATTGATTAGTTTTGATGACTTCGATAATTGAGTAGATCTATGTGGATTATGAGAGTAAAATGAATGAGTTGATTGAAATGGATTTGAAGAATATGAAATAAATAGTGAAAGAGTGAGAATTTGAATTGAGAAAGTTTGGCCTTTTGGAGTAGAGAGTTGACTTTTGATTTAGGCAGATTTTTAGAAATTGATCTACATGAAATTGTAGCTTATGTTGAGAGCTTTTCGTAGCCATAAAGTATGCTATTTTTTGATATCGAGATTGAAAGTTATGATCTTTGAAAGTTGAGTGTATTTTACTTGATTTGAAAATGCTATTAAGAGTAAGATTGTGTATGACTTTTGTGAAAGAGAAATGTGTATGCGCATATCCTTTGGTGTTGAATTTGATGTGGGGAAATGACTTTGGAATAGTTTATTGGGGAGTTGAATTGTGTTTGAGATGAATTAGTTGAATAGTTTGTGGTAGTGGGTGAATATGTGAAGTTGATGTGTTGATACGTGAAGTTGATGTGTTGGAATGGTGTTTAGAGACTTCAATGGCAAATATGTATTGATTTAGATAGATTTAGCCAAAGTGGTATTAATGAAATTGGTAGATTATGTTTTTATCTTTCCATTGATATAAAGCACGAAAATTTTGGACAAGAGAATAGAAAGTTATGATTTTTTTGAAGTTCTGATGCTGTTTAGTGTGAAGCTGATCGACCAGTTAGTTTGTGTTGAGTTTTTGACCCATTTAGAGGTCGATTTGATTTTTAAGGCCTTCATGAAAGTTGTAGAGGGTTCTTTTACCTTTCTATAGACACTAAGTTTGTCAAATTTGGAGTTCTAGGTCAAAAGTTATGATGTTTGCAAGTTGAGGTGTTGTGTAAAGTTTTGAGGAGATTATCGATCGGTTATCATCGAGCTCATTTTTGACTCCTTTAAAGAATGAGATTGCCTTTGAGTCCTTCTTGAAAATTGTAGATCTTTCTTTTATCTTTTCAACAGTACTAAGTTTGTAAAATTCGGAGCTCGGAGTCAAAAGTTATGAGTATTAGAAGTTTGAAGGTCGGATTGGGTGCTAGCCGACCTCTGTTGGCCGACCTCTGTTGGCCGACCTCTGTTAACCGACCTCTGTTGGCCGACCTCTATTGGCCGACCTCTGTTGGCCGACCTCTGTTGGCCGACCGACCTCTGTTGGCCGACCGATCTTCGTTCTGGCCGAGCTTTGATTTTCTGACCGAGCTCTGACCTCCCTTCACTCTTTTGAGCATAACTTCTTCGTCTGATATCCGATCGATCTGGTTATTTTTGGAAATTAAAATAGAGACATGGGGCTACAAATGTTATGAAGGAGCCGAGCTATAATTTAGCTTCTAAGACTTCCAAATGCGGGTTGGAAGTTTGGTGTAGTGTTCAGTCTCTGTGTTGTATTTGGAGATATTTTGAGCTATAGAGCTCCGATCGATCTGATTCTTTTTGGAAATTAAAATAGAGACATGGATATACAAATTTTATGAAGGATCTGAGCTATGATTTAGCCTCTAATACTTCCAAATTCGGGTCGGAAGTTTGGTGTAGTGTTCAGTCTCTGTGTTGTAATGGCTGAATAGTGTTCAGTATTTTGGAGATATCTTGATCGGTAGAGCTCCGATCGATCTGATTCTTTTTGGAAATTAAAATAGAGACATGGGGCTACAAATTTTATAAGGATCCGAGCTATGATTTAGCCTCTAAGACTTCCAAATGTGGGTTGGAAGTTAGGTGTAGTGTTCAGCCTCGGGTCTGAAGAACAAACTTTAGTATTTTGGAGATATCTTGAGTTATAGAGCTCCGATCGAGCTGATTCTTGAAGCGATGGATTTGTAAGACATAGAGGGACATTTATATAGAATAAAGTTTTGTCAAATTACTTCAGCTACCTGATCGAAATAAGGAGACAAGATGTCAGTTCTTAGGAAGGACATTGTTGGAAGATCACTTAAGCTGTTATGTTATAAGACTTACATGTAAGGGCAAATTGCACATTATGCACTCATTAATGACAAGTTGGTAAATATGAAGAGTGAGCTTTAGTATATATAAGGAGAATGCATGACACTTAGACAGAAAATCAGCAAGAGAAGAAAAGAATAAGAAGAGAGGAGAATGAGAGGAGCTTCGGGAGAGAAGAAGAAAGAAAAGGGGAGAGAGATAGGGTTTGATTTTTAAGGGTCTTCAAGCAAGCTTTCCATGTTTCTTCATGAAGGAAAAACGTAGAGGATGATGAGAGCTCCAACATGAGCTAAGAAATCCGAAAATTTGTGAAGGATGAGGTAAGACCCGAAATTTCGATTCGTGAATTTTGGAAGATTTTTGGTTTAGAATCTTGGAAAATGATATGGGTTTGTGTATTATGGAGTCAATTTTGGTGATTGCTTAGTATTATGGGTTTAATTTTGGATGGAAATTAATTAGGGTTATGCCCAATTTTATGAATTGGGGTTTTTAAAAATTGGTGATTTAGATGGCTTGTTTATGTGTGAAATTAGTGTTTTCTCAGTTCAATATTAAGGATTATGTTATTTATGAGATTGAATTCGTGGGAAATTGGTGTAGGGAATTTTCAATTGAAAGAAAGAAAGACGCAATGGTCAAATTGAAGCATTGGACAAGCTTCAAGCATGGAAATGAGGTAGGTACCTGTTTATAATAAAATTTATAAGCCACTACTGCTTACTTTAAACAAAGAGATTTTTTTGATTTCAATTGCATCATAAATGTTGCATCATTGTATGAATGATTTGAAAAAAATCATTATTGATTCGATACATGAACTTGTGATGAATTACAAAAGACATTGTGTTATGCATTGAAAGATTTTATGGCATTCTGTATATTCGGGAAAGAGCATTCGATAAATGGATTTGAGCATGATATGTGCTTCTGTGTGGGCGAGAGAGAACCTGTTTCGTTAGTCACGTGCACGTCGACATATAGATAGTCTTCTCCCGGCTGCCCGCTTGGGGCCACGAGATCCTGAGAAATCGGACTCGTTGTGTTTACGGTAAAACTTCGATTTTTCGTCGTATTTATGGAACTCTCGAGCCAATTGTGTACATTGCATATGTGAATTGTCAAGTTGATGCATTCATGTTTTGTAACCTATGGGTTTATGGCTAAAAGCCTAAAAATCATATGTTTTGCAAATTGCGATTTTGAATACGGCAAGAAAAGGACTTTTTGAAAATATGCTTTACGGATTTCAAAGAAATGTTTTCTAAGAACAGAAAAGAAAAAGAATTTCAAGGGTTTTGCTTATTTATTTGTTATAAACTGTTACCCACGAGCTATAAGCTCACCCCCTCCATTCTCATCCACAGGTGATGAGAAGAAGATCGGGTAAAGAAAATTGAAGATTTCTGTTTGCATGTGTTTATATTGTATTATTGTTAAGTTAGGTGGTTGCTGAGAAGTCTAAAATTGTTGTGTATTGTGTACTTTGGTTTAGGGTTATGGGTAATGTATAAGGCTTGAAAATGCCACTATGATTTGTATAAAGCTTTGATTTATGAAATGGGGTATAAATTGTAATTGAATTATGAGATTTTGATGAGGCTATTGAGTTATGGTATTGCACATGGGTATGTTATATAAATTTTGTATGTTCAATTGAGATATAAGCATGATTTGTATATGGAAAAATGTGAATGAACGTGTATTGGACATTGGATAGTGAGATTGTATGTGGATGTATTTGGATTAAGGAATGAGAAAAGAGAGAAAAGAAAAGGAAAAAAAAATTATATCAGATTTTGGACAGTTTAAGTCTAAGGTTTCCAACACGACAGTGATTCCTAAAATATTTGTTCACGGATGTCGGAAATTGATTTTGTTTCGCTTTGATCTTAGATCTGTCGTTGCTTCGCGAATCTGTTAATCGATTTGTTGCTTCCGCTTTGTGTTATTTGATTCACCTTCGGATTCGATTTATCAGATTTGGCAATTGATTCGTATATGATTTTGCTTCCGCCTTGTGTTCCTTTCTTTCGATTTTTCCTTTCATATCTTATTCGCTTTCCGTTTCTCGGGTTGGGATCCGATTTCCGAATCGGGTCACAACAGTGTAGGTATGAATCTGATGTGGTGGTTGATGGTTGTGAGGCTGATTTGGTAGATGGTTTTGAACTTGTACTGGTTTTGAATCAAAAGGACTCTGGTTTTGTAACAACCCACCCTCACTGGGTAGGGTAAAATAGTAATTTAGAAAGGGGCCGAGAGTGTTTAATATCGGGTTACAATATTTATGCATATCATTGCACGTGTATAGTGAAATTGCACATGAACTTGACTGTACATGCATTCATGATATTTTCAGGTATTTGTGCCAAAATGGAATGTGGTTGTGAATTACGTGGTCATTGTATTTGAAAAAAAATATTTGGAGTGAGTCTTTATGTGTTTTATATTTTCAAGAAATTTTAGGAGTTTTACTGGACTTTTTTGGAGAAAATTCCTGGACTGAAAAAACCGTCAAGTGGCAAACCGGTTGATTTTCGGTATCGAAAATTTCTGTCCAATGGTACTGGACTATTGGGTGCATTATATTGGGACCGAAATTGGGACCCTTGAAAATGGTTTGACAATTTGATTATTTTTTTATTTGTTTGGATTATTTTTATCAAAGATCATTTATTAATTTTGTTTTTTCTTCCTTAACTTGGACAAGTGTCCCAAACTCATTAAATGGTCTTGTTTATTCCATTCACCCACGGCTCTTTCAACCCATTTGCAACAAATGAAAGATTTCCCTTGCTTTTGTGTAGTTCTCCTCTACCGAAACTCTCCTCTTCTTCCTCTTCATTAATTTTTCAAAAATCCTCCAACTTAAGTGCTTTCTTTACAAGCTTAAACCTCCTACTTCCTTATTATGATGGTGATTGTACATGTGGAGTGAAGTGGAGAAGTTGATGTTAGGTGAAGAAGTTAAGAGTTGAAAAGCTTGATTTGGTAAGATTTTAATTATGCTTTTGAAGTAGTAGTGGTTAGATGCATTAATTGGGAATTTTGATGCATTAATTATGATTTATGATGCACTAATTTCATGAAACCTATGTTTGATTTATTGGGTATAAGCTTATGCTTGTGTAAGAGTTAATGAGATTGAATATGATTAGTGTGTAAATTGTGTATGTTGAAGTGATTCTAGCAATGTTAGATGACTAATATTCAAAAGAAATTGATTGAGTATGGATGCTGCAATTTTGAGGGTTTATGTTGAACTAAAGTGTTTGATGAAAGTTAGGTTGAATAGGTGGGTAAATTGAGTGCTAATTGAAGTAGAATTGACAAGGGAATGAAAGGAATTGAATTGAGTATCAAAGCTGGAAATTGTCGTTTGTACATGGTTTAATGTTTTTGCTATAACTAGTTGTGTGTTTAAGCAATTGAGGTGAGGTTTGTCCTCAATTAAAATTGAGAAATTTGGCTACAATTTATATGAAGGAAGTTCTGCCCCATTTTGATGAGAAGAGTGTTGAATCTTGCTTTGAAAGTGAATGACATGGGCTGTATGAACAGTACCCAAATGAGATGACCTGAAACTTTGGTGCATTTTTTTGGATTGCTTTAGGAGGAATTGGGGAAATTGGTCTTAATGAAAGTTGAAGCCTGTCATGCTATCTTTCCATTTCCACTGATTTTACAATTTTTCGATATGTATATTGTGAGTTATGACCTGTGAATGTTGGCTGTTTATGTGCATTATGTTGGAACCTAGCCATAAGTGTAGGTTTTGTGAGTATTGTGATTGGAAGCAAATTTAGAGATTTCTGTGATTTGAATTGGCTCAAGTGATCTTCTGGAACGTTGTATAGGAAGCAATTATCTTGAAAATGAGATATACTATACTATTTTTGGATATCATAAATGGGAGTTATGAATTTTCAAAGATTGGACTTAAGTTAGGTCATCGACTAGTGATCAGGGCAGCCACTTGCATGACAGTTTTGAGTTTGTTAGAGATGATATTGGCTGTTAAGCCCTTCATGATAAGTGTATTATTCTGTTTGATCTTTTCATGGGTATAAAGTATGTAATTTTTTGACATTTGTGCAAGGAGTTATGCTTTCTAGAAAATTGCTGTTCAGTTCAGGTGGTTTCAGTGGGCAGAATCATTCATTGAATTGTTTGGCCTACTTAGCAATTGAATTTGATTTCATGTTGTTCATAAAAGTTGTAGGTCACATTCTGATCTTTCATTTGGAATAAATCGTGTAATTTTTAGCAAAGGTAATGAGAAGTTATGGATTTTACAAAATGTTGCACTGTTTTGAGAGGCATTGTGAAGGCAGTAATTTTGAGTGTATTTTTGACACCCTCAGAGGTGCAATTAGTTTTTGTGTCCTTCATGAAAAATGTAGAGCTCTCTTTTATCTATGACATAGAACTAATTTTGTCCAATTTGAAGTTTGGAGTAAGGAGTTATGTCCTATGGAAGTTGGCATGTTGGAGAAAGTTGTGCAGATCTGTCATTGTAGTAGTGTAAGTCGACTAGCACATGCACAGTAGTGTAAGTCAACTTGTAGTCTCAGGTAAGTCGACTTAGGATCCTCCGCCTAGTTGACTAGGACATGCAACTTGTCCGTCCGACCTCCGATTGATCTGATTCTCGAGGTATCGGATTCGTGAATCATTTAATTTCATTTCTATGATGAATTGAAAAATTTTAGAGGCGAAATTGACGGAAATGAGTTAGGTCAAAGTGATGGGATCGGGTAGCAAGTTTTGGACCTTTTGACGTCCGAATTGAGCTATTGAGGTGTCTATGGTTTCTTTGGACATAGGGGAACTTTTTTACAGTGTGATTTATGGAATGATACCGGGAATGTCACGAACATGCATTATACACATTTTCATTGATACATGTGCATCTTTAAATAGTTCTGCCTGTACATTTGGTAATGTGTATGCAATTGCACTGTTATAGAGGCTCGTTTGGAACGTCAACCTACCAACGTTGCTGGGACTTCCAGGTATTAGCTCGGAAGTACAGGTGAGTAACCTAGATGGTTCTCTCAATTATTATATGTCTAATGGGGAATAATGGTGGGGTTAGTGATTGTGTTTGTTTATGACTGGGTTCTGGACACGGATGGTCCGATGAAGTGGGAGATTTGACATAGAAGTGTCCTTTATGTGTGCTGATTGTCAAATTGCTTGCTATTACTGTGCTTCATTGCGTTGCCTCTACTGTGACAGACTGTTTTATATTGACTGTGATATATTGGGCATATGCATTTCATATACAAATGCACGATCGGATAATAACAGTTGTGACCAGAGTCGCCACTGATACTAAAAAAGAGCCTCGAGCTCGAAGGGAGATAGTGCATACCCAGAGGACTCTCCTACTCCTAAGAAGCGTCTACTGTCTGCTGTTTACTATTTAAGCGCTCGGTCACAACACTGAAATAAAATAGGAAAGTGTCACATATGCATTGCATCCACAGTTGATTGAATACTGTAAATGGGAACAAGGCAAGAGTGCCTTCTGTAATTGTGAATTTCTTTTGTATAATGATATGGTACTTCTGACTTTGTTATTATGAACTGAACTGTGAATTGCTTGTTTGATGCATGAATTGGGTGAACCATCGATGATGGTTCCTCACTGAGTTCGCAAAACTCACCCAAAATTTGCAATCATTTTTTTCAGGCCTTGAAGAGTAGTCCGTTAGACAAACGGGAGTATGTCTATTACATACCAGTCGGAAATAGAGGTCGGGATCAGTTCATGTCTGCATTAGTGGCATTCAATTCTTGTAAAAATGTATATTTCTGCAATTTCTGTAAAATAGTGCTTGTAGTTCAGTGGGCGCCAAGTGGCTATTGACATTCTTTTGATTGTGAAGTAAGTACTGAAAATGTTTATGATTAAAGTTGGGTCCAATGTGATTATGGATTTTTGTACATTCGATGGCTAAATACTGTGACTGTTTTATGATGACCTAAAATGTTTTAAATTTTTTTTATACTGAATGTTTGACGGTATTCGAGTACTCTAGCATACCACTCTCGTGAGGCACGGACTCAGATATCACCCACGATATCGGGTTGGGTCTTCATGGGAGTGGGTGCTATATGTGGTATCAAAGCCCAGAAGTACGATTGTACATGGGCATTCCGAAATTTGTGTTAAGTTACATGCATTTTGGTCATGTCAAAGTAGACAGTAGCAACTGATCCCTAGTTGAGTCTCATGAGCATGTATAAAGTGTTTAAGTTTATATAAATAGGGCGGAAAGTGATGGTATATCTTAACGGAAGGTTGTGGATGTGTAGAAATGAGAAATTGTACATGATTTGATATGGCAGATAACGATATGAGCCAATGAGGGTGTATGGGCCATTAAGAATGGGGAAGGAACAATGGACAATGATATTCATGTTGTAATGTGATTGTAAACCCTTAAAGATGATATGAATGTAAATACATGGGTATGGGCTGCTTCAGGAAAGAAGTGATATCAAACCAATTACTGAGACATAAAGTGGATAAAGCGAGTTGAATGAAAACGAAAATTTCTATAATCTGAAGAGGTCAAAGTTGCACATGAGAGGAATATCGGTTAAAGTGATAAAAGTATGATGTGATGCTAAATATGCCTATGCGAGATTAAAAGTTCAGGCTAACTAGGTATTTACGATTCTGAATTGTGATTTTATATGCATAGAGACACGACGAAAGTCTCGAGGGCTAAATTGGGTACATGGTTTAGAATTTCTATCATGGTGATTGTTTTGAGAATTTGGAAACATTAGGCATACTGAGACATTTCGGAACTGTACGGATCAATCCAATTCGAAGATAAGAAGAATATATGTGGAAAGAATGAGACTAAAATGTACAAGCTCGGTTACAGGAATAAATTTTTCTTTATGACCATGAAAGGTTCGATTCGGATACGAAATGAATGTTGTATACTTGTGTAATTGAGACCAAAATTTTAGGATGCCCAAGTCTCTATGTGTCTGAACTGATTCTGGACGATAAAGTGTGGATAATTGGCAATGAGAAAAAGTATATGGTTTGACAAGGTAGATAGAAATTCACTATATGGTGTTGGTGTGTACCTTATAGCATAATGATATTGATCTTGGACTATAATGTTCTACCTCAGAATCTATAAAAAAAGAAAAAAAAGAAAAAGGAATATATACAAATGATTTTACAAGTGAGGATAAGTAATAAGTGGTGTGTAGTACGGAGATTATAGAAATACGCCAAAGTTTGGATTTTTAATTATACACGCGATTAAGGAAGAAATACTGAATCAATAGAAGAGGAGTGACCGCGCTTATAATGTTATATGAAATGATGTTGTTTTCAAAGAGGTAAATGCTGGGAAATTGAAATAGAATCACTGGTAAGATATGTGTTTCCATGAGAAAGAAAGTACGGGGCATGATGATGGCCTACACAAAATATGATTTTGTGATGATCATATGGGAAATCCCCATTCATGGATAGGAACAAGGATAGAAATGTTATCTAGAAACAATTGGAATGTATATAGCATTAGTGAATGTTCTTACTTGGAAACTTGACGTGAATGCAATTTGGCGAGATGTAAGGATTTTGGAAGATATATACATTACCTAATACCTTATGGCGAGGGTGTTTTGACCTTCTTCATCATGATATGTCTTGATCTTATCGAAACCCTAGGAAATCTTATTGAGATCCTATACAATGTGGAAGCTAATTTTTGCGAAGTGCTACAACTGATTAATAAGAAAGTATAGGAACTGGAATCATGAACAATATGGAGGGAAAATGAAAAATGACCAATGAAGGAACAAACCCAAATGACCAAATAGTGAGTTAAAAGTGAATATTGGAGTTGCATTCGATGCAAAGAGTCATGCATAGGAGTTAGAAGGGGGTATTGAGAGTGTATATAGTTTGTTGATATAACGTATCCCACTATATAAGTGGATTTGTGAATTTGAGAGAAAATTTGGTTCATTTGCTAATTAAAGAGATGAATTATGGGCACAGGGACCCCATGTTGTAGATTAACGTGATTTCAGTTACATGATAGCAATTAATGATTATGATCATAGATCGTATTCTGATTGTGCTTTAGAAACGTAAGATGAGATTTTGATTAATTGTGATATCATATGTAAGTCGCATCAGTGAGGAGATCCCAACAAATGTTTGAGGAATTTATGACCTCCGTATTGATGATACTGTTTTGAATTGGAGATTTTGTAGGAAATATATCACATTTCCTATTAGTGATTTCGATACGATTGTTTGCAACACTATAAAGTGATTCGTGTACTGAGGAATTTTTTTGTCTCGGGAGCTTAAGTCATCTATTCAAAAACTTGAAATGTGTTATACTAGTACTTGGTTCGAAAATGTGGAGACACCGATGAGAATAATATCATTTGTTATTTGGGATTGGAGATTTCCATACAATGATGTTTTATAGCTGGGACTATAAGAAAGTAATTTCATATGCATTGAGATGACTATCGTCCCATGCGCTGATTACTGAATGCATGGAGTAGAACTTGTTACAGTAGTGATTACTTCGTTAGTTGGAGACATGATAGGTGCAGGGGAATTCATTATAGAGGTTGACAGAACTGAATCTTCGATTGAGACAATGAATAGAGTTATAGAAAGATGTTGACTAAGCAAATGAGTACTTCCCGTAAAGCTAGTGTTGTACATCGGTGTATTGAACATAAAATCCGATAATGGTATAAAACAAATTGTGATATTGAGGTCACCATTACTACTGCATTAAAGAGCACAGGAAGTCGAGTTGAAGTTTGGGCAAACTGAAGTACTTTTAAAAGTTGAGTTTAAGCTTAGTCTCACAAGACCCCAAATTGGTGATTCATAAATTTTGGCTCTCCCTGTGAAGTTGATAATGAATTCAGATTCTGAAGATTGAATACGGAAATGTGACTGTGTGATTAAAATACAGAGGACATTGCCTTGACTAAAATAGTCAAGAACCGTATTAAATCGAAAGTCTTAATGGGTGGCGAACATGTGATTGGTTTGCAATCAGTTATGTATCAAGGAACTGACAAAGCCTAAATTGAGGAGTTAGAACTTGTAAATTTTATCGGGGAGTTTAATTGAAAATAGACCCAATTTGTGAGTAAATGATACGATAAAGGAGGATTAAGCACTGTTAGTAGAAACATAAGGAACAATCGAAGCTCTATGGTCTAGTAAGAGTACGCCGAAAGAGCAATTGTTGATAAAGAATGTAGAACTGAGTGACTACACATTTGAGTTGCCAGTAGTCTTAATTATCAGAGACGAATGTAAAGATTATATTTTTGAGGTCTTAGGAACATGGGATTAAGTTCTCATGTAAGTTACTACAAATACAATAAGCATTAATTTGGTGACACCATTAGAATTTTCTATGAGGCATTGGACGACAAAAAGAGTCATTCGCCATTTCATTGCGGAGAGAGAACCTAGAAAAATGATTACTTTTAGTGAGTGAAATGAGTATAGAATCAAACTGAAGTGACTTATGAAAGCTGAATGGGTTGGATGAGGTGGAACCAAATCGGACAGATGAAATATAGTAAAATGAATATACGAATTGAGTGCGTGAACACTACAAAATAAGGAATTGGCAAAGGAGAGATGAATCTGAAATAAGAGTCAATGAGATATGAAGGATAAATGAGTTAGAGATGAGGTATTTTGTAAGTATCACTGGAAAAAAGGTATCAATGAAGCTATATGAATTGGGCTGTATGTTATTGGTGAAAGAGGTATTGGATTTATAATACGTGATAAGTGAATAGGTGCGGAAAGAACGATCTGATCCTTAGCATACGAAATAAAGTTAGTGTCTACTCTGAAATAGTCAAGTGAGATAGTTAAGAAAGTGTGATGGGATTGAGAGACCTATCGGATTCATTCAATAAAGTTTGATGAAAGAAACTGCCCGTTTCCTTAACCTAATATTAATTTCGAGGATGAAATTTTTTATTAGGAGGGGGGAGTTGTAACATCCCACCCCCACTGGGTAGGGTAAAATAGTAATTTAGAAAGGGGCCGAGAGTGTTTAGTATTGGGTTGCAATATTTATGCATATCATTGCACGTGTATAGTGAAATTGCACATGAACTTGACTGTACATGCATTTATGACATTTTCCGGTATTTGTGCCTAAGTGGAATGTGGTTGTGAATTACGTGGTCATTGTATTTGAAAAAAATTATTTGGAGTGAGCCTTTATGTGTTTTATATTTTCAGGAAATTTTAGGAATTTTTATGGACTTTTTTGGAGAAAATTCCCGGACTGAAAAAACCGTCAAGTGGCGAACCGGTTGATTTTCGGTATCGAAAATTTCTGTCCAATGGTACTGGACTATTGGGTGCATTATATTGGGACCGAAATTGGGACCCTTGAAAATGGTTTGACAATTTGATTATTTTTTTATTTGTTTGGATTATTTTTATTAAAGATCATTTATTAATTTTGTCTTTTCTTCCTTAACTTGGACAAGTGTCCCAAACTCATTAAATGGTCTTGTTTATTCCATTCACCTACGGCTCTTTCAACCCTGTCTTGTTTATTCCATTCACCCACGGCTCTTTCAACCCATTTGCAACAAATGAAAGATTTCCCTTGCTTTTGTGTAGTTCTCCTCCACCGAAACTCTCCTCTTCTTCCTCTTCATTAATTTTTTGAAAATCCTCCAACTTAAGTGCTTTCTTTACAAGCTTAAACCTCCTACTTCCTTATTATGATGGTGATTGTACGTGTGGAGTGAAGTGGAGAAGTTGATGTTAGGTGAAGAAGTTAAGAGTTGAAAAGCTTGATTTGGTAAGATTTTAATTATGCTTTTGAAGTAGTAGTGGTTAGATGCATTAATTGAGAATTTTGGTGCATTAATTATGATTTATGATGCACTAATTTCATGAAACCTATGTTTGATTTATTGGGTATAAGCTTATGCTTGTGTAAGAGTTAATGGGATTGAATATGATTAGTGTGTAAATTGTGTATGTTGAAGTGATTCTAGCAATGTTAGATGACTAATATTCAAAAGAAATTGATTGAGTATGGATGCAGCAATTTTGAGGGTTTATGTTGAACTGAAGTGTTTGATGAAAGTTAGGTTGAATAGGTGGGTAAATTGAGTGCTAATTGAAGTAGAATTGACAAGGGAATGAAAGGAATTGAATTGAGTATCAAAGCTGGAAATTGTCGTTTGTACATGGTTTAATGTTTTTGCTATAACTAGTTGTGTGCTTAAGAAATTGAGGTGAGGTTTGTCCTCAATTAAAATTGAGACATTTGGATACAATTTATATGAAGGAAGTTCTGCCCCATTTTGATGAGAAGAGTGTTGAATCTTGCTTTGAAAGTGAATGACATGGGCTGTATGAACAGTACCCGAATGAGATGACCTAAAACTTTGGTGCATTTTTTTGGATTTCTTTAGGAGGAATTGGGGAAATTGGTCTTAATGAAAGTTGAAGCCTGTCATGCTATCTTTCCATTGCCACTGATTTTGCAATTTTTTGATATGTATATTGTGAGTTATGACCAGTGAATGTTGGCTGTTTATGTGCATTATGTTGGAACCTAGCCATAAGTGTAGGTTTTGTGAGTATTGTGATTGGAAGCAAATTTAGAGATTTCTGTGATTTGAATTGGCTCAAGTGATCTTCTGGAAAGTTGTATAGGAAGCAATTATCTTGAAAATGAGATATACTATACTATTTTTGGATATCAGAAATGGGAGTTATGAAATTTCAAAGATTGGACTTAAGTTAGGTCATTGACTAGTGATCAGGGTAGCCACTTGCATGACAGTTTTGAGTTTGTTAGATATGAAATTGGCTGCCCTTCATGAGAAGTGTATTATTCTGTTTGATCTTTTCATGGGTATAAAGTATGCAATTTTTTGACATTTGTGCAAGGAGTTATGCTTTTTAGAAAATTGCTGTTCAGTTCAGGTGGTTTCAGTGGGCACAATCATTCATTGAATTGTTTGACCTAACTAGCAATTGAATTTGATTTTATGTCGTTCATGAAAGTTGTAGGTCACATTCTGATATTTCATTTACATAAATCTTGTAATTCTTAGCAAAGGGAATGAGAAGTTATGGATTTTACAAAATGTTGCACTGTTTTGACAAAATGTTGCACTGTTTTGAGAGGCATTGTGAAGGCAGTAATTTTGAGTGTATTTTTGACACCCTCAGAGGTGCAATTAGTTTTTGTGTCCTTCATGAAAATTGTAGAGCTCTCTTTTATCTATGACATAGAACTAATTTTGTCCAATTTGAAGTTTGGAGTAAGGAGTTATGCCCTGTGGAAGTTGGTATGTTGGAGAAAGTTGTGCAGATTTGTCATTGTAGTAGTGTAAGTCGACTTGGATAAGTCGACTAGCACATGCACAGTAGTGTAAGTCGACTTGTAGTCTCAGGTAAGTCGACTTACACATGCATAGGAGGGTAAGTCGACTTAGCATCCTTTGTCTAGTCGACTAGGACATGTAACTTGTCCGTCCGACCTCCGATTGACCTGATTCTTGAGGCATCGGATTCGTGAATCATTTAATTTTATTTCTATGATGAATTGGAAAATTTTAGAGGCGAAATTGACGAAAATGGGTTAGGTCAAAGTGATGGGACTGGGTAGCGATTTTAGGACCTTTTGACGTCTGAATTGAGCTATTGTAGTGTCTATGGTTTCTTTGGACATAGGGAAACATTTTTACAGTGTGATTTATGGAATGATACCGGGAATGTCACGAATATGCATTATACACATTTTTATTGATACATGTGCATCTTTAAATAGTTCTGCCTGTACATTTGGTAATGTGTATGCAATTGCACTGTTATAGAGGCTCGTTTGGAACGTCAACCTACCGACGTTGCTGGGACTTCCAGGTATTAGCTCGAAAGTACAGGTGAGTAACCTAGATGGTTCTCTCAATTATTATATGTCTAATGTGGGGAATAATTGTAGCACCCCCATACCATAGGATATGTATCGGGACGCCCGTAGGTCATTCCGACACACACCCTACGATAAGGATGCGCTACAAACAACCACTAACACTCCACATGGCATCAAAATCATAAAGCATTAATATGAAATCCACTAATTTTTGAAACCATAAATTTTCATTTCATAACCTCAAAGCAGTAAATTTACACAACTGGTATGTTCTGTACATTACTCCAAAAGAAAATCAAACAAAAAGGCTAGCTAGGTCATCCCTCAAAAAGTGCCAGCTGACCGACCTGTGTGCCATGACTTCTCTTGCCAACTCAATCTACACGGCAGGAAAAGTCCCTCTGGAGCTTAAGTCTACTCTCTCGGTCCTGAAAAATAATTTACAATTTTGGGTGAGTTTGCGAACTCAGTGAGGAACCATCATCGATGGTTCACCCAATTCATGCATATACACATATATAACACAGCTACGCACAATTATCTCACCAAATCACATTTAGTAGTACCACATAATTTTCATACCAATCCAAAGAATCAATTCAAATGCACATGGAATGTGTATGAGACGCTTTTCCAATTTATTACGTTGTTGTGACTGAGCGCCTGAAACTGTCCCTATTAAGGGCGCATTACACGGTGAGCCATAGGCTCGAATCACTATGGGCTCAAGGCCCAATCCAGTTGAGCTTTAAGCTCTCGTTGGGCGCTCTTGGTCACAACTGCCAATTACTGATCATGCAATTATGCATGAAGTGCATATGTCCAAATAAAACAACACCAACATCATATCGATCCCAATTCAACATATACACATAAGTCTCGTATGTAATTGCAAGAAAATCACATATGACACTTCTATGTCGAATTTCCCAATCCATTTGGGACCTCCGTCCGCAATCCGCATACAAACAAACACAATTTTCTCACCATTATTCTCCACGGGTTCTAAGTGCGTAATTATAAACACTTACTAACCGAGGAACCATCTAGGTTACTCACCTAATAACTTCCGAGCTAATGCCGGGAAGTCTCTGCAACGTCCGTGGGATGACGTTCCAACTGAGCCTCTATAACAATTAAAATAAGTAAACGTTACCAACTGAATAGTTAAAAATATCAAACAATGCACATAGAATAAGTAAAACGTGTATAATGCATGTTCATGGCATTCCCGGCCCTAATCCAAAATTTTCCCATAAAAAAAATTCGTCTAAAAAAATTAAAAACCTATTGGCACTGACGGTGCACAATTCGGACCTCTATAGGTCCCCAATTAAACAAAACAGTGATTAAAGGCTCCGTTACCCGGGGCCACGTCAATTTTCCCTTTAAAAATTCCCAATTTCTCGCAAAATGAAATTCAATGTGTCATAAATCCGATGCCTCAAGAATCAGGTCAATCGGACATCGGACGGAAAAGAAATTGACAAAAGAAGCAAGAAATCCTAAAATACCAATTAACAAATAAAATAATAAAATAAAATAAAAAAGAACCAGTCTCGCTGGGGCGAGACGTCGCCCTAGCGGGGCAGACTCATCCGGCCTCGTCGCTAGGGCGAGGCGTCGCCCTAGCGATGCCGACCCTCACTAAGCCTCGTCACTAGGGCGAGGCGTCGCCCTAGTGATTAGGCGTGATTCATCTTCCCATTTCTCCTTTTTTCTGATTTCTAATCCAACTTCCAACATCAATAACTTATTGCACACAATTCGGAAAATTACCAACTATATCTCATTGGAAAGATCATGAAACCCTCTACAATTCTCAAGAAGACCATAAAAATCAATTTCACCCCTAAGGGTGTCAAAAATTCCATTAAAGCTACTGCCTACTCAAATCCCATTAAAACAGAACAGTACATTGCAAATTCCATTCCTCTCTGATTCTTCAGCCAAAAATTACCACATAAATATGCTCAATAAGTTCACAATGTCACCTACAACTTTCGTGAACAACCCAAAATCAAATTCCATAACTAACTAGGTCAAACAATTCAACAAAGAATCAGTCTACTGAAATCAACTAATCTGGACAGTAATTTTCCAAACAACATATCTCTTAGTACAAATGTCACCAAATTCACTACATTATACCCCTGAAAAGATAAGATCACCAAATTCAAGTTTCATGAAGAACTCAAACTCCAATTCGATTTCTATCAAGTTCAAATCTATTATGCAAGTTACTGCCATTATCAGCAATTCACAACCTAATGCAGGGTCAGTTTTTGCAAAATCATAACTCCCAACTCTGACCTCTAAAAATTACACACCATAAATCATTTTCAAGATAATTTCTTCCTATACAACTTTTTAGAAGATCACTCACACCAATTCAGTCCACAAAATTTTCTAAAATTGCTCCCAAGAAGAAAGCTCACAAAAGCAACACTTTGACTAGGTTTCTCCAAAAAGCATAAAACCAATCAATAGTAATCAGTTCATATCTCCCAATATACAACTCGAAAATTAGCAAGATCAGTGGAAATGGAAAGCTAACTCAATATGCCTCAACTTTAATAAAGACCATTTTTCCTAGTTCCATACCAATTAATTTAGAAAAATCAACAAAGTAATCAGGTCATAACTGTGGGTACTGTTCACAGGCAATAAAACAGTAACTTTCCATGCAAAATTTCGCCCTTCTAGCATTACAATTTAACAACACCTATTTCACACAAAATTGTAGCCAACATCCCAAAGTTTAATTGGGAACAAACTTCACCTCATTTTCACACCTACACAATAAGTTATGATCAAAACATTCCAATAGGTCAAACACCAATTTTCCAGATTTCAACATTACCCTAACTCCTATCACTTCTAATATCAATAACACATCACTAAGCATCCATTCCTACCTCTAATTCAACCACAAATTTATCACAACATACACTTCTATAATGACACAAAAATTGGCAGCACCTACACAAATGATCTTCCTAAGTTTTCCATTCATCTAACCTTACAAACTCAATCCAAACCAACCCAAAATCAAGGAAAACTATAGTCTTTCATTCATCCATAACCAAGTATACATTTAAACCCATTCAGCCCTACTACTATGATGATCAACTACATGTATAAAGGATCTCCATGAATGCTTCTAACTACCAAAAGCATAAAAACAAACATCAATTACTCACCAATCAAGTTGCAAGTTCCAATTGCTTCAAATCTTCTAGTCTTTAACACTTTCAACTTATAACACTTAGAACAACCTAAACACCACTCACGGCTACCACTCCTCCACCCATACATATCATCTTCTTGACAAGGTTTAAGCTAGCCTTACATGGAAGGAAGAGGAGCAAGCCAAAAGAACAAGAAACTATCTTGTGTGAAGAAGCCACCAACGAAGGAAGAGGAAAAGCACACCAAGGAAGGAGAAAAGCAATGTTTTGATGAGTAATAAGCTTCCAAATGAGTCATATATTTTAAAAGAACAAGGAGGAAGTCATAGGTGATGATGAAAAGTCGATGGTGATGCATAGGATAGGACAAAATCTAGAAGCCACTTGGCTTTTAATGAATGGAAAAGACAAAAATGAATTAAACTCAATTAATTAAGCACTAATCCCACTTAAGCTCTAAACATGGCACTAACATAATTCCCACAATTATTTATTCACTAATCTCATGCCATTAGGCAATCCTTTTCAGTACAAAAAGGCTCACTCAGCCAGTCAGTTGGAATTTTCCGATCCGGGCAAGAACCCCGAAAAATTCCAGAAAAATTTCCATAAATCCCTAAAAATGTAAAACAATTTATGGCGCACTCCAAATAATTTTTCAAATACAACTTTCACAAAAGATCCCAATTAGACACTTATGCCGGAAATGTCATGAATACATGTATACCATGTGCATGTGCAAAACAATCATCAGTTATAGAGGCTATATGATGTATGTTCATGCCGAGTTATAATCCAATACTCCTAACCCGTCCCAATTTACTAAAATACCCTTCCCATCGGTGATGGGATGTTACAATTCTCCCCTCCTAAAAAAAAATTTCATCCTCGAAATTCTTACCTGGTTGATCGAAAAGATGAGGATACTGTCTCCTCATATGCTCCTCGGTCTCCCAGGTAGCCTCCTCAGTCGAGTGGTTCCTCTAGAGAACTTTCACCAGTGGAATACTCTTGTTCCTCAATTGCTTCACCTGTGACCCGATAATCTGTATAGGTTCCTCTACATAACTCAGATTACTAGAGACCTCAATCTCCTGAGCCAGTATCACATGTGTCGGATCGGACCGATATCTCACGGAGCATACTCACATGGAAGACGCTATGCAACCGAGACATCTCACTCGGTAAAGCTAGCTTTGAGGCCAAAGGTCCTATCCTCTCAAGTGATCTCATATGGACCAATGTACCTAGGGCTTAACTTACCCTTTTCCCAAATCTCAAGACACCACGCCACGGTGACACCGTAAGAACACTCTATCGCCTACATTGTACTCAATGTCCCTCCTATCCGATCCACATAGCTCTTCTGTCATCCCGAGCCGCTTTGATGCGACTCGAATCGATTTCACCTTATCTACAAGATCCCTGAATCACTCGGGACCCTCAATCATCCTCACACCCTCTTCATCCCAATACAAAGGCGATCTACACGGCGCCCATACAAGGCCTCATATGGTGCCATCCCGATGCTACTATGATAATGATTGTTGTATGCAAACTCAATCGAGCTAAATCATCGATCCCATGCTCCTCTCGAACTCCAATACACAAGCCCGAAGCATATCCTCAACAGTCTTAATTGTCCTCTCACTATGTCCATCTATCTGAGGATGAAACGCTGTACTGAAGTTCAGCCTAGTATCTATAGCAGACTGCAAACTCTGCCAGAACCTCGAAGTAAATATGGGATCCCTGTCAGACACTATCGACACTGGGACCCCATGCAGTCTCACTATCTCCGCCACATACTTACGGGCCAACTGATCCATGGTATTGTTCTCTCTTCGGCAAGAAATGGGCCGATTTATAATTGATCCACTATGACCCAGATAGCATCATGCTGCCTCGGCGTCCTAGGCAAACCCATAATGAAATCCATGGTAATTCGTTCCCATTTTCACTCTGGAATGGGCAACGAATGAAGCTTCCCTCATCGGAGCCCGGTGCTCACTTTAACTTCCGCACGTCAAACATCTAGATACAAACTCCGCTACCTGCTTCTTCATGCCGGGCCACCAGAAATGTTGCTTAAGAGTGTTATACATCTTGGTAGTACCAGGATGCATAGCATATGTGGCCATATGAGCCTCCTCCAATATCTCTCTCCTCAGATCATCCACACCAGGCACACAAAGCCTCTGCCCTATCCATAAAGTCTCATCTCTCACATCAAACTCAGAACTCGAATAAGCTTTTGCCTTCTCAATCAGTCTCACCATAACAGGATCCTTGTCCTGAACTCTCCTGATCCTGTCCAAGAGCATCGCCTCAATGTCAAAGTAGCCAATAAGACTCCATCCTCGCTCCAAAGTCATCTCGAACATTCAAAGCCCTCAATCAATCAAATTAGGCAACCTCATTGCACAATGAGCAGTATTAGTATGTGACTTCCTACTCGAGCATCCGCCACCACATTAGCTTTCCTGTGGTGATACTCGATAGTATGCAGTCATAGTCCTTCAACAACTCAAGCCATCTCCTCTGCCTCAAATTCAACTCTCTCTGCTCAAGAATATCTCAAACTTCTTGTGGTCATGAAGATCGAAAAGTCTCACCATATGTAATGCCTCCAAATCTTCGTGAGCAAACACGATCGCAGCCTAACTCTAAATCATGAACAGGATAGTTTACCTCGTGAGACCTCAACTGTCTCGAGGCATAGGCAATGACTCTTCCATGCTGCATCAAAACACACCCCAATTCTTGACGCGATGCATCACTGTATACCTCAAATCCTCCAGTCCCAGATGGAATAGCCAACACCGGTGCAGTAGTCAACCGATGTTTCAGCTCCTCAAAGCTCTTCTGACACTCCTCAGTCCATCTGAATGACACATTCTTCCTCAGAAGTTTTGTCAGAGGGGCTGAGATCAATGAAAACCCTCGACAAACCTCCGTAATAACCGACCAACTGAGGAAACTCAAATCTCTCAAACATTCCTAGAGCTTCCCACTTCAAAGATCGCCTCCACCTTACTCGGATCCACCAATACCCTCTCCACCACTATATGTCCCAAAATATCACTGATCCACCAAAATTCACATTTATCAATTTGGCATACAACTCTCTCTCCTCATGGTCTGCAACACAATCCTCAAATGCTCACTATGCTCCGCTCTGCGTTCCTCGAATACACTAAAATGTCATCAATAAACACAATAACAAACCGATCCAGTAGGGCTGAAATACTTTATTCATCAAGGCCATGAAGGCTTCCGGCATTAGTCAACCCAAACGACATCACTAAAACTCAAAATGCCCGTACACGCTCCCGAAGGCACTCTTAGCACATCGGCCTCGCAATCTTCAATCGATAGTACCACGACCTCGATCCAACTTAGTGAACACCGAGCTCCTGCTGTCGATCAAATAAGTCATCGATCCTAGGCAGTGGATACTTATTCTTCACTGTCACCCGATTCAACTGCCTGTAATCGATGCACAGCCTCAAAGTCCCATCCTTTTTCTTCACAAACAAAACTGGAGCTCCCCATGGTGAAACACTAGGTTTGATAAAGCCCTTCTCCAACAACTCCTGCAACTGAGCCTTAAGCTCCCTCAGTTCCACAGGTGCCATCCTATATGGAGGTATAGATATAGGAGCAGTACCTAGAACGAGGTTAATAGTGAACTCTGTCTCCCGATCTGGCGGTAAACCCGGTAACTCATCAGGAAACACATCCGAAAATTTCCTAACCACGGGAATATCCTGAAGCTTCTGCTCAACTCTGGTGTCAACCACATAAGCCAGATATGCCTCACAGCCTCCTGCATCAATCTCGGGCACTAAGGAAAGAGATCATCCAGCCGGTATCGCTCGACTAACTCCTCTGAACACTGCTCTAGGCTGACCAGGAGACTCTAAAATAACCTCCTTGGTATAGCGTCCATAATAGCCCTATGGGCCGTCACCACCCATCCCGTAATCACATCGATCTCTCTCGGAGGCAACACTATAAGGTCGCGCCTCAACACTTGATCAACTGGATCGAGCATCCCTGAGACCTCTCCCAATGCAGTAGTAGTACCTAGAGGTGTACTCACCTCTAGCCCATATCGTAACATCTCCCGATCCCCATGCAATCTACATGCCATATGAGGTGTAATAAAGAATGTGGATCCAGGATCCAAAGAAAGCAAATGCCTCAATATCGTAAATAAGGAGCATACCACCACGACATCGGGGAATCTGGGCCTCCCGCCTCGTCATGGCATATACTGCTCGGGCGTGGTCGGTCGCCCGACCCTCACCCGCCTAAAGGATCCTCAGCTCTACCTCGGCCTCTACCTCGCCCTCTCAGATCGATCCACACCCGGATCCACCCACTCTACTCATTGCATCAGAAGTACTACTCCGGCTCGACCACTACCACAGATCGAGCTCCCAATGTACTGGGCAATCCCGAATCGATGATCCATGGAGCCGATTTAAGGCAAGCTCCAAATAATCGCCAACACTCTCCAAAGTGCCTCTTCTCAAGGTGCTCACAGAATGGGAGAATCGCCCAAAACCTCTCGCCATCGCCATCGCCATCGCCACTGTACAAATCTCCTCTCGTCCAAAACCCAACTGTTCGATCCTCCGAAGATCTGAAGGCCCCGCTCTGGCGCCGCTAAAACTCCTACCAGAGCCGCCTCGACCGTCACTAACTCTCTTCCTCTAGACCCTTGACCCATCTCTGCTGTCTACTGTCTCACAATCTGCTCCACTCTCACAAAGAAGAACTCTCAACTCTATAAAGGAGCCCATATCGATCGGGCCAATCTCGCACGGATCTCCGATTCATCCCATCTCAAACCTCCCAGCACCTATCCGCCTCGATGGAAACCACAGAGCAAGATATCCCATCAACTCATTAAACCTAACCTCGTACTCTGCCATCACATCCCACCTGTCTCACCTCAAAACTCCTCATCTTCATTTCCAGATACACCTTGGGCATATAATTGTCTCTAAAAGCCCTCGTAAAATCGCCATGTCGATAAGCAAGGTCCGGTGGTACCGCCTTAACACTCTTCCACCATGTATAAGCGGGGCCTGCGGAAGAGATATCACGAATCGAACCTCTCATCGAGTTCGCAATCCATCCGATCAAGGACTCTCTCGGTCCTTCCAACCATCCCTCGGCCTCGGTCTCAGATCGCCATAAGTCTACACTGCTTACGCAAAGAAATCATATCTCCTCTCCCGTCTCACGGGGACTCTAGAAGGTATCTCCTGAAATCGAGGCACCGAGGACTCTCTACTAGCTCCAACAGATCCCTGGTCAGCTGGTTGATCAATCTGATCACCAAATACGGATGACCTAAAACAAAACAAGAACTCTGATCAGTTTCTGCATTTGTCACAATAATTCAAGCCTAATTATGTACTAGTCCCAACAGATGCCAAACCATGCTCTGATACCACCTAATGTAGCACCCCCATATCATAGGATATGTATCGGGACGCCCGTAGGTCATTCCGACACACACCCTATGATAAGGGTGCGCTACAAACAACCACTAACACTCCACATGGCATCAAAATCATAAAGCATTAATATGAAATCCACTAATTTTTGAAACCATAAATTCTCATTTCATAACCTCAAAGCAGTAAATTTACACAACTGGTATGTTCTGTACATTACTCCAAAAGAAAATCAAACAATAAGGCTAGCTAGGTCATCCCTCAAAAAGTGCCAGTTGACCGACCTGTGTGCCATGACTTCTCTTGCCAACTCAATCTACACGGCAGGAAAAGTCCCTTTGGAGCTATAAGTCTACTCTCTCGGTCCTGAAAAATAATTTGCAATTTTGGGTGAGTTTGCGAACTCGGTGAGGAACCATCATCGATGGTTCACCCAATTCATGCATATACACATACATAACATGCCTACGCACAATTATCTCACCAAATCACATTTAGTAGTACCACATAATTTTCATACCAATCCAAAGAATCAATTCAAATGCACATGGAATGTGTATGAGACGCTTTTCAATTTATTACGTTGTTGTGAGCGCAAATGGTCCCATTAAGGCGCATACACGGTGAGCCATAGGCTCGAATCACTATGGGCTCAAGGCCCAATCACGTTGAGCTTTAAGCTCTCGCTATCGCTTCCGTCACAATCGCCAATTCTCGATCATGCAATTATGCATGAAGTGCATATGTCCAAATAAAACAACACCAACATCATATCAGATCCCAATTCAACATATACACATAAGTCTCGTACAGGTAATCGCAAGAAAATCACATATGACACTTCTATGTCAGAATTTCCCAATCCATCGGACCTCCGGTCCGCAATCCAGACACAAACAAACACAATTTTCCCACCATTATTCTCCACAGGGTTCTAAGTGCAGAATTATAAACACTTACTAACCGAGGAACCATCTAGGTTACTCACCTAATAACTTCCGAGATAATGCCGAGAAGTCTCTGCAACGTCCGTGGGATGACGTTCCAACTGAGCCTCTATAACAATTAAAATAAGTAAACATTACCAACTGAATAGTTAAAAATATCAAACAATGCACATAGAATAAGTAAAACGTGTATAATGCATGTTCATGACATTCCCGGCCCTAATCCAAAATTTTCCCATAAAAAATCCGCCTAAAAAATTAAAACCTATTGGCGGCGACGGTAGCGCAATTCGGACCTCTATAGGTCCCCAATTAAACAAAATAAAGGATTAAAGGCTCCGTTACTGGGCCACGCCAATTCCTTTAAAATTCCCAATTTCTAAAATGAAATTCAATGTGTCATAAATCCGATGCCTCAAGAATCAGGTCAATCGGACGTCGGACGGAAAAGAAATTGACAAAAGAAACAAGAAATCCTAAAATACCAATTAACAAATAAAATAATAAAATAAAATAAAAAAAGAACCAGTCTCGCTGGGGCGAGACGTCGCCCTAGCGGGGCTGACTCATCCGGCCTTGTTGCTAGGGCGAGGCGTCGCCCTAGCGATGCCGACCCTCACTAAGCCTCGTCACTAGGGCGAGGCGTCGCCCTAGTGACCAGGCGTGATTCATCTTCCCATTTCCCCTTTTTTCTGATTTCTAATCCAACTTCCAACATCAATAACTTATTGCACACAATTCGGAAAATTACCAACTATATCTCATTGGAAAGATCATGAAACCCTCTACAATTATCAAGAAGACCATAAAAATCAATTTCACCCCTAAGGGTGTCAAAAATTCCATTAAAGCTACTGCCTACTCAAATCCCATTAAAACAGAACAGTACATTGCAAATTCCATTCCTCTCTGATTCTTCAGCCAAAAATTACCACATAAATATGCTCAATAAGTTCACAATGTCACCTACAACTTTCGTGAACAACCCAAAATCAAATTCCATAACTAACTAGGTCAAACAATTCAACAAAGAATCAGTCTACTGAAATCAACTAATCTGGACAGTAATTTTCCAAACAACATATCTCTTAGCACAAATGTCACCAAATTCACTACCTTATACCCCTGAAAAGATAAGATCACCAAATTCAAGTTTCATGAAGAACTCAAACTCCAATTCGATTTCTATCAAGTTTAAATCTATTATGCAAGTTACTGCCATTATCAGCAATTCACAACCTAATGCAGGGTCAGTTTTTGCAAAATCATAACTCCCAACTCTGACCTCTAAAAATTACACACCATAAATCATTTTCAAGATAATTTCTTCCTATACAACTTTTTAGAAGATCACTCACACCAATTCAGTCCACAAAATTTGCTAAAATTGCTCCCAAGAAGAAAGCTCACAAAAGCAACACTTTGACTAGGTTTCTCCAAAAAGCATAAAACCAATCAATAGTAATCAGTTCATATCTCCCAATATACAACTCGAAAATTAGCAAGATCAGTGGAAATGGAAAGCTAACTCAATATGCCTCAACTTTAATAAAGACCATTTTTCCTAGTTCCATACCAATTAATTTAGAAAAATCAACAAAGTAATCAGGTCATAACTGCGGGTACTGTTCACAGGCAATAAAACAGTAACTTTCCATGCAAAATTTCGCCCTTCTAGCATTACAATTTAACAACACATATTTCACAGAAAATTGTAGCCAACATCCCAAAGTTTAATTGGGAACAAACTTCACCTCATTTTCACACCTACACAATAAGTTATGATCAAAACATTCCAATAGGTCAAACACCAATTTTCCAGATTTCAACATTACCCTAACTCCTATCACTTCTAATATCAATAACACATCACTAAGCATCCATTCCTACCTCTAATTCAACCACAAATTCATCACAACATACACTTCTATAATGACACAAAAATTGGCAGCACCTACACAAATGATCTTCCTAAGTTTTCCATTCATCTAACCTTACAAACTCAATCCAAACCAACCCAAAATCAAGGAAAACTATAGTCTTTCATTCATCCATAACCAAGTATACATTTAAACCCATTCAACCCTACTACTATGATGATCAACTACATGTATAAAGGATCTCCATGAATGCTTCTAACTACCAAAAGCATAAAAACAAACATCAATTACTCACCAATCAAGTTGCAAGTTCCAATTGCTTCAAATCTTCTAGTCTTTAACACTTTCAACTTATAACACTTAGAACAACCTAAACACCACTCACGGCTACCACTCCTCCACCCATACATATCATCTTCTTGACAAGGTTTAAGCTAGCCTTACATGGAAGGAAGAGGGAGCAAGCCAAAAGAACAAGAAACTATCTTGTGTGAAGAAGCCACCAACGAAGGAAGAGGAAAAGCACACCAAGGAAGGAGAAAAGCAATGTTTCGGATGAGTAATAAGCTTCCAAATGAGTCATATATTTTAAAAGAACAAGGAGGAAGTCATAGGTGATGATGAAAAGTCGATGGTGATGCATAGGATAGGACAAAATCTAGAAGCCACTTGGCTTTTAATGAATGGAAAAGACAAAAATGAATTAAACCCAATTAATTAAGCACTAATCCCACTTAAGCTCTAAACATGGCACTAACATAATTCCCACAATTATTTATTCACTAATCTCATGCCATTAGGCAATCCTTTTCAGTACAAAAAGGCTCACTCAGCCAGTCAGTTGGAATTTTCCGGTCCGGGCAAGAACCCCGAAAAATTCCAGAAAAATTTTCATAAATCCCTAAAAATGTAAAACAATTTATGGCGCACTCAAAATAATTTTTCAAATACAACTTTCACATAAATTTTACAAAAGATCCCAATTAGACACTTATGCCGGAAATGTCATGAATGCATGTATACCATGTGCATGTGCAAAATAATCATCAGTTATAGAGGCTATATGATGTATGTTCATGCCGAGTTATAATCCAATACTCCTAACCCGTCCCAATTTACTAAAATACCCTTCCCATCGGTGATGGGATGTTACAATAATGGTGGGGTTAGTGATTGTGTTTGTTTATGACTGGGTTCCGGACACGGATGGTCCGATGAAGTGGGAGATTTGACATAGAAGTGTCCTTTATGTGCTAATTATCAAATTGCTTGCTATTACTGTGCTTCATTGCATTGCCTCTACTGTGACAGACTGTTTTATATTGACTGTGATATATTGGGCATATGCATTTCATACACAAATGCATGATCGGATAATAACAGCCAGACCAGAGTCGCCATCGATATTGAAAAAGAGCTCGAGCTCGAAGGAGATAGTCATACCGGAGGGCTCTCCTACTCCCTAGATCGTCTCTTGTCTCGTTCATTTCTTTGCTTAAGCGCTCGGTCACAACACTGAAATAAAATAGGAAAGTGTCACATATGCATTGCATCCATAGTTGATTGAATACTGTAAATGGGAACAAGGCAAGAGTGCCTTCTACAATTGTGAATTTCTTTTGTATAATGATATGGTACTTCTGACTTTGTTATTGTGAACTGAACTATGAATTGCTTGTGTGATGCATGAATTGAGCGAACCATCGATGATGGTTCCTCACTGAGTTCGTAAAACTTACCCAAAATTTGCAATCATTTTTTTTAGGCCTTGAAGAGTACCCCGTTAGACAAACGGGAGTATGCCTATTACATTCCAGTTAGAAATAGAGGTCGGGATCAGTTCACGTCTGCATTAGTGGCATTCAATTATTGTAAAAATGTATATTTCCGCAATTTCTATAAAATAGTGCTTGTAGTTCAGTGGGGCCCAAGTGGCTATTGACATTCTTTTGATTGTGAAGTAAGTACTGAAAATGTTTATGATTAAAGTTGGGCCCAATGTGATTATGGATTTTTGTACATTCGATGGCTAAATACTGTGACTGTTTTATGATGACCTAAAATGTTTTAAAAAAATTTATACTGAATGTTTGACGGTATTCGAGTACTCTAGCATACCACTCTCGTGAGGTACGTACTCGGATATCACCCACGATATCGGGTTCGGGCCTTGCGGGAGTGGGGTGCTACAGGTTTTGTGTGTAGCTTGGAGGGTTTTCTGGTGTCCTAAATCTTTCAACCTTGAGTGCAAACACTTCCCCTTCTCTTCTTTTCCCATGTCTTTCCTCATGCATCTCCAAAACATTGAAGACTTGCTCCAAAGAAACTGAATCTGGGTCATTTGTGAACTGTCACTCCACAGGTGCTATACTTGTTTCAAACCTCAATGGCAATCTACGTAGGAACTTGTCCACCAACCTTTCTGTCCTTGTACTCTCCCCAAACTCCTTTAATTGTTCCACCAAATTCAAAAACCAACCTTTTGTTGTAGCTACATTTTCCTCATCCTTCATAGAAACGTTTTCAAAGCTTCTCAAAATCGCTTGTTTCTTCAGCCTTAAGGTTTGAGCTGATCCAACATACTCTACCTTAAGGGTATCCCATAGTTCTTTTGCACTCCTACAACTTGCATGCCTCAACAAGATTGACTCACTTACCACCGATCTTAAAAACACCAAGGCTCGAAAATCTCTGTCCCTATCTTGGTTCAGCCGTGTCTGATCTGCTTGTGTCATGGCTCCATGTTCCTCTGCTACTCCTTCAGTGACTACTCTCCAACAATCACTGATCCTTAGGCAATCTTCTACTCGAATGGCCCATGCTTTATAGTTATCTCCAGTCAACATCGGAATATTTGCCTGCATATTTTCTAAGTTCATCATCATCGGATTCATACCTGTCATTGTTCGGTTTGGTCCAGACTAAGTGATCCTTGAAGCTGTGATACCACTCTTGAAAATGCGCCTCCAGGAATTGAAAATAGCACCTTCCTTATGTAACCTGTCATGCTATAATGTTGGTTGAGGCCAAATATCGAACACCTTCTCTGCTGTTCACTCAAGTTTCAGCTGGCTGGAAACTTGAAGCTTCTGATCTTCAATTTGAGATTTTTGTGTATGATATGTCTCCAAACAATAACTCAGATTGCTCACTGGAAAATGTGAATGTATGTATGGAAGATGATTTTGTGTAAATTGAAAATGAGTGTAGCTCTTCTATAGCATCTGAATAATGAACTTCAATTTTGCAAATTCTGTGTGTATGAAATCTACTTCAACTATTCACTCTCCAACTTCTGACTTTTTGAATGAACTAAAATGATGTGAAAATATAACTAAGAGAATAAGAAAACTGATTTGAAACTTGTAAAAAAAATTGAATTTCGGTATTCACTCACAAAACTAACTCCAAGATAGTATCAGGTTTTTTTTAACAAAACAGAACACTCACAAAATGCTTCTTTACATACTCAACTTCTAAACTTGCTACTGGAACACAAAAACAACAATGAATCATAAGAAATTGAAGCTTGAAAGAAAATGATCTTGTATTGAAGGTTTTTCTGGTTTTTCATTACATCTTACGAAAATGAGGAGTATCATGAGCTTTATATATTAGTTCTACAACTTTCTGCTACAACTTGAAAATTAACTAGAGAACAAAAGTATAAACTGATGAGTAATGACTAACTAGTACTGACTTTTCCATATTTGGCAAAATACAAAACTAAACAATTTTTGTCTTTAGTGTAGCTGAAACTGACATTGCTATATTGCTAACTACAACTCTGATATTTTTCTTCTGCTGGGAACATTTTCTGATGATGAAAGAAAATGATGAAACTGTTGTATGATGTTCTGGTCATATCTTCTTTAAACAACCATCTTTAACCCTAATCACACTCTAATCAATTTTTCCTTTTTCTTCTGGTCAGTTACTTGGTTCTTGTTCTTCTGGTTACTTTTCCCTCCAAGTAACTAACTTGAATTCTCAACTTCTACTGTTTTTCCTGCACTTCTTTGTTCTGTTCTTCTTCAAGCTACAATTTCTAGATTCCCCAAGTTTGTTTCCATTCTATCTTTTTCTTCCCTCTTGCTCTGAATTTCTTTCATTAGAGTTTGTTCTTCATTCTTCTGACCTTGATCTTCATAGCTTTGCTCCATACAGCCCCGAATTATACTTAAAAACATCATCTCCAATGTCCATCTGCACTTGAGCTCATTCGGCCTTCTCTTCAGCTTCTTCTTCTTGCTTATCTTCATTGTCATTGCTAGCTCCTCCACTAGTTTCATTACAGTAGGTTGCATAAAACAACACAATTAAACAAACCCAACTTCACTATAAGCATCCTTAACCTTTCATGTCTCTCCATTTCTCTCTCTCTAAAAATTTTTATGTGTCCACCAAGGCGACAAAGACGAGGACCGCTTTATCAATGGTGGGCATTACAAGAGCAACAACACGCCTCTTCATCAAAAGTTCCTGCATTACCTTCTATCGTTGCTCTCTTACTTGTCGATTCTCTTCTTTAATCTCATATCCACCAGTGGAATTGGTGCCAACAGGAGCAGAGTTATCATCTTGGTCAGTATCATCAGAGTCACTAGCTCGAACTCGACCGTTTTGCGGAAAAGTGGGGCAAGAAACAGTAGAGAGGCAGATTGGGTGAGGTGCTAAGGGAATTGTAGGTATTGGAGCAATAGGAGGAGCAATAAGTGGAATAACTTTTGGATGGGTTGAAGCAGGTTTGTTGTATCTCGGATTGTTTGACCATCCACAAATGATTCTGCCGGTAACTTAGAGGCCATTGCATTTTCTTTATCGGAGAAACATGATATCTATTGTAACACAATTTTAAGTAAGCGTAGGGTTTTGATTAACTAACTAAAGTTCAGAGGAAAAGAATGACTATGAAAAAAAAAGATGTGGAATTTTAGAACAACTGAATAAGGAAAGTAGAATAACTGTGTCAAATAGATACATGTTTACTTCAATAGAGAATTCATAAGAGAAGATGAAAGGGTCCCAAGAATCAGTTAAAGGAAGAACTAAAAGACAGTTACAAGTTATACTGCACCTCCACAAGGGAGATTATCTATCTGGACAGAGAAATAGTGAAGAGAGACGTTAGCACTTTATGTTAATCATGTGTGCAAGACCTTTGCATACCTCCAACAATGATTTGTAGTTAATTAAAAGTTTCTCTATAGGTTTCCTAAAAATAATGAAAAATTTGGACCCCTAATCATGGCATGTAAGACAATCATTTGCATCAAATGGGTGCAAGTATTTAGACATATGACAAACAGAAGCAGGTCTAAGAACTATATATAATGAATCAGATTTGCATTGCTTAGCTATCGTGCTACTGTATTGGAATCATAACAAGGATGGAAGCAACTAAAAGGGGAACACTAACACAGTTTAGAACTTGACTGAAGCGCTTACAAAAGTAGTCATCTCAAAGAAAAATTCAGGACAAAAAGAGGATGATTCTACATGTGAAAGAAACTAGTGTTTGAGCAGAAATATCAAAGGAAGAATTTAGCTCATAGGATCAAACGTTCAACACACACAAGGAAGCTATATTTTCCAACACATAGAAGGAAGTTATATTTTTACCATTACTACTTCTCTTCTGTTTTCAAGTGAGGGAAGTAAAAATTAAAATAATAAATGAAAAACATATAGCCATAGGTATCAAAGAAATCAAAGCCTAACGATGTTACAAGCTTCATCAGTATTCAAAATGCCTTTGACAAGAATGGTACCATATCAAAAATTCCCATTGAAAAGTTCTTATTTAAGCACCATTCATCAAGGAACCTATCATTAAGCTATTTTCCACTTTTCTGACACCTGTCTCCTCACAAAAAATAAATCCTTTGCTAGTGACCAACTCACAGAAAATAAAAATTCCTCTATCCCAGTCCATTTGATCCCGAATCAATCTAATTTTTCAAACAGTAACAATGTCAATATTCTCGATCAAAAAGTCCATGACTGTTGCGAATAAAAATGAAGAATAGAAGAGAGAAGGACATAAGGAGAAAGAGAAGAGTCCAAAAAGAAGAGAGAAAAATAGATAACCTTAGAGGAACAGACAGACACACATAAACATTAGCTTTGTGAGAGAAAATGATTATAGTTACAGCTGTGTAACAGCTATAATATTTTTATACGTAACAATTCTTTCTCCTTTAGAAAACCTTGTCCCCAAGGTTATGGAGGTTTACAAAATGAATAAAAATGAATAATTTTATTTTTTTTCACCACCCATCTTTTTGACAGCATCACCAGCAATTGCTCCTTTAACATCATGGACGAAGGATATTAGATTATTAGAATGAGATACAATCGCATAGAAAACTCCAACAATGTAACCACCTGCAAAGCTCACAATCTGCTCATTTAATAGAACTCCAAAGCCATATGAAATGCTTCTATACTTTGCAGGGTCAATCTGCATGTTACTCTTAACAAAATCGAGAGGAGTAACCGTCATGTGGGTTAGACCACAACTGAGAAGACCACCAGCCGTACAAGTAGCGTAGAAAGCTGTAGAGTACCTCTTGATCTTACCAGGCTAGTTGGGAGAGGGGACGACTAAAGAACCATCAGATGCAACATCTTTGTTATTCATGAGAGGGTTAGACTCTATGACCAAAGACTTTATGTAGTCCTTCTCTTGCATAGTTGCTCGTTTTGATTCGTGAGTTCTGGAGTAACTGTAATAGTAGCTCCCACTTCCACTCCTTGTCGCTTCAAAAATTATGTCACCACAGTTTTAAGCTGCAGTAGGTTATTGTTCAAATTTTTTGTTTTGTTTAGAGCTTCCAGAAACATTTTCTCATTCCGGTTTTGAAATTCCATAAACATTTTCTCGCTTATGATCTGTGCTTCTATCAAGCTTTTGATGTTTTCTTCGATTCCATGTAACACCCCACTCCCGCATGACCCGAACCCGACATCAATGGTGATATCCGAGTCTGTGCCCTGTGAGGGTGGCGTGCTACATCACTCAGTCAAAACTCAGTATAATTTTTTTTTGAAACACACACATACTTTATATATTATGCGGAAAACAATTTACATACATAATCATCGGTGAGTTCAATGATCACAGGGGCCCTTTTGTAAATACAATTTCATTCAGTTTTTTGACTTTACAACATGACGTATTCATTTGTACAAAAATTTAGAAAGTATAATTTTTTTTATTAAACTCTAATGCAGACGCGAATTGATCCCGACCTCTTTTCTCACTCACATGCGGTTGCTATACACCCGTTGCTTAACGGGGTATTCTTCTGGGTCCTGAAAAATAATTGCAAATTTTGGGTGAGTTTTGCGAACTCAGTGAGGAACTATCATCGATGGTTTACTCAATTCATGCAACACCTCGTTTCACATAATATATATTCACATTGTTGCATATTTAATCACATTGCACAATTTCACGTGAACATAGACAATTTGATACATTTCATTCTATTTGACATCCACAACCAATTGAATTCAGAAAACACTCAAGCAAAAGCCAATTGTTTCATAATTCACATTCGGAATGATTGGTACCATAGAAACATAAGACAGTTAGCCTTTCACTCAATCAAAGAGATTAAAAATCAGATGCATATGACATGCGCATGTGACACTTTTCTAATTTATTTCGGTGTTGTAACCGAGTACCTGAACTGTCCTAATATGGGCGCATTAATCGTTGAGCCTGAGGCTCTGAATCACTGTGGGGCTCAAGGCCCAAATATAAATGTTGAGCTTGTAGCTCTCGGTGGCTGCTCCGGTCACAACTGTCATTAACTGATCATGCATTCATGAATGGAATGCATATGTCGCAATTGAGCAATATCACATTACAATCAAACCCAAATTATCGCATTCAAACAATTAGTTCACAATTATTCACATTAAAATCACAGTCACAATTTATCACATTGAAAACACGAAGGTCTCACATTCTAAGACAAATGACACTTCTATGTCATAATCTCCTAATACATCGGACACCTTCGGTCCGTAATCCAGTCATAAACGACGCACAATCCCACCATTCTTCTCCACAGAATTATAAGCGCAAAATAATAAACAAATAATAATTGAGAAACCATCTAGGTCACTCACCAATAGCTCCCGAAGCAAAAGCTTAGAAGTCTCGGCAACGTCTGTGGGGTGACGTTCCAAAAGCGCCTCTAAATAGTCCAAAATATTCACCATCACCAAAGGTACACTCAGAAATATTTAATAATGCACATGTAGCAATTAAAATGTGTACAATGCATGTTCGTGACATTCCCGACACTATATCACAATTTCCTGTCACAAAGTCTTCTTCTAAAAATTAGAAACCATAGACACTAAAAACACTCAATTTGGACCTTTATAGGTCCAATAATAAATAAAAGACGGATCAGAAAATCATTACCCGATCTCCTCACTTTGACCTAACCAATTCCCATCAATTTCAGCTCTAAAAATTCCCAATTTTATAAATAAATGAAATTAAATATTATCCAAATCCGATGTCTCAAGAATCAGGTCAATCGGACGTCGGATGCAAAAGTAATTGACAAAAGAGCGTAATTAGGTCAAATTACTCACAAATTAGCCAAATAAGAAAATAAAATAATAATTAATAAAAAAGTTAAAAAATATATATATATATAACGCAGCCCTGGCACTCAGCAGAGTGCGAGGGCTGCTCGCCTTCGTCAGGTGCGAGCATCGCCCAAATTTTCTATTATTATTATTTTTTTCCAAAATTCCATTTTCCAAAATATGCAAAATCACCTATTGACTTTCCTTTCTTCCATACTACACAACTTTTAACACACACATCCAAAAATCACAAATTAGGTTTCGTTGGAAAGATCTTGAAAAATCCTACTAGTTTGATGAAGAGCTAAAAATCCAATTTCACCTCTAAGGGTGTCAAAAATGCACTCAAAGACACTGCATAGTCACACATTTACCACAACATTACAACATCTTTCTGAAAATCATAACTTTTCATCCCCTTTGCCAAAAATTCCAAATTTTATATCAATCAAAAGAGAAAAACAAATGCTACAACTTTCATGAACAAATTGGAAGCCAATTCCATATCTAACCAAATCAAATTCTCAAGCAAAGCTTCTGCCTACCTAAATTATTCTCAACAATAAGCCAATCTTCCAAAATTCATAACTTCTTATCCCATTTTCGAAAAATTTCAAACTTGGTATCATTGAAAAGAGCAGAACACATGCTACAATTCTCATGAGGGACTTAGGGCCAAATTCCATCTCTAACTAGGTCAAAACCTCCCATTAATGTGGTCGTCCTGTTAAGCTTGTTAAACAACCATTTCACCTAAACCATGTCCAAATTTTAAAAATACATAACTTACAATCCCTACAGCCAAAATTTGCACATTATACCTCATCAAAAAGCTACAACATTCCTCTACAACTTTCCAGAAGGTCACTTGAGCTAATTTCTCCCTTAACAGTCCAAAATTAACATTAGAACACAAAACCTATACACTTAGGGCCATTTGCACACAAAACACATTTTGGGCTGAATTACCACCTGAACATTAACAAACCATCACTTTCAATCTACAAATAAAAAAAATTCATACTTGGTGGCGTTAGAAAGTTAACAAGTAATTCTTCAACTTTCATGAAGACCAAAATCACAAAATCAGTCTACTTTAGCCTAGAAAAATCCTCAAAGTTTCTGGTCTTCAATGTTAGACCCAAAATCAGGACACTATTCACACAACACACATAACTCACTTTCCAAGCAAAATTTAAAACCCTTAAAGCCATGATTGGACAAAAATTCCTTCATATGAATTCTATCCATACTTCTTAAGTTTAATTTAAGCCAAAGCTCATCTCCATAGGACAACCATGTCAAAAGTTATGAGCAAAAATCTGAAACCTACACAAAGTAAAATTTTTCAGATTTCATATCTAACACAACTTCTTTCATTCCAACACCAATCCTACTTCAATAAGCATCCAATTTGGCCTCCAATTCAGCCCCAAGTTCATCTAGACATTCACTTGCATAAATAATCACAATTTGGCAGCACACAACACACAATCTTCTTACTTGAATTTACTACTCATCTAAAATTATTCAAACATCAAAACCAATCCAAAACCAATCCACAACATATTAATCATTTATCCTCACACAAACAAACACTCATACCCAAACAAGCCAACCACTATCTTTATGAAATTAATGCACAATTAATCACAATAAATGCTTCTAACCACCAATTAAAGAACATAAACATAAATTCTCACCTAAACAAACTCCAAGTTTTAATTCTTCAAATCTTCAAAATAACACCAACTTCTACTTTACTCCTCACCTATGACCATCACAATCATCATAATTTCAAAGCTTAAGTTTGGTCTTGGGTGTGACTAAAAGAGAAGCAAGCAAGTAGCAAGGAAAGCTTCTTGTATGGGATGAAAAGAAAACAATTGAAGGAGGAAGAAAGGAAGGAAGCTACGGATGAAAGAAGGAAGAAAGCATTAAAAATCACTTTTTCACTCTTTCTCAAGTAGAATGTCGTGGAAGCTCTCCCAAAATAAGTTAAGTATATAACATTTATGTTGGATCGGAAAAAGAAAGCATGCTTAGTTTGGAGAAACGATAGATTTCAAAACTTTTTAAGAAATCATCTTGCAGCGGAAGCAATATATCCAAATCAACATGCTAATCCATACATGATATGGTATAAGGATAATAAAACCAAGAATAAGATAAAAGGAATTACCGACTCCTTCGCTCGACTTTAAATCCTCATTGCTATCCTCTCCTTCTAGTATCCAAATCCTTTGCCTTTGAGTCTTTTCCTTTAGCAATCTATCTTCTTCCTTGTAGTAGTATCCTCTACCAATTAGATTTACCACTTGTTCTTCAAGGACAACTAGGTTAACAAAATCCTTTGGTGGGAAAGGAGAAGAAATATTTGGAGGAGATTTTCTTAGAAGAAGAAGAACCAAAATTGAAACTCTTTCAATTCTTTCACTTAGGAATTTCGGTTCTCCCTTGCATGAAAAGAGAGAATGTCTAAAAAACATGCAAGAACCCTTTCTTACCTCTCAATTTTGAAATATGCATCAATGGAAAGAGTGAGAGGCATCCAATGCATCACTTCTTACATTAATCACTCATCAAATAGCCAATAAATGAGACTTACTTCATTTATCTTTAAAATGGCTATTTGAAAAGAACATAACCTATAATTGAATACCCATTTCGGTTTTGGCAAGAAGAAAGAAGGAAGATGGTCCATCTAATGCACATCTTTCATCTTTAATCTAATGAATGCAAATAGGTTACATGCCAACATTAAAAGCCAACCATTAAACCATTTAATGGTAAGTTCATAACTCCATTTAATAATGATGAACCATAATAAAGACCATCTTTATTTAGTATTTTAATGTCAAATGTGTGGTTACACATCTAACCTAACACAATTTCGAAATTGCTTCTTCTCCATTTAAAAAAATTGTTTTAATATAATTAATCTAATCAATTACATTAAACCAAAACAAGCCCATTTCTAAATGAACATATGGGCTTCAATTAACCATTAATTAGTATAAGCCCATCATTCAATTATGGACTTCTAAAGCCTCCAAACTACTTCTTACTTAGCTTGATAACCTTCCTTAAAGCCAAGTGGGGAATCTTATTGGACTTTGATAATTCAAGCTCCAATAAGCCCAGAAATAATTCAATCTCATTGGAATTAATTCTAGCTTATTAACTAAATGTCATTCCACTAAAGACAATTAGTTGAACTCTTGAATTATTAAATATTATGAGAATATGTCCAATTGCAAACCCTATTTAGAACCTTATTATAGCCATCCGCACAATAAATGGTAAAATTACCGTTTTGCCCTTATGTTGGTTTTTCCTTCTAGATCTCTCATTTTACTTTATATGGTGATTAACACATAAGATCTCATCTTAGTGTTAAGACTTGATGGGTAGCTAGTCCATCAAACTATCGGCGCCAGCTTTAATCACCAAATCTCCTTAAAACATCTAGAAGAGATGATAACACTATAAACTCTTTATTTGAGTGAATGTTCACGATAAATGTTTCAATTAATAATTCCAACATGCGACCTCGGATTAATACCTGTAAAAATCCATTCGATCATATCAAGAATTATAATGAAACACATATGAGTTCACCACTCATCAAGATTGTGGTTCATAATAAGCGAATGCTTAAGTTGTATGTTTTAAGATTAAAGTAACGGCCCACTTTATTCTTGAAAACATACTTAATTCAATTCATTTAATAGTGCCATTATCGATAGTCTACTACTATCATGATATGAAACTCATCATTCCCTTTAAGTAAACTCCTTTACTTATATGGAGATAAATCGCAACACTACGATCTAAACCATAATCAAACGACCAACTTGATTATTCAACTGTGAATCAATTAATTGATTCTAATAATATACATGTTTCCCATACATCTCTATGTATATGTATATTACTTACAAATGAATCTTGGTACCTTATGACCAGATATATAATGCTCATACAGATAAAACCAAACTCTTTTGTTTTATTAATAATAAATATTTTCATTACAAAGCTCAGAATCAAGAAGATAAAGTTACATGTAAACACACTTGCTTTCCATGGCACTATATTTACATAACTCCAACAATCTCCCACTTGTCCTAAAGCAAGTTTGACATATCCTTCATTCCCATTCCTTCTAGGTGACCCTCAAAGCTCTTTTGAGTCAATGTCTTTGTGAACGGATCAGCAAGGTTTTGCTCTGTAGGAATCTTTACCACATCCACTTCTCCACGTTGTATTATCTCCCTTATGAGATGATACTTTCGCTCAATGTGTTTGGCAGCTTTGTGGTTTCGAGGTTCTTTAGAATTAGCCACTGCCCCACTATTATCACAATAAAGTGTAATGACTTTTTCTGCCTCTGGAACTACCTCCAAATCATTTAGGAACTTAGGAGCAGATCGCTTCCTTTCTTTGCTTCACAAGCAAAGAACATATAACCTCCATAGTCGAATCAGCAATACAAGATTGCTTGACACTCCTCCAAACTATGGCTCCACCTCCTAAAGTAAATATAGAATCGAAGTTGATTTCCTTGAATCAACATCGATTGGAAATCGAATCCGTATATCCCGCCGAATAAGATTACTTCAGAGTAAACAAGCATTAAGTTCTTCGTCCTACGAAGATACTTAAGTATACACTTAACCACAGTCAATGTTCCATTCTGGATTGGATGAAATCGCTACCATCCCCATCTGCGTAATGAGATATCCGGTCTAGTGCTGCAACATTGCATACATCAAACTACCAACTACGAAGCATATGGAATGTTACGCGTCGTTCAACCTCCTCTTGGGTTTTAGGTGCTTGTTCCTTTGAAAGTTTGATTCCATGTCTAGTAGGAGTGAAACCCCTCTTGGAATCTTGCATGGCGAACTTATTGAGCATATTCTCAATGTAAGTTAGTTGAGACAAAACTATCTTCTTGTTCTTATGATCCCTTATAAGTTTGATCCCTAGAACATAGGTAGCCTCTCCCAAATTCTTCATTGAAAACTGTTCATTCAGCCATCCTTAACCGCAGATAACATTCCCACATCATTCCCGATGAGCGAATGTCATCAACATACGAGATTAGGAAAGTAACCTTACCTTCTTGTATTCTTTTGTAAACACAAGGCTCATCTAGGTTTTGTATGAACCCATAGGTTTTGATAGCCTTATCAAACCTAATGTTCCAAGACCTAGATGCTTGCTTAAGTCCATAAATGGACCTTTGCAACTTGCAAACCTTATGCTCATTACCTAGCTCAATGAATCCTTCTGGTTGGGCCATATAAATGGTCTCCTCAAGATCTCCATTCAGAAATGCGGTCTTGACATCCATTTGCCATATTTCATAATCGAAATAGGCTCATATGGGCAAAAGAATCTGATGGACTTAAGCATGGCAACCGGAGAAAAGTCTCCTCGTAGTCTATACCCTCCTTTTGAGTATAGCCTTTAGCTACCAATCTAGCTTTAAAGGTCTCTACCTTTCCATCCGATCCCTTTTCCTTTTGTAGATCCATTTACACCTATAGTTTTAGACACGGTGGTAGATCTACAAGGACCCAGACTTCATTAGTATACATAGAATCTATTTCGATTCCATTGCCTTGAGCCATTTTCCCGCATCAACATCATTAATAGCCTGTGTATACGTGAACGGGATCTGTTTCTTCTTGGTCTGAGATGGCAATTAAGCCTTCTCCTAAACCCAGATACCTATCTGGTTGTCTCACAACCCTCCCACTACGTCTAGGCACATCTTGATGTTCAGGTTGCACTTCTGATTCAACTCTTGAATCCATTTCGACATCTTGTTCTGTCATATTCTTGGTTTGGATGAAATTGCTAACTCCTTTAGTACTACTTCACTTCTTCCTTTGTGATTTCTCATAAACTCTTCCTCTAAGAAGTTTGCATTTGTCGACACAAATACCTTCCTATCATGAGGACTGTAAAAATAGTACCTTCGAGTTCCCGTAGGATATCCTACAAACAAACATACTTCTGACCTTAGTTCCACCTTTGTGGATTCAGGCTTTAGAACATGGGCTGGACAGCCCCAAGTCCTCAAGTGCCTCAATGAAGGCACTTAGCCAGTCCACAACTCCCTAGGTGTTTTAGGCACCGATTTGGATGGAGCAAAGTTAAGAAGATATGTTGCCGTTTGTATGGCATATCCCCAGAACGATTCTGGAAGGCTAGCATAGGACATCATTGATCTTAACATTTCCAATAGAGTTCTATTTCTCCTCTCGCTACACCATTACATTGAGGTGTACGAGGAGTCGACAAATTGGAAACAATTCCATTGTCAATTAAATATTCTGGAACTCTCCAGATAAATACTCACCACCTCGATCCGATCGAAGTTTGTTTTAATGGCTTGCCAACTTGTTTCTCGACTTCACTTTGAATTCTTTGAACTTTTCAAAAGATTCACTCTTTTATGCATCAAATACAAATAGCCATGTCTTGAGTAATCATCTATAAAAGTTATGAAATATTCATAACCTCCTCAGCTTGTACATTCATGTGCCCACACACATCAAGATGTACCATGTCCAATGTGGATTCAAATCTGTTTCCTTTAGAAGGAAATGAGACTTTTGTCATTTTCCTTCAATACAAGATTCACAGTGGGTAATGGATCACTATCCAAGCCCATAAGGATCCCATCCTTTACTAGTCTCACAAGTCTTTTCGATTGATATGACCCATCCTTAGATGCCACCGATACTTTGAATTAATGCTAGAGATATTGGATTGTCTTGGTTTTATCAATTACGTGGTGTTTAGTGAGCCTTTCATAGGTTCTATAAAAACAATCCTGTTTAATTATCGCTTCACAAATAAAATCCTTATTCTCATATATTGAAAAACCTTTTCAAAATATAAGGAATAGCCAGATTTTATTAGACAAAAAATGAAATCATGTTCCTTACAATCATTGGCATGTAATAAACATCTTCCAAATATAACCTATGATCACTAGGAAAGTCCAAGATAACTACTCCCATCGATTCTGCTGAAACATAGGAACCATCTGCTATCTTAACTTGAAAGCGGCCTTTAGGAAGTCTTTTCCTTTCTTGGAACCCTGCAAAGAATTACAAACATGGTTAGTGGCTCCTGAATCTAATATCCAAGAAGTAGATAAATCTGCCACATTTCTAGTTCCTAACAAACTTAGGAAGCCCATACCTTGTTTGCTTTTGAGGGACTCTAGTAGGCGGACAGTTTCTTTTCGTTGGCTCATCTCATCATAGTGGAAACACTTTCCTTTGATGTTCTCTTTGGCCTTCTTTTTATGGGTTTGGCCTTGACCCTATTTGGGCCTTCTTTTCATTGGACCCTTCTTCTTTTCCTTGCCCTTACCTTGGGCTTAGAAGAAGAAGCTACATTAACCGGCCCATGAGCCTTAATATTCAATATTTCCTCCGTGCTCGGAGGTATTCATCAACTCACTCAAGGTGTAATCCTTGCTGTTGAGCTCATAGTCCAACTTAAACTGCTGAAAAGAAGAGTTTAAGCTATTGATGATCATAATCATCTGCGTGTCCGCATCCATATCCGCCCAAGCATCTCAAATCGGTGACCGCAGAGATTACCTTCATCATGTAATCCCAAGACTGGTTCACGGTGTTTCATGCGAGATTATGAAAGGTTTGGATAGCTTTCACTCTTGCAGACCTAGTCCTCACACCAAACATCTCATGTAGGTGATGGACCATTACACTAGCAGTTTTCATACAAGCAATTTGCTTTTGCAACATCTTTGTGAAGCTTTAATATAACACTTAGTAGTCTTGTCAAGATACCGCCAACGCTCATGTTGTTGGACTTGCTCAGGAGTTGCATCTCCACTTAGAGGTGTAGGCTCATTTTCAGTTAACACCCATGAAATACGTTCATATTGAAGAACAATGTCAAGGTTACGTCTCCATTCATTAAACTTGTCTCCATTTTCCAATTTGTTATTAGTCGAGAAGCGGGGTGAGTGGATTCATTTTGTGGTTGATTATGTCTGAAAATATAAATTATTAAAACATGAGCATACTAGTCAACAATTTATGGAACTTTTATAAAATCATGATGCATGTATGCATGATGATAGATTTAACAAAACTTAAAAATTAAAACATTATCGACGGTTATTTTTCTTATCTATAACGACTAAGTGACGGTGGGCCAACTTATCTATCAAAAGAAAAACTGGGACCCTCCCACTCAAAAACTACCAAGCATCTCATGCTCAATTTTTTTAAGAAGCGTCTTAATTTGGTCCATACTTTTACCAACAGAGCTACGGTGGGCAGTTTATTGATAAAAAATGTTGAGTGTATAACCATTTGATTCATTCACTAAAGATACCTACAAATCATGCCTCGGTGGGAGGTCATATTTGCTATCATTAAGTGGACTTATCCTTAAGGAAACCCAAACCATGCAAGATCTAGGATCTATGCCCTCTGATGGGGAGTAACACTTCACCACATGCAAACGGGCCATCATTTGGAGACCGTGGACTCTCACAGGAGCATCCTCTCCCACTCAATCTTTTTGGGCTTTAAGTTTTAAATACCATCTTGTCTAGATGCAATTTATTATCCATCCTATATTGTTTCATTATATATCTCATACATAATGAATGCATGGCAAGGCCTAGGGTTGGCAATTTTCTAAATGACATGCAATCACATAGTATCACATATTACAAGCATTCATTTCTCCATTCATCACATGAACTAATAAAGCCACTTTTGATTGTCCATCCTAGAAACATAAAATAATTACAAGCCTTTTAGGCCCAAAATATGCTTCTTCATCTTGGATCTTCCTCTTCGAACTCTTCGCTAACATGATCCGCCCATTCGGTAAACAAAATGTAATGGCATTTATGAAATTAGAATTTTGTCATTTGAAAAATAAAATTCCAGCACTAGATTTTAGAAAACCAAATCTTTGTTTTGACAAAAATTCCAGCACTTGTTTTATTAAAACCGAAACTCATTTCATGAAAATTAAACACAGCACTTAGTATTTTAGCAAAACCGAAATTGGATTCTTTGAAACAAAAACCAGCACTTGTTTTCCAATCATAACTGAAATATGATTCATTGAAACAAAAATTCCAGCAACTTAGTTTTCACAAAACTTATGCCAAAACACAAAAGGATACACGAAAATTTTACCTTTCCATTTCTTCAATCCATGGCTGCTCCTTCTTCATCATTACATCAATTTGTACATTACAAAATCAAATAAAAAGAAAAAAGAAACCAAGGAGGAAACATGGTGATGATAGACCACCCTCCTTGTTACAACCAAAGAAGAAATCTTCAAGATAAAATTTAACTTCTATGGACAACCAAAAGAGCAACATACACCATATATATTTCTATCACATAAAAATATGCAGTATACATAAAAATATTGCCAACCCATGCATCCACCATATAGGAACCGAAATCATGCATGAAAACCCGCTCGATACCAATTGTTGGATCGGAAAAGAAAGCATGCTTAGTTTGGAGAAACGATAGATTTCAAAACTTTTAAGAAATCATCTTGCAGCGGAAGCAATATATCCAAATCAACATGCTAATCCATACATGATATGGTATAAGGATAATAAAATCAAGAACAAGATAAAAGGAATTACCGACTCCTTCGCTCTGACTTTAAATCCTCATTGCGTTATCCTCTCCTTCGGTATCCAAATCCTTTGCCTTTGAGTCTTTTCCTTTAGCAATCTATCTTCTTCCTTGTAGTAGTATCCTCTACCAATTAGATTTACCACTTGTTCTTCAAGGACAACTAGGTTAACAAAATCCTTTGGTGGGAAAGGAGAAGAAATATTTGGAGGAGATTTTCTTAGAAGAAGAAGAACCAAAATTGAAACTCTTTCAATTCTTTCACTTAGAATTTCGGTTCTCCCTTGCATGAAAAGAGAGAATGTCTAAAAGCATGCAAGAACCCTTTCTTACCTCTCAATTTTGAAATATGCATCAATGGAAAGAGTGAGAGGCATCCAATGCATCACTTACATTAATCACTCATCAAATAGCCAATAAATGAGACTTACTTCATTTATCTTCAAAATGGCTATTTGAAAAGACCATAACCTATAATTGAATACCCATTTCGGTTTTGGCAAGAAGAAAGAAGGAAGATGGTCCATCTAATGCACATCTTTCATCTTTAATCTAATGAATGCAAATAGGTTACATGCCAACATTAAAAGCCAACCATTAAACCATTTAATGGTAAGTTCATAACTCCATTTAATAATGATGAACCATAATAAAGACCATCTTTATTTAGTATTTTAATGTCAAATGTGTGGTTACACATCTAACCTAACACAATTTCGAAATTGCTTCTTCTCCATTTAAAAAATTGTTTTAATATAATTAATCTAATCAATTACATTAAACCAAAACAAGCCCATTTCTAAATGAACATATGGGCTTCCAATTAACCATTAATTAGTATAAGCCCATCATTCAATTATGGACTTCTAAAGCCTCCAAACTACTTCTTACTTAGCTTGATAACCTTCCTTAAAGCCAAGTGGGAATCTTATTGGACTTTGATAATTCAAGCTCCAATAAGCCCAGAAATAATTCAATCTTATTGGAATTAATTCTAGCTTATTAACTAAATGTCATTCCACTAAAGACAATTAGTTGAACTCTTGAATTATTAAATATTATGAGAATATGTCCAATTGCAAACCCTATTTAGAACCTTATTATAGCCATCTGCACAACAAAGGGTAAAATTACCGTTTTGCCCTTATGTTGGTTTTTCCTTCTAGATCTCTCATTTTACTTTATATGGTGATTAACACATAAGATCTCATCTTAGTGTTAAGACTTGATGGTAGCTAGTCCATCAAACTACTGGCGCCAGTTTAATCACCAAATCTCCTTAAAACATCTAGAAAAGATGATAACACTATAAACTCTTTATTTGAGTGAATGTTCCTGATACATGTTTCAATTAATAATTCCAACATGCGCATAATTTGGATTAATACCTGTAAAAATCCATTCGATCATATCAAGAATTATAATGAAACACATATGAGTTCACCACTCATCAAGATTGTGGTTCATAATAAGCGAATGCTTAAGTTGTATGTTTTAAGATTAAAGTAACGACCCACTTTATTCTTGAAAACATACTTGATTCAATTCATTTAATAGTGCCATTATCGATAGTCTACTACTATCATGATAAGAAACTCATCATTCCCTTTAAGTAAACTCCTTTACTTATATGGAGATAAATTGCAACACTACGCCTAAACCATAATCAAGCGACCAACTTGATTATTCAACTGTGAATCAATTAATTGATTCTAATAATATACATGTTTCCCATACATCTCTATGTATATGTATATTACTTACAAATAAATCTTGGTACCTTATGACCGGATATATAATGCTCATACAGATAAAACCAAACTCTTTTGTTTTATTAATAATAAATATTTTCATTACAAAGCAGAATCAAGAAGATAAAGTTACTTGTAAACACACTTGCTTTCCAGGGCACTATATTTACATAACTCCAACAATTTAAGTTTAAGACTAAGTAGGCAAGTGACATGTGTCACTTGCCACTTGTCTTCTTCCTACACTCTCCTTAGGTTTTCTCCAATTTCAATTAACTTTCTACTCTAAATTTCAATGGCTCAAAGAAAAAATTCCTAAAATCATGTATCCAATTTTTCAGTGCCATTGGGCAGTCTTTTCCAGTATTGGAAACCCAATCCGTCTGCCACTTGGCAATTTTTTCGGTCCGAAAAAGTACCATCGAAAAATTTTAGAAAAATTCCTGAAATTTCCTAAAAATGTAAAACACACATAAATCACTCCAATTCAATTTTTCAAACACAATTATCACATATTTCACAAAAATTTACATTTAGACACATATGCTGGGAAATGTCATGAATGCATGTACAATCATGTGAATGTGCAAAAATTTCAATTTATGCATATATGGAGGCCACCCTATGCATGAATATGCCAAGACTAATTTACACACTCATAACTCGTCCTAAATTACCATTTTACCCTTCCCATCGGTGATGGGATGTTACATTCCACATGGAATCAGCTTCTCTGATAACATTTGTTGCAAATAAAAATGAAGAATAGAAGAGAGAAGGAGAGCAGGAGAAAGAGATGAGTCTAGAAAGAAGGGAGAAGAACAGAGAACTTTAGAGAGAGAGAGAGACACATACACATTAGCTAATTCATATCCTTCCTTGTGAGAGAAACAATTACAGTTTTATACTAGTTACAACCATGTAACAGCTATAATATTTTTATACATAATAGTGACCTTAAAAAGAAACTACCAACATATTCATTATTCGACTCAAATAGTCGTAAGAAATCATAAGCAAAAACAAACAAGTCTCAACAGCCATGATCACAGCATTATTCGAAACTGAAGTCTCAAGAATGTCGACCAAAATATAACAATGAAAACAAACATAAAATAGAAAAGAAAATAGAAATTTATCTAAGGGCTATAGAGTGTTGATTGTGGTTTTTCGATGTGTGTAAGTTCTAATGATTAACCTCGATAATCCATAAGCATACAGGTCGTTCCCGTAGTACCTAAGGTGTTGATCCCACAAGGAGGGATAATCTAGTCCTAAATATAAGGCCAACATAATTCGCAGAAATTCCACAGATAGCAATACTAAAACAAGAATTTAATTCAATCACGCACAATTCAATCCAAGAATCAATTATGAAAATATTAACAAATTAGCTATTGCAAAACACTCAAGAATTAACCTAAAGGAACTATTAATTGAGAAAAGGGGAATTTTACCTATCTTTAATATTAACCTAATTGATTATGATTTACCAGATTATTGGTTTTAGATGATCCTATGGTTGATTACTCTATCTTGAGTTATAATCATTAACCTTAAATTATGAATCCTAATTAGATTATGTAAAATTGCAATTTCTCAATTAAAAATCTATCCACAGCCCTAACTAGATTTGAAGTTGTCCAATAGACTATCGGGGACTTATGCGAGATCTCTCTTCACACAATTACCAATTTGATTAATTTCTCGTTCTTATTAAATTACCTAACTCTCATTAGCATAATTTAATTATTTTTCATTCGATTCACCCTCTCAGTTTATTATCGAATTATGCAATCACAAAAATTAATCACAATAAATCCAACAAACATAAAAACAATTATATTTCATTAAATCAAAGATAAAAACCCAAAGGTGAGTTTAGAACATCTCAACATTCATAAATCCTATCATCAAATTGCTATTCCCAATTTTATACAATAATAAAGATGGAAAAAACATGAAATACGATCTTGAATGGAGACCGGAGGCAGTGACATCGAGAAACTCTTGATATGGGAAGTACGTCAATGTCGGCTTCTTCTCCACTTTTCTCTTCCTTCTTATCTTTCTCAATCTCTCAACAATCTTTTCTAGGGTTTCTCTCAAAAATGGTTGATGCAAAAGCTTCTTCCTCTTCTTTGTCTTATTCTTTATATACCTTTTGTGTTCTGGGCAGCCCTATGATTTTTTTGGGGTCCAAACGGTCTAAAAACTCCCTCAAAACTTGACGTTTTTAAGTGTCTCCACATCTGCCCGAATGTAGGCCACGATCGTGGGCCACATCTAAGTCTTCTATCACGATCGTGGCAAGCAGGCCATGATCGTGGGCTATGTCCTGGGTTTCTATCACGATCGTGACATATGGGCCACGATCGTGGGATGACTTTAGTGTTTCTGTCATGATTTTGGCCTGTTGTGCCATGATTGTGAGTCGTTGTTTCGACTCGAGTGTCTCTGAAACTTCTCCGTTCTTCGATATTGACCCTGACACATTGACAAATATATCAAGGTACCTCAAAAACATAAATACTAACCAGTAAAAACACTTAAACACAAATAATTAACAAACTAAAACAATTCTAACCTAAACACGTGCTAAACGATTGAATTAAAAAGTAAATACATGTCAAACTAAGCTCTAAAACATGATGCAATTCACATTTATCAACACCCCCACACTTAAACGTTTGTTTGTCCTCAAGCAAACAAAACACAAAAACACAAACACACAAAATCACATATCGCACAATGCAATAATAAGAAAATGGCTTCAACTTCATGAAATTAATTTAATTTAAAACACAATCATTCGAGTCATTTCAAACCATTAACAAACAAAATCCGCGTCTTGGAGCTTTGAACTAAATATGCATATTAATCTAGGCTCAAGTGTTAAATTGTTGACCTTTTTTAACACATACATTAATAATTCCTTGGTCATTCAGACTCTGTAACTCCTCCTAAGTACGTTTTCATGAAAAGTCAAGCTATTACAAGTTTGGTAGGTTTTTATTTTAAAAAAAATTTATTTACTTTTTTTGAACATGAACTTAGTCTTTTTACGCGGAAGCAAACATTGGTAATGAATATTGATCCAGTTACTCAACTAAGTCATGATTTTTTTATTAAACTTCTTGGTTGGAATGTCAGTATAACCTTTTTACGCGAACGCATACATTTGTGATACATGTCAATCTGGTTACTCAGTTACATAATGTTCTCAACTGGCTACTAGCTCTATTCATAACCTGAAGGCAATTGGAATAATTATTTATTTAAAATTAATAAACACGCCTTTTTTATATTGCATACCTTGTTGCTTTAGCTACTCGTTTCTATGAAAAAATACTATCAAAGCTACTTACATCGAAAGGTCTCAAATTATGAATGAATGCGACAATTTAAAGGGTGACAAACTAACACTAAATCCTAATTAAGTTGCATATTTAGCCAAAGACCCCAATTCACTAATTTTACGAGCTAATGATTCTTCACAACCTAATAGATTATTTTTAAAATTAAATTAACTTCATTCCATTTAAGCCATTGACAAATTCACACGATTGACAAAATACAATCTAACAACTATCATAAAATATGCAAAAATCACATTCAAATTACATAATCCTCTCCACACTTGAACAACACAATGTCCTCAATGTGAGAAAAGGAAAAACAAACACATATGGAAAGAAGATACATAAAATTAAAGTAAAACAAAAAGTAAGTAAAGACTAAAGGTAAAAAGAAAAGGGGTTAGAGCAAAGCCTTATGGTGATGGAGGCGGGAATGGTATTGGGGTTGGCAATTGAATTCCATGAGCCTCGAAATAATGATGGATACGACGTATGTCCTAGGTCTAACGTCATTGAGTTCGGGTCGTCTTCTTCCTCCTTTTGGAGTTCTCTACAAGTGTATCTGTAATTTCCTTGGTGTTTGCGAAGATTGTATCCAATACTTTCTTTTAGCCCGGTTCTTCTGTTTCTTCTTCTTCCTCGGATTCCTTGCTGGTCGAATCCTCTTCTTGTCGTTGTTGAGCACTTGAACTCGCTTGGCTAGTCCTGCCTTTGACATGTGTCTTAACTATAATATCCTGAAGTTCCATATTACGAGATTTCAGGATTTCAACTCACCATAGATGATGATGATTCATGAATTTAGGATGGTAGATTGTGAATCCGTTGCACTCAACTCTATAGTAATTAGCTATGGTTGAAACCAGGAAATCCATTTCTAAGTTATTGCTCCTCTTCTTTCAAACAACAATAATTGTGTTAAAGATGTGGGTGGTTGTGAAAACTGGAATGCTTATAGTCCATACACCACAACATTAAGAGTTCTTTCGTTGAACACTTGTTAGTTTCTGTTTTGTCAAAACCAGTTTGACACATGAATTTGTGCATCAACAAGTGTTCGTGGCTCCTAATGATGTTGTTGTGTGCATTCTTAGCGTGGAAATGCTCTAACCTAGTTATTTTAGTCTAGTAAGGATTAACACCGAAATCACCGTGTTGATCCACTACGGATGGCTCGGGAAAACCACAAATTTCATGCAAAGTCTTATAATCAAGCCCATAAGGTTGTCCCCATAGCCTAAACCATAATTCCCTAGGTTTGTTGGATTCGAATTGAAGGAATGTAAAGAATTCTAAGGTAAGTTCTTCGTTAATTGGGAATTGAAATTGAATAAATTATTCCCATTAAATTCTCTCTGCTAAACTTTCGACCTTGTCTTGCAATTCTAATCTATCTAAAGTTTCAAAATGAAAATACTTTGGAACCATAATTTGCTTATTATTAAGAGAATGAAAGAGGGTACCTTCCTCATCTGAGAAGATTGGGAATTGTGCATCATAATTAGCTACCCTATTCTTTTTTCCCTCGTCTCGAGACTTAGTTTCACCCTACTGATTGATTGCACATTACTGTTTACTTGATGCACGACATACTAGCTTACGAGTCAGTAGAAGTTGGATGAAATTTGGATGTTTATCATTTGGGTAAAAAGAAGTGATAGTGTTTAGAGGTTTAAAGATTAGAGAGATAAAGTAAAAATGAAAGTGAGTGAAAAAGTGAATTAGAAATGAATATATAGGTGTTTGGAGGGTAAAATGATAAAAATTGAAAATGACATTCGCGTGTCCCTATTTTTACCCTGTCGCAGGCCATGATCATGGCTTCCAATTTTTCCACAAAAATTTTATTTTTTCTCCTTTTTTCCTCCCTACTTTCCAAAGTTACTTCTTAACTCTTTATGGCCCTTTCACCTCTCTTTGCTTACTTCATTGATCAAAAAATTTATGTCTAAGTCCTATGCCTTCTTGATTGTATTTGGAAATGAAATAACCTAACTACGTAATTCAAACTGTCTAAAAACAATCAAAGGAAATAACATTCCATGGGTTACCTCCCATGCAACGCTTCTTTTAAAGTAGCTCGATGCTCTTCTTTGCTCACGGTGGTTCAAATGAATGATGCAATAGTAGTGCAGTCATTGATCTTACAATTTGCACATAAGCTACCATGCCTTGGATTCCACCTTCTTTGTGATTCCCTTTCCTTTTCCTTCTTCTTCGTGATCGTTTCTTTTTGAATACATTCCCAGGATCCTCAATATCTTCCAATTGTCCTAGAGGTTTGTTTTTTTTATATTAGTTGGAGATAAAAAAAGAATTGTTGTCTTTCTTCGACATTTTGAAGGTTATTTGATGCTTGGATTAAATAACCTTCAAATTCACAAATCCTAGATAAAAAAACCAGATTTCATTAAATCAATGATAAAAACTAGAAGGTAAGTTTAGAACATCTCCAAATTCACAAATCCTTTCATCAAATTGCTATTGCCAATTCTATATAACAATAAAATGGAAAATAATAGAAAATACGATCTTGAATGAAGACAGGAGGCAGCGATGTTGGGAAACTCTTGATTTGGGAAGTACGTCGATGTCAACTTCTTCTCCACTTCTATCTTCCTTCTTCTCTTTCTCAATCTCTCAACAATCCTATCTAAGGTTTCTCTCAAAAGTGGTTAATTTCTTCCTCTTCTTTGTTTTATTCTCTATGTACCTTTTTTTGTTTTGGGTAGCCCTAGGGTCCAAAAGATCCAAAAACTCCCTTAAAACATGATGTTTTTGAGTGTCTCCACGTCTGCCCCACGCATGCCATGATCATGGGCCACATCCAAGCTTGAAGTGAATCACACGTTATTACAATGCTTATAATACGATATATGAATATACGAGAAGGTGGGGTTTGAATTGTGTATTCCCCTTTTTGAAAAATCTTTCCAGAAAAACGTTTTGTTAAAAACAAGTTCTTTTCACAGAAACTTCGGTACGTTCGAATTAATCAAAACTTTGAAAACTTGTTTTGAAATCTAAGTAATAACAAAACTTTGAACTTAAAGAAAGATAAAGTAGAGAGAAGTCGACACAACAATTTTATACTGGTTCACCCCAAACCGTGGGCTATGTCCAGTCCTCAGAAGTCTTTCTGAGATTTCACTTTCTCTTCAACGTTTACAAGTATTCTTTCTGAGCCTCTTCAAGTCTCTACACTCAGTATTCTTTTACTCTTAGCCTTTGCAGGCTATCTGTACTACTTTCTTACAAAAGTGTTTGAACTATGCTACAGTAACACTAGCTCTTAGCTAATTCGCACAATAATCTCACAAACAAGCTTTTTCGTTTGCGTATACGTAAGTCAACTAACTTTACAATCTTTGACTTCGACTCATATTTATAGCCTTCGTCTGCAACTGCTTCTTGAATCTTGCTTCTTGAATCTTGAAAGAAACGGTTAATCAGTTGAGTTATGTAACTAACTCGAACTGAGTCTTGTGTCTGCTTTTCTTTCTTTGTTTGCTTTTGAATTCTGAGTCTGTTTTTGAATTCTGCGTCTGTTTTTCATTTCTGCGTCTGCTTTACATTTCAACGTCTGCTTTTCATTTCTGCGTCTGCTTTTCATTTCAGAATCTGCTTTTCATTTCAACGTCTGCTTTTCATTTCTGCGTCTGCTTTTCATTTCTCCGTTTGTTTGTTTTTCATTCTGCGTCTGCTTTTTCTTCTTCTTTGTTATTCATCAAAATAATATTTATGTAAAGTCATTTTGACTCAACAATCTCCCCCTTTTTGATGATAACAAATCATATACGTAAAAAGAAGAAAAACTTATCTTCAAAACATATCTTCATGTGTGTTCTTCTGACTTCTTCATTAGTTTTCCTCTTCCTACCCCTATCTTTGTCATCGACTCCTTCAATCACACCCTTTGAGACTCTTTGATTGCTGCCTTCCATTTTCTTCTCCCCCTATTTGTTATAATAAAAAATGATCAATGACGATGATTCTTCATCAGTTCTGTCATCATCTCCCTCATTTCATTCATCATCTCCTTTAGCTCCTTGACTTCTCTGCGTAAGTGCGATTTGACTTACGAGTCAAGCGGTGAGGAGAGTTGATCATCATCCGCTGAGGGTTCTATGAACGCAATTGTAGTAGCATATGCGTCTGAGGATGGAATGCAATCTTCAACAATCTCAAAAGTTGGTGGATGAACGGATAGATTAGGCTTCGGAAGATCTAAATCATAAGGAGCAGGAAGCATGAGCACTTGTCTTCCTTACAGTGGTATGGCTTCAGCTTGAATAGACAGTGTATTAGATAGTGGCCTAATACGCATTCTTTATGCACAAGAGATTCAATGAGCGTCCTCAGAATCGCCTTCTCCCTCTTCGGGCGGTATTCATTCTTATCAGTAAAACTACAAACTAGCTCAAATCGCTTTCTCCTTTGAAGTGCATGCTTCATCAATTCGTCGCACTTCATCTTCAATCTGATCTGCGAACAGATCATTACTGATTCCTTCAGGATGTAACTTCATCTTCCGCTTATTTGTTGGACCAATGGTGGTTAACAAATTAAATCCCTTTGTGTTTTGATAATAATAAAATATCTAAAATTAGTTAAGAAATTATTTCAGGTATTATTCAATAAAAGAATTGTGCAAATCAAGATGAGCAAGTGTCTAATCATTGAAGAATCAAGATGGGAGTTTCCTTATAAGTATAAATGGCATAAAACATGAGGATTATAGAGGATTTGGTAGGATGTTACCGTTGAAGGCAACACAAGTCGACTTACAAATCATAAGTCGACTTACACATGGAGATATGTCAACACAAGTCGACTAATCATACATAAGTCGACTTATCGAGGACGACAAGTCGACTTACATAGAACAAGTTGACTTATTGGAGAGCGGAGATGAAATTTTACGTAAATGGTTGAAACAAGTTGACTTATTCATTCGACAAGTCGACTTATGGATGCAGTAAATCAGCTCCAATGGTCCAATTAGCCACAAATGGAAAGGAGATTATCAAGGAACGGCTATGACAATTATGCAATGGCTAGAATGAGCTCCAACACTATTTTTCTTCTTATATAAAGGTTGGATGATGGATGAAGAGACTACCAAGGTTCTACAAGCCATAATACTCTTCAATTGCTCCAAAATTGCTCTTTATTGCTCTTATCTTGTTACATTATTGTATTGAGCACTTGTTCTTCAATCTTTGTCATATTTCTTTTACAATTTGAGTGACTAGTGAAAGGTCACGTGTGAGGTAGCTTGAGCCGGAAATCAAGCGGTATTGTAAAAGTTCACACTGAACTACAAAGTGTGTAATAAAGTGGTTGCAAAATCCTAAGTGGGAGCTTAGGTAGAGGACATAGGTCTTAGCAACGAACCTCTATAAAAATAGTGTTTGCTCTTCTTCCCTACTCTTTACACTTAGATTTGATTGAATTATTTTTGTGTGAATTAACTTCTAATTTTATTGTAGAAAATTTTCAAAAAGCTTAAAGATCTATTCAACCCCCCTTCTAGATCGCTTACAATTGGTATCAGAGCAGAAGTATCCAGGGATGGCACACAACAACCTAGCGGAAGAAGGTAACACAAACAATCGCCCTCCTTTATTTAATGGTACTAATTATTCTTCTTAGAAAAATCCTATGAAGTATCACATCATTAGCGAGGGAGTAGAATATTGGAAGATCATTATCTTCGGTCCATAACCACCGTTGAAAGAAAATGGTGAGTTAAAAATAGAAATGGAATATGACGACAATGACTGGAGACAAGCCTACATCAACGCGAAAGCAATGAAGCTAATCTACTGTGATCTCACAGTTGAGGAAAGAAACCGAGTTAATTCTTGTACGAGCGCTAAAGAAATGTGGGAAAGGCTTCGCATCACCCATGAAGAAACCAACCAAGTCCGGGAAACAAAGATCAACATGCTTCTCCATGACTATGAAATGTTTGTCATGAAGGAAGGTGAGTCTATTTCCACTATGCTTGATCGTGTTGCAAAAATTATCAATGAATTAGGAAATCTTGGAAAGCACATGACGGATAGCGAGAAGGTGAAGAAAATTCTTCGCTCACTACCGAAGGAATGGGATTCACAAGTCACTGCCATTATGGAATCCAACGATCTCAATAATTTAGAATTCAACGCCTTGGTGGGATCACTTATCAACTATGAGATCATTCTCAAATCCAAAGGAGGTAGAGGTAAGTCACAAAAGTCAATTGCTTTAAAGGCTAATATGTCTTCTTTTGATGAAAGTGATGAAGAAGAGGATGATGAAGAAATGGCAATGTACGCCAGAAATTTGAGAAAATTCAAGGGACTTCTCAAAAACCGGAGGAAAGAATTAAATGGTGGAAGAAATGGAGAAAGAAAGAGGTATACCGTGGAAAGAAATGAAGAATGTTGGAAATGTGGAAAAAGGGGACATCATGCAAGAGAATGCAAGAGCACATCTTCCACATCAAATTTCCAGAAAAGTGACAAATATGACAAAGGGAAAAAGAAAACTAGCCTAATAGCTACTTGGAGTGATGATGAGGAAGCATACCAAAGCAATGATGAAAACAACTTGGCGCTTATGGCAAATAGCTCATCAAGTGATGATGAAAATGAGGTAACTTTCAATGACCAAGATCTAAGAGATTCTTTTCATGCTTTACAAGCTGATTTTGAAGAAGCTATTGAGATTAACAAAAAATTGAGAAAGAAAATAAGAGAATTGGTTGCTGAAAATAATGCTTTACATAAGACGATTGATGATTTAGATTGCCCTAAAGAAGATCATTCTGCATGCCTTGTTGAAAAGGAAAATCTTGTTTGTGAGCTTGACAGACTTAGAAAAGAATTTTCGTATGTGGTTGGAAAATTTGCAAATGGAAATGAAAAGTTTGAAAAATTGTTATCGTTGCAAAAATATTCAATTTCTAAACATGGTTTGGGATATGATCCTTTTTACAGAGATTGTTCTTTAATTTCAAAATTTACTAAGGATGGAAAAATTGCTCAATGTGCTAGATGCTTGAAAGATGGTCATATAGAACTTGTTTGCAAAAGTATTAGGAGATGTGTTAAGGTTAAGAAAATATGGGTGTTAAAAGGCACAACTCCTCCTAATGTGGTTTATATGGCTAACCAAAATGGACCCAAAGTGGCTTGGGTACCAATGAGAAGAAAGGATGTTTAAGTTGTAGGTACAAGCAAGAAATGAAAATCAATCATCAAGCACTTGGTACATTGTTAGTGGATGTTCAAGGCACATGAGTGGAGACAAGAACTTATTTGCATAAATTAAACCAAAGAATCAAGGGTATGTCACCTTTGGAGACAACAACAAAGGTAAAGTCACTGGTATTGGTAAAGTGGGTAAGGAACCTTTGCCTACCATTGACAATGTTTTGCTTGTTAATGGATTAAACATCAATTGCTTGATTATGGTATTGTGGTTAAAAATTATTCCTATCTATTGTGATAATGCCAGTGAAAAGTGTTTGTGCATATTAAATTGAGACTAGGCATGTGTGATTTAAATTCCTTTGGTTGAATTTATTTTTGGCTACATTCATATATCAAATGGTCAAAATTTGAGGCAAATGTGCAATCACATCCGAAGATATATTCATCATGTTGCATACTTGGGCTTCTTTAGGACTTATTCGGAGTATTGGACATATTTTATGACTTGACCATTAGCAAGTCGACTTATCAGGAAATTAGTCGACTTATGATCTTTCTCAGCGCTTGGGGAGTGCAGAATTTGAGGATAAGTCGACTTATGCAGATCGACAAGTCGACTTATGTATGTCGATAAGTCGACTTATGAGGAATACAAGTCGACTTATGGTCGAACGAAGACTTTAAAACCTTTTCTTCCCTTTCTTCTCCGCAGACCTCTTCTCACTAAACCCTAAAAATCCTCTCCCACAACTCGACTTATTTTCTTCAATCTCTTCAAATCTTACTTACCCATAAATTTTCAACCTCCATCAACTCTAAACCCCCTCATTTTATCTCCAAATCAACCCTCTTTTTCAAACCCTTCTTTCAAAACCCTAACCTGCGATTTTCCCCTCTTCTGTCTACAAATCCATGGCTCCTCAAAAATCTTCTCAGAAAGGCAAAGAACCTACTCAATCTCAAGGTCCCCACGTTCATCATAGACCACGAGTTCGGAGGTCTTCATCAAGGGGAGATGCTGCGAGGGAGGATGATGCGATTGAACCTAGATTTGTTTCGAGGGATGCTCAAACATTGTATTATAAGGTACTTAAAGATGAAGTATTGATTCCCTCCATGAGATTTGATTGGACTAAGTTAGATAGTAGCGAGTTCTCAGATGTGTTTACTAAAATTGTTAACCTTGGGCTAAGAGATTTTTTGGGTTTTCATGCTGATATTTATAAGATATAGTAAGGGAATTCTATGCGAATCTGGTTGTGATTGGCAGTAATGTTGAGGATGGAGTTACTCTGTCATCTAAAATTAACGGGAAAGCAATTTATCTTAGTGAATCAGATTTGTGTACCATGTTTCATTTCCCTAGAGGAGGAGTTAGGCCTAGAGCTTCCCTTACTGATTTTGAGATTTTTAGGAATGCTGAGGGTGATACTGATGAGGAAGCCGAAGAGAATTTCGACTATACTGAAGAAAAAGGGGCTGATCTGTTGGTTCGGTTATGTTCCGATCATTCCCCTCCCTTTGAGGCTATGGATCTACCGTTAAATTATCAATTATTACACTATGCGATTAACAGGGTTGTTTACCCAAAGAAGGCTAGTAATAATCAGATTACTTCATTAGACAAGGAGATTCTTTGGCACTTGGAGGAAGGGAGGAAAATAAACTATCCGAGCTTAGTTATCCAAATGATGAGGAAAAAGACGAGTCTATTACGAGGACAGCTGAAAAGGAAACTAGTCCGGCATAAAGGAATGCCTTATGCTGCTTTGATTACCCATATCTCTTAGGTCAAAAGATGCAATCTGGATTCTTATGCAAGTTTTCCTTATCCTCAGAGTTGGAGATTCATGCCTTATAACTTGAGGAGCATGAAGCTGGTTAAAACAGTTGAAAAAGGCTGGGTCTATTCTTATCATGTTGAGAAGCTTGGGTTGACTTTTGTAGGTGAGCAGGTCCCTTCGAGGAAACGATCTAAGAGGATAGCAGATCGTCCTAGTAGCTCAAAGCCAAGTAATGTGGGAAGAAGTGAAGTATCTCAAGCTGATATTCAGGAAATTCGAGATCAGTTGGATGAGATAAATGAGCGACATGACGATCAACAAGATATGCTTATAAGAATGGAAAGAAAAATTGATGAGCAACGCAACATTCTTACCCGCTTAGAGAAGAACATCAAGAAGATTTTTGACAAGCTACGGTGTAGGCACGATGATTCTTCGTCATGATGTGTATTGAATTGTGCCTTGACCAACATTTCATCTTCTGTTTTTGTTTTATGTGTTTTTATGTGCTTTGTGTTGGATTCACATATTTTGTAGTGACTATTGCTATTATTTGTGTTTGATGCTATGTTTGGTTATAAACTTCATTAATCTTCATTTGAGTCTATTTTTCACTATTGATTTTTGATTATGACAAAAGGGGGGAGTAAAATTGGAAATTGATATTTGATTAAGGGGGAGACAAGTTATTTCATTGATTTGCAATTATGTTGATCTCTATTTTAATCTTTGATTTATTAATTAAGGGGGAGACAAACTAACCATCAAGACAAGGGAAACCTTAATCAAGTTTTATGTCTTTCAAATTTCTTTTCAATTTCTATAAATTTTGTCATTATCAAAAAGGGGGAGATTGTTGGACCAATGGTGGTTAACAAATTAAATCCCTTTGTGTTTTGATAATAATAAAATATCTAGAATTAGTTAAGAAATTATTTCAGGTATTATTCAATAAAAGAATTGTGCAAATCAAGATGAGCAAGTGTCTAATCATTGAAGAATCAAGATGGGAGTTTCCTTATAAGTATAAATGGCATAAAACATGAGGATTATAGAGGATTTGGTCGGATGTTACCGTTGAAGGCAACACAAGTCGACTTACAAATCATAAGTCGACTTACACATGGAGATATGTCAACACAAGTCAACTAATCATACATAAGTTGACTTATCGAGGACGACAAGTCGACTTACATAGCACAAGTCGACTTATTGGAGAGCGGAGATGAAATTTTACGTAAATGGTTGAAACAAGTCGACTTATTCATTCGACAAGTCGACTTATGGATGCAACAAATCAGCTCCAACGGTCCAATTAGCCACAAATGGAAAGGAGATTATCAAGGAACGGCTATAACAATTATGCAACGGCTAGAATGAGCTCCAACAGCTGTTTTTCTTCTTATATAAAGGTTGGATGATGGATGAAGAGACTACCAAGGTTCTACAAGCCATAATACTCTTCAATTGCTCCAAAATTGCTCTTTATTGCTCTTATCTTGTTACATTATTGTATTGAGCACTTGTTCTTCAATCTTTGTCATATTTCTTTTACAATTTGAGTGACTAGTGAAAGGTCACGTGTGAGGTAGCTTGAGCCAGAAATCAAGTGGTGTTGGTAGGATTTGTGCCGGAAGACAAATCAAGTGTAAAGGTAGCTTGAGCCGGAAATCAAGCGGTATTGTAAAAGTTCACACTGAACTACAAAGTGTGTAATAAAGTGGTTGCAAATTCTTAAGTGGGAGCTTAGGTAGAGGACGTAGGTCTTAGCACCGAACCTCTATAAAAACAGTGTTTGCTCTTCTTCCCTACTCTTTACACTTAGATTTGATTGAATTATTTTTGTATGAATTAACTTCTAATTTTATTGTAGAAAATTTTCAAAAAGCTTAAAGATCTATTCAACCCCCCCATCTAGATCGCTTACATTATTCACATCTAAAGGATATCTAGGCTGAATGTTCGGTACAACTTTTATCACCGTCTTCTCTGTAATTGGATAAATAGTATATGGTTGACTAGACAATTTTGAAAGGTATAGCTTTATAGCAGCATCCCTCAAAGCATCATAAAAATTCTTTTCATCTTCACTCAGTAGATGCCATGTCTCACTATTTATCGAAATAGGTTGTAAGACTGCCTTCACCTTCCTCCTTGGTTGATCACAGATGACAATTGAAGTACTCCTCTTGGTCACTAATTCAACCAGTCTGATCTCCAACTTGTTTTTTCTCAAAAATTCAGAATAGTTGTATATAACCAGAGTAGGTTCATCAGATTTTTCCTGTGGTATCTGTACCAAGCTTAAATCTGTTGTTGCCTCTTGTTGAACATCGATAGGAGTAAACTGAACTAGGCTAGACTCAATTTACTTTTCCTTTTGAGCAACATCGATAGTATCCTTCTTTTGACTAACTTCCTTAGCAGTAGTCACATTCTTCTTTCGACTAATTACTTTAGTCTTCTCCACTGACTCAGTCAGTCTCGGAGTTTTCTGAACTTGAGATTTCTGCTTCTCAGACTATGACTTCTTCTTCTTCTCAGTCTCCTTAGCCTGTTTGGCTGAGTCTTCTTGTAAGATTGAGGCTAGAGATCTCGTTGCCTTTGGTGCGCGAGATTCATAAATTTCTACCTGATTCTGTTCTCTGGCTCTCTTCTCTTCCTGTTGCCTCAGAGTACGAATCCTAGGTGATCTCTTTGCCTTCTTAGAAATTTCACCCAGAAGATTCTCCCCTTTTCTTTTCAACACACCTTCGTCTGTCCTCCGAACTAGGCTAACTTCTTTTTGAGAAATCGCCTGTTTTATCAAAGATCTTCCAAATAATTTTCTTCTTTCATCTATGGGCATTCTCATACTTTCTTGAGATTTAGAACTTGTAGCGGGAGACTTCTTTAGTAACCGCTCCCCCTCAGTTCTAGCTTTCTTCGTAGAATCTGCTTCTTCTTTTACCACCATCTTTAAGCCCATTCTCCTTATTGTATTTGAGTTAATAGAACTCTTGATAGGTATCGTCCTTCTGATTCCTCTGTGAAGAAGGACTCTAGATTCCCTAAAAATCCTCGTGAGTAGCATGCCGTAAGGATAACTGTTAGTATCCTTCATTCCCTTAACCATATAATGAAAAATTAGAAATGGTAGATCTATGGGACGATGATTTAGCAAGTAGAACAGGCATTGCTCATCCAAGGTAGTCACTAAATCCCTTGACCCTGTTCTAGGTAAGATGCAGTTGAACAGAATCGTATGAAGAACCCTGACCTTCGGGACCAAACTCAAAGTCTTCCTCTCCGATAGGTCATTAACTCTATACAGCTGTTTATTGACATCTTATTCCTTCATACTAACCTTTGTCATCCATTTGGCTTTGCTTGACAAGGTTTCTCCAACCGATGAACATTTAGTCACCTTCTCTACTATCTCCTTTGTCACAACAATAGATATCCTATCTACTGTGGAGACAATAGTGTCATCTACCAGTTGCGCATTCTTCCAAAAATTATATACCTCATCAGTATACACCAGTTCCCGCACCTGGAAAAACTTTCTCTATCCAGCCTCAACAATCTCTGGTTCAACATCCATATGATCCTTCCTCAGAGATTCGAAGTCCACATGTCTTTCATAAATCATAGTTGGTTGCATTGATTCTGAATAGAAACTAGCTCTGGTAAGCTGTTCTTCAAAGGTAAAGTTGATTGCAAGAGTTTTAGAGAGAGAGAAATGAAATGTCTGTGTTTGAGAGTAATCGAAATGATTTTAATTTCAGACTACTCAAAGGGTCTTATTAGGTGTGTTCTAGAATTGTTGGGATCCTCAAGACTATGAAACTTTCCCTCCACAACTTCCTTGTGAGAGAAGTTACCAGCTGTAAACCACTGTTTCTGACGCCGTTATCTTTGACAATCTCTTAGCCTGACTGGTCATTTAACATAACCATGTTAAGGTTTCGTCTGATTTCCTTGAACCGTTCTTCACTTAATGGTTTAGTGAAGATGTCTGCCCATTGATACTCTGTTTCAATGAACTGTAGTCTCACCACCTTTCTCTGAACGTAGTCTCTCAATAAATGATCTCTGACTTCGATATGCTTTACTCTCGAATGCTGTATTAGGTTCTTTGATAGATTGATGACACTAGTATTGTCACAATAGATTGGGATCTCCTCTTCTTAAACTGAATAATCTTCCAGTTGATATTTAATTCACAATGTTTGTGAACAACAGCTTGCAACAGACATGTACTCGACTTCGACAGTTGATAGAGCGATTGAGCTTTGTCTCTTGTTTGAGCAGAAAACCAGGTTTGAGCCAAGAAAGTGACATCCTCCACTAGTGCTCTTCCTTTCAATTCTATCTCCGGCATAGTCCGCATCGTAATATCCGATTAACCTGAAATCTTTACCTTTCTCAAACATTAATCAAAGATCAGTAGTACCTGCGAGATATCTCAAAATCCTTTTAATAGCAATAAAATGAGACTCTCTAGGATCAGCCTGAAACCTTCCACACAAGCATATCTTGAATGAATATCAGTGCGCTTCTTTCAGAAGATAAAGTAAAGAGCCGATCATCCCTCTATACAGGGTTTGATCCACCTTCTTACCAAATTCATCTTTCGACAAGAGGTTCGAAGGATGCATCGGAGTCGCCATAGGCTTTACATTATTCATATCAAATTTACACAACAATTCTTTCAGATATTTTTGTTGATGGATAAAGATTTTCTCTTCGGTTTGCTTAACTTGCAATCCAAGAAAGAACTTTAACTCACCCATCATACTCATCTCAAACTCATTTTTCATCAGACTCTCAAAACTCATACATAACTTCTTTGAGGTAGCACCAAATATAATATCATCAACATAGATTTGTACTAAAATAAACTCATCTTCATAATCCTTTCTAAAAAGCGTCTTATCAACTTGACCTCTACTAAACCCACTCTCTAAGAGAAAAGTACTTAGACGATCATACCAAGCTCTAGGAGCTTGCTTTAGGCCGTATAAAGCTTTATGAAGTCTATAGACATGATCTGGATTCCTAACATCCTCAAAACTAGGAGGTTGCTTAACATACACCTCTTCGTCTATAAAACCATTCAGAAAAGCGCTCTTCACATCCATCTGAAAAAGCTTTATATCATGACAAACAACATATGCCAGCAATATCCTAATAGCTTCAAGTCTTGCAACTGGATCATATGTCTCATTGTAGTCTATTCCTTCTTGCTGATTATAGCCTTGCGCTACTTATCTAGCTTTATTCCGACTCACTCTACCTGGTTCGTCTAACTTATTCTTAAAAACCCATCTGGTTCCTATAATGGATTTCTTCGAGGGTTTTGGAACTAAGGACCAAACATTATTCCTAGTAAACTGATTCAGCTCCTCTTGCATGGCTAAAACCCAAGCTTCGTCCTAAAGGGCTTCCTCAATCTTCTTAGGCTCTATTTCAGAGATGAAAGCCACATTAGCTTCTCTTCTGAATTTGGAACTTGTTTTAACTTCTTCTGAGGTCTCCCCGATAATTAGCTCTTCTTGATGGGAACTCTTATATTTCCAATCTTTTTTTAATCCAATAGTTTCTAGAATATCCTCAACCTTGTCTACTTAAGTTCCTGATGATGGAGTTTCTGTTGTATCATCTAAGTTCTTTGAAGGACCTTCACTCTCCATGTCATCTTCCTTATGGGGTTGGGAACAATCATCAAACTTGACATGGATGGTTTCCTCAACTGTCTTTGAGATAAGGTTATATACCCGAAATGCCTTAGATGATGATGAGTAGCCTAGAAAAATTCCTGAATAGGTCTTTGAATCGAACTTATCCAACAACTCTTTTGTATTCAGAATAGAGCACTTGCAACCAAATGGATGAAAGTAAGATATGTTCGGTCTTCTTCCATTCCATAACTCATAAGGAGTCTTCTTCAACAGAGGTCGCAACAGTATTCTATTCTGAATAGAGCACGCTGTATTCACAGCTTCTGCCCAGAAGTACTTAGGAAGATTCATCTCACACAACATAGTCCTTGCCATCTCTTAAATCGTCCTGTTCTTCCTTTCAACAACTCCATTCTGTTGTAGGGTCCTAGGAGCAGAGAAATTGTAGAAAATTCCATTCTCCTGACAGAATAATCTAAACTTCTCATTCTCAAACTCTCCACCATGATCACTTCTGATACTGGCTATAGATACTCCTTTTTCAATTTGTAACTTTATGGAAAGGATCCTAAAACACTTAAAAGACTCATCTTTGTGTGACAAAAACAATATCCAACAAGACCTAGTAAAGTCATCAACAATAACAAGTCCATATTTCTTTCCTCCAAGACTTATTGTCCTAGTTGGACCAAATAAATCCATATGTAACAACTCTAAAGGTCTAGAAGATGTTACAAAAATTTTAGAAGAAAACGAAGTTTTAACTTGTTTCCCTTTCAAACAACTTGCACAGAAAAATTCTTTGTCAAAACTCATTTTTGGTAGACCTCTTACCAAATCATATTTTGCCAACTTTGAAATATGTTTAAAAGAGACATGACCTAGCTTTTTATGCCAGATTAGTCTTTCTTCTTCAGAAGATAAAAAACATGAAACATTTTGATTTTGAACTCTTCTAAATAAATTTTATAAAGATTATTTCTTCTCTTGGCAGAAAAGAATATAGACCCATCTTTGTTTCTGACTTCACAAAGATTTTGATTGAACGTGACTAAGAAACCAGAATCACACAATTGACTGACACTAATCAAATTGTGTTTCAGACCATCAACAAGTAGTACATTATCTATGCATGCAAAGGAATCTTTACCTATTTTATCGATTCCAATTATCTTGCCCTGCTGGTTGCCTCCGAAAGTCACCGATCCTCCCTTCTTATACTGAAGATCTTGGAACATAGACCTTCTTCCCGTCATATGTCGCGAACAACCACTGTCTAAATACCAACGGTGCTTGTTGCATCTTCCAAGGAAGGATATCTGCAGGAGAAACTATTTTACTTTTTGGTACCCATATTTTCTTGGGTCCTTTCTGGTTAGTAATATGCACATAATGAGTTCTTTGATGCCTTTTACTAGATTGTTGATGAATACGTGTTTGGTAATACCTTTTATTTTGAGAAAAAGGCTTTCTATCATAATGAGACTTATTACCCGTAAATCCTAATCCGGTTTTATCACTCGGATGTCTACATTTTCCTAGCATCTCATTCATTTTCTTTGTACTCTCAGTGAAGGTAGTTAAATCAGATGAAAGTCTCTTAATTCTAAGCTTCAACTGATTGATCTCATCAGATTTATCTACAACTTTCTTTTTCTCCTCTATTTGTTTCTTTAAGCAGATATTTTCTCTCTCTATTTCTTCTGTATGTTTAAGTTTTTCTACATACTTCTTCTTTAAAAGTTTACACTGTTTCAGAATAGCATGAGAATCCTCTAATAGTTCTGAATAAGCATCATGCAAGTTATCGTATTCAGAAGTTACCTCCTTATCACTTTCTTCCTTGGCTACTAGGTAGATATTCACATGTTTAGATGTCTTGGAACTTGTATCTGACTCTGATGAATCTAGATCTTCACAAGTTGTCATCATGCTTTTCTTGCCTTCTCTACTCTTCTTTGGTTTCTTCTTTAGAGTAGGACATTCGGACTTGTAATGTCGAGGTTGATTACACTCGTAGCATATGATAGATGTCTTTTCTACTTTACCATCATCTTTGCAATTCTTCTTGAAGAGCTGACTTCCTTTGGACTTCTTCTTCCACATCTGTCTTATCTTCCAGGAAATGAAAGATAATTCGTCATCTTCATCACTTGACTCTTGTTCTGATTCACTTGAGTCATCATTCTTTGATTTTTCAATCTTTAATGCTTTCGATGACTTTCTCCTTCTTTGAGTCTTGTGATTCTTCTGTCCGGCCTTCAGTGCTATTGACTTGTCCCGTTTGGGCTTGTCTTCAGCATCGAGCTCTACTTCATGAATCTTCAGTGATCCAAACAACTCGTCAAGCTTTAGCATGCTCAAATCCTTAGCTTCCTGCGCCGCCGTAACTTTTGGTCTCTACCTCTTCGGAAGACTTCTTAAGATCTTTCGTACGTGATCTTGATTATTTTACGTTCTTCCAAGGGCTTTCAATCCATTGACGATTTTTTGAAATCTTCCAAACATTTGATTAATAGATTCTTCTTCTTTCATCTTGAAAAGCTCGTACTGGTGAACAAGAATGTTATCTTGGATTCTTTGACTTGGTTTGTGCTTTCATGAGCGATGGACAATGTGTCCCACATCTCCTTCGCAGTGTCACATCCGTGGACTTTGTCATACTCACTCCTGCTCAGGGCACACGTCAAGAAAAATTTTGCCTTAGAGTTCAACCAATTCTCGCTTTTGGTCACCGTCCATCCGTCCGTGGAATAAGATTTCCATCTTCATCTACTGGTGTATATGGTCCATTCTCTATCACATCCCAAAGGTCGACATGAGTAGATTATATGAACAGCCGCATTCTATCTTTCCAGTAATGATAGTCTTCTTTGTTGAATGCTGGAGGTCTAGTGACTGAGGCACCTTCTGCAATGCATATATGTGATTCTGCCATTATCTTTGATCCACACTTTGCTACAGTGATCCTTGGATACCAGGCTCTGATACCAATTGAAGTGAATCACACGTTATTACAATGCTTATAATACTATATATGAATACACGAGAAGGGGGGGTTTGAATTATGTATTTCCCTTTTTGAAAAATCTTTCCAGAAAAACATTTTGTTAAAAACAAGTTCTTTTCACAGAAACTTCGGTACGTTCGAATTAATCAAAACTTTGAAAACTTGTTTTGAAATCTAAGTAATAACAAAACTTTGACCTTAAAGAAAGATAGAGTAGAGAGAAGTCGACACAACAATTTTATACTGGTTCACCCCAAACCGTGGGCTATGTCCAGTCTTCAGAAGTCTTTCTGAGATTTCACTTTCTCTTCAACGTTTACAAGTATTCTTTCTGAGCCTCTTCAGGTCTCTACACTCAGTATTCTTTTACTCTTAGCCTCTGCAGGCTATCTGTACTACTTTCTTACAAAAGTGTTTGAACTATGTTACAGTAACACTAGCTCTTAGCTGATTCGCACAATAATCTCACAAACAAGCTTTTTCGTTTGCGTATACGTAAGTCAACTAACTTTACAATCTTCGACTTCGACTCATATTTATAGCCTTCGTCTGCAATTGCTTCTTGAATCTTGGAAGAAACGGTTAATCAGTTGAGTTCAGTAACTAACTCGAACTGAGTCTTGTGTCTGCTTTTCTTTCTTTGTCTGCTTTTGAATTCTGCGTCTGCTTTTCATTTCTGCGTCTGCTTTTCATTTCAACGTCTGCTTTTCATTTTTACGTCTGCTTTTCATTTCTCCGTTTGTCTGCTTTTCATTCCGCGTCTGCTTTTTCTTCTTCTTTGTTATTCATCAAAATCATATATATGTAAAGTCATTTTGACTCAACAAAGCCTTCTATCATGATCATGTCAAGTAGGCCATGATTATGGGCTGTGTCTTGGGCTTCTACCCAATTGTGGCATATGGGCCACGATCATAGGCTGACTCTATTGCTTCTATCATAATCATGGCTTGTTGTACTACGATCGTGGGTCATTGTTTCAGCCCAAATGTCTCCTAAAATTCTCCATTCTTCAATGTTAACCCTGAAACACTAACAAACATATCAAGGTACCTAAAAAATATAATAATTAAGCTCAAAGACTTGTACTAACCCATAAAAATACCTAAACATAAATAATTAACAAACTAATACAATTCTAACCTAAACATGTAGTAAACGATTGAAGTAACAATTAAATACATATCAAAATAAGCCTTTAAATATGATGCAATTGACACTTATCAAGTTTGGTGTGTTTGGGGATTTTAATCAAACCACTTCAAGCAGGAAAGCTATTGAGCCTTCTTTCCAAAGAGCGAGAAAGATGAGCTTGGAAACTGATGGATGCTCAGTAGTTGCCAGACTCGTAATATTCTCTTTTTGTATGTTTCAGTCACATCTGTAGTGTTGTAAAATGTAATATCAACTAGAAGTTACATTTAACAATAGGGATTGAATACACTCACAATAACAAATATACTAAAACAATAGTATATTTATATATTATAATATATAAATCATGGTAAAAGATGTAATTCTCTCAATATATGAAAATTTATATATAAAATGGTATAAAATGCAGAATTTAATTTTTTAAAATAAAATTTTAAATTTTTGAAAAATTATATATTTTAAGACTTTTGTTAAAATGATTACATGTCACCGACATACCAATTTAATTTAACTTTTAGATTTTATACAAACTAATTTAATTTAATATAAAATGATAATTTATTATAAATTATCTTAAATTATTAATTTGAGTTGAATTTAATTAATTTATATTAGATTTAAAATTAGGTTGAATTGTTCATCATCAATATTTTATTAAAGGGCAGGATCTGTCTAGAATATGGAATTTTATTATGTACTTAGTTTCTAGTTTTTGCCTAGCTGCTAACTAGAGAATGAACAAGTGAGCTTGTAAAATTTCAAATCCTCGTATCAGCTTGTGAAAAGGAAATCTGGTGAGTGGAACAAGTAGTAGTTGTTTACATGATTACGCTGTGAATGTATGCGATTTGTGTAACCTGGGAGAATTTTCTTCATAAATAGCTCCTTCAATTCTTTGCAATACATGCTATCTTTGTTGATTTATGCCATACAATCAATCTATTTGGTTATAGTTTAGCGACAAATTATTTAAAAGCATTCTTTATCTTATACATGTTTAGATATATATAATAAAGTTCATGGGATAATTGTACATTGTAAATAAAATTATAATGAGATTATAATCATGAGATTCATATTGCATTTATGTATTATTCCTAAAATATTCCTTGTCATTGTTCTATTAAGATTGGATATTAATAGAATATAAAAAGGTTAGCACACGTTTTGTTTTTCCTTATGAAGAAAGTAGTCAATTTCATAAGCTAAACTATAGAGATACTTAAACAAACATGTGAGTACTTGTTAGAGCAAGTTTACTGAACAAACTCGATATGAAAAATTCATTTGGAATATTACTTATATGTCTGTGAAATTCTCATTGTGATGATTGTATAAATGATCATTTGACTTGAGGTCATCAAAGTTATCTTGTATGGAGATTGCTATGTTTTGATACTACTTATGATCTATCTAATCATAGGTTGTTTAATCGGTAGTCATTGGATGTAACATGAACTATGTGGAGATAGTTGAATAATCAAGATAAGATTCATCACCCTAAAATAATTGGGGAGAATGTCTTGTTATTCTCGATTAGTATTAATTCAAGAAATCCTTGGCTAAGGTGAGTGATGTTTTGTAAATAATTTACAAATGTGATTAATTAAATTGATAGCTAATGACGGAGAACTAATATGATTAGACTCAAAATAGAATAGGCATAAATTTCAAGCTCTAAGTCTAATCGGAACATTGTATGATGAAATGATTGAATTATACGAAAAAATTATGCACGGAAAGGTTAATCAAAATCACTTTGACATTTCTAAATGCTTGGGTGGTCATGATGCGTTGCTAGACGCCAATCTTAATCTAAGATTATAAATTGTTTAATTAGAAAATTAAAGATAAATTAAAAAGAGTTTTAATTTATCTAATTTTAATTATAAATTAAAATTAGATTTTATAATCGTTGCCAACATATTCGAGAACCTAATGGATCTCACATATAAAATGAAGAGAACAAAGTTAATTTAATCAAGTTGAACTTGATTGTAAGGTTTGAGGAACTTCATGATTAAATATGAGATATTTAATAAATAAATTAATCAATAAAGATCAATATGAGATATTGAATCTTATATAGGCATAATTGGTATTTAATTAAAATTGTTTATAATTCTAATTAAAGTTTAATTGAAATTAGAATTTAATTTCAATTAAATTACTAAAACGTCTAAAGCTTATTATAAATATACTTAAGTTTCATAAAACTAGCACTTTATGCTTAACCATCTCTATGAAAATTATAGAGTTCTCTTAACTTGTTTTGTAGATACCATTAGAGGCCGGAGACTTTTGCAGCTACAGTAGTTAAAACGGATCGGTTTCAAAAACGGTTCGAGGGATAAAACAAAATAAAGATCTAGCTTCAGAATAAGGTATGGATTAAGTTTTCACTTTATTATGATTTGTGTTAATAATTAAATAGATCTTGGTTTTCAAGAAATCAAAAATCACCTAAAAATTTTGTGATTATTTAGCTGCGGTTGGGATTGGATCTGATCCTAACACAAATTATCTCATCCACAAGAAGTTCACTATTGCTGCAAATTCCACCTATCACCGTGGCAAATAAATGTTCTTATTCTCTGGTAAGAAGCCAAGAGTATTCTGAATTCTCCCTTGGAGATATTTGACAATTGAACTTACCGGAATCTTCTTCATCAACGACCGGAATTGGAGAATTTGGGAGATCTAATACACACAGTAAAATCTAATAACTTTAACATATGCATCTATTTAACATGACCATTACTTGGGGCATTCATGGCGGTTGAGGAGCTGGACTTCTATTTCTATAAGATTTAATGGAGCATAAGAATTCATCATATCAGCCAAATCCAGCTTTTTCATACTATTCTTCATGTTCTTAGCGTGCTTCTACGTTAATTCATGATGGGAGTACTGTTTACTCTACCATGAAACATGCTTTATTTGTTATCGTTTGCCACGCTTGATGTGCTTGTTAAATTATAACAATCCATGGTACAACTGCCTGAAAGAGCAAAACATTAATCTCATTCTCGTTGTAAACCTGACTGCAGAAATTAATAATAAGAAATAATGAAACTTACAATAAATTTTTTAATGAATATCAATTTTTGATAGAACTTGACAGTAGTCAATATTAACCTTAAAACTTAAATTTTAAATATAAAAGGGTCAGATGAAAGTGATTTTTTAATACAAAGAATTAAAAAAATCCTTAAATTCTTTGTATTTATATTTGTTTTGACAAATATAAATACTAAGAATATATAACCATAGTGTGTGTGTATATATATATATACATACATATATATATATATATATAAATTTAAAATAAGATAATTATTTAAAACTTATAAAATTTTATATTAAAATTTAAATTTAACCAACAAACTTAAAAATCCTTCAAATTGTTATATGAAATTTATATAATTTAAATAAATTGAATATAAATTTATTAAATATATATAATATCTTATAACAAATGAGTTTATGGTAAAAGATCAATTGGCGATATTAGGGCAAAACTTAGTAAATAAGACTTCTCATTAATTGTATACAGTTATCCCTATGTATTTTGACAAATAGACTGTTTCTTTGAGTGGAACCGTAAAGATAAAAAATTTAGACTACAATTTGTAAAGTCTAAGTAAGTTTGGGAAACCATAATTGGATTGCATTTTCATGTTAGAGCAACAAAAGAAAAAACTAGAGAAAACTTTCATTTTTCATGGGAAACTTAAGTTTTAACTTTATAGAAGCTAGCTAACAACAGAGAGATTCAACTCAGTGTCGTATCCTATTCCTAAATCGTGCAGCACGCCCTGATCAGCCAGAAAGCCGACTCGGTTGGGAATTCGGAGGAGTCTCATTCGATGGATAGGTATTTCACTGTCATATCCAACACTTTGGTACATCTGCCCTCCAATGGTCTCCTTTAGTTGTCTGACTGTTGAATGTTCATGACACATCACGCTAGCCCTGTGAGTTGAGGTGGTAATCCAAACACGAATCCAAAGTCTAAGAAGGATCGGGCTGTCGTTTTGAATGCCATAATTCGTCAAAGGCTCTGAAGCCTGTAGCAGCTCGTTATTAAAATAAAGGAGTTGGGAATGGGGCAAAAACCTTGCCTGTGATTCAAAACAATGTTGATAAATTTCTTCTTGAAGTTGGCTGACGGTGGCATCCCGTGGAACGGTTACTCGATATTCTTCTTCGTGGTAGGAAACCAAAACATGTAAGATCTGTCATATTACATAGAGTATTTAACATCCTCTTTTGCTTGACAAGAGAATAAAAACTACGCCTAGGGTCTATAATTTTTGTAGAAAAACGAGAAGACTTACAGAAGCATCAACGCCATTCTCAGAAGCATCATTATTATTCTCATAATTAGGACCGCCACCGTTTTCTGCAATCATCGCGCTCATAAAGGATCTGGGACTTGGGATTCAAAGGACGATTTTTGGATATATGGTTGTTATGAACTCAACTGTGCTTTATATATACGTGCCATTTTAGTGCCATACGTTTAACATGACAAATATCAATGCTAGTTTGGTTTAGGACGACACTAATGTGAACTTCTATTCATCGATTTTATATTCGATGATATTGTTAAAACACATTTAATTTGACTAGAAGCACAGCAATTTTCATCTTCACAATCGTATCTTTTTTTTTTTTTTTTGACAAAAATCAAAAGTATCAAAAACAAAGAAAGGTTAAAGATCTAAACCAAGCCGACAGGCTTACCCTGTACACCCGGATCCTACGAGCCTTTCCCTATCAACGACATTACAAAAAGATTGCTCTAACGATAAAATAAAACGTAAAAAAGAAGGACTAGTGTCCCAGCGTTGATGGTTTGCATGTATTAAGGCTATCCTTGCTAAGAAATGAGCCGCCTTATTAGCAATCCTACGCGTCTATTGGAAGGACAAGTGAAGGAATTGTCGTTTAAGCATTTGAAAATCAAACGCCAACATTCCGATCTCTAAAAAATTTAAAGAAGAAGTTGTGATAGCTTGAACTGCCAGCAAGCAGTCCGATTCCATAATGACATGGTCGATTTGTTTATCTTTCAACCACAAAAGTGCTTCCCTTATCGACATTAGTTCGGCTATAACTGGATCAAACAAAGAGGAATAATGCCCAGAGAAAACAGCTATAAAACTGCCCCTTGCATCCCTAAGTACAGTATCAAACCCCGTAGCATTTTGTTCCTTAAAAATAAACGCATCCACATTGCATTTCATAAAATCTTCTAGTGGTTGACGCCAACCTGAAACGTTAGAGCAGGAAATGCTATCTGTTGCTCTAACCCTCTCATAACATCTCCGAACATCCTGCCAGTCTTTCAGGAAATTATCAGCAAAGTGGACGATCATAATGGAGGGAACTATCTTACCTTGCCAGACTCGAAGGTTGCGATGATATCAAATGCTCCATAATATAGTTAATACACGAGTTAAAAGAGGTTCAGGCATGTTGACTAGGATATGCCCAAACATGATGTCAATCCTCATAGCCTGAATACGCACATTCGCTAGAACCCAACTTTCTTTTGCTTTAGGACTCTCAAATAGCACATGGTTCAGGTCCTCTTCATTACCACAAACGTCACTATCAGGGGGGAGCATGACGCCTTTTCTTAATAAACGAACTTTACATGGAATAAACTCCCCGACAACATAACCAAGTGAAGTCTTTAATTTTAGGAGGGATAGGCAAATTCCATATCCGATTCCAAGGTTTGTCCACAGTATAACTAGCAATATCATTGCACAATCTAAGAGCCAGTTTGTAGCCTGACTTAACCGAATACAAACCATCCCTACTTAATGCCAAATCAACTGATTAGGGGGTTTTGCATTTGCAATGGGGATTCTGGAAACCCGTCTGACATCATAAGGTGTAAACAATCCTTCAAGCATCTACTCGTCCCAACCCGAACCCAACTCATTAAAAAGCTCCCGCGCTTTCATGTTACTCAAATGTTGGATTGGAGGGGAAGTGATGAAAAAATTATTAGCCTCATTAATCCATGGATCCTTGAAAACTTTTATTGATGACCCATCGTCAAACCTCCACCGAACCCCATGAATCAGTATATCCTGTGCGGGGTAAATACTCCTCCAAATGAAACTCGTATTGGCCCGATCCTTCGCTTCCAAAAAGCTACCAATAGGAAAGTATCTCGCTTTAAAAACTTTACTCGAAAGTGAGTCTGGATAGGCGATAAACCACCAGGCCTGTTTGCAGAGCATGACGAGATTGAAGCAATGGAGGTCCCGAAAGCCCATACCCCCATATTATTTTGGCATGTAGAGGCGATCCCTGCTCGCCCAATGTATATTCTTCCTGTTAGTCGTGCCCAATCCCTACCAGAAGGAAGTCACCAGTTTTTGTAATTCATCACAAGTTCCTCGGGGAAGAAGAAAGACGCTCATGCAGTAAGCGGGCAATGCTTGGGCAACAGTCTTAATAACCACTTCTTTTCCTGGTCTGGATAACAATTTGTTTTTCCAACTCATAATGCGCTTGCTAAGCCGATCCTTAATAAAAGCAAAGACTTATTTTTTTTTCCCTCTCCTAATTAACGATGGAAGACCTAAGTACCTTCCATGATCAAGAGGGGTACTTACGCCCAAGCTAGACCCCACTACATTCCTATCAACTTGAGTAGTGTTAGAGCTGAACATGATGCCTGACTTTTGATAGTTAATCGCCTATCCCGACACTGCTTCATATAGAGCAAGAATCCTTTTGATATTTTGCCCTTCCCTTGCAGTTGCCCGAAAGAAAAGAAAACTATCGTCTGCAAAGAAGAGATGCGAGACGCTAGGACTCCCTGGACAGATTCTAGCTCCATGGATATCCCCTCGTGCCTCACTTCTCCAAAGCAAAGCTGATAAACCTTCAGCACATAGGATGAAAAGATACGGGGATAGCAGATCTCCCTGCCTCAGACCATGCTTAGGAATAAAAGGGCCAATTTCAGAACCATTGAAAGCCACTGAATACCGGAATGTGATAACACACACCATAATAAGTTCCACCCACTTTTGATCAAAACCCAGCTTTAACAAGATGAAACGTAAGTAATCCCAATCAACTCTGTCATATGCTTTGCTAATGTTGATCTTAAGCGCTGCTTCGCCAACTTTTCCTTTATCTTTGTTTCTCATGTAGTGTATAATTTCAAAAGCCACCATGATGTTATTGGTGATTAGGTGCCCTGGGACGAAGGTCGATTGCATAGGCAAAATTATTCTTGGAAGGATGATTTTGAGTCGGTTCGCAATTACCTTGGCTATGAGTTTGTAAAGGACATTGCACAAAGCTATTGGACGAAGATCCTTCATATTGCTAGGATTGTCTTTTTTGGGTATTAAAACAATCATTGCGTGATTTAGAGTGTCTAGGAATTCCTGTTTTTCCATCCAATTGCTATAACTGTTGAACATGTCCGTCCCCAAGATATGCCAACATTTTTTAAAAAACGCCGAGTTCAGCCCGTCCGGCCTAGGCGCTTTATCCGACTGCATATCGAATATTGCTCTCCTGAACTCCTCCATCTATAATGGTGCCAAGAGATGATCATTGTCCTCTGGGTTTACCACTGACAAATAGAATCAAACTGATGAAAATCTGAGCCTCCTGACACTGAAAACAGCTGAGCAAAATAATCTAAGATAACTTTACTGATACCCTCATTATCAAAAACTTGTTGTCCATTATTATCAGTGAGTGCGCTAATTTGATTCACTCTCCTCCTTTTGGATGCTTGCGCATGAAAATATTTTGAATTGGCCTCCCCATACTGCATCCAAAATTTTTTTGAACGTTGCTTCCAATAGATTTCCTTTTGAGAAAGGAGTCGGTTAAGAGCAGTTTTTTGTATCCCCAGGAAAGCATGCTGAAGTTGTTGTCGCACCAAAGTCATGTTCCTCTTAAGGACCTGAATCCGCTCGGAGAAATTACCTCCCAGTTGTTTTTTTCAGTTAAGTAACCTGTTATCACATTTCTGAAGCCTAGGAATGATTTTTAAATCCTGATTGTCAACCCAGAAATTGGAGACGAATTCCAAAAAGCCATCTTCCATTAACCATTTATTCTTGAACTTAAAACGCTTAGTCCTCTTAACTGGAAGTTTGCGTTCTACCACCAATTTGACAGGGTTATGATCCGACGATGCACATACCAAATTATGTAGTTTGTGAAAAGGAAAGATGGCCATCCATTCTTTGTTAACGAAGTCGCGGTCGAGTTGCTCTAGTGTGGGCGAGTTTGTATTTCTACCTCTTTCCCAAGTATACCCGAAGCCAAGCAAAGGAATATCAATGAGAATACAGTCCGAAATACATTGGCGGAAACCCTCCATTAGAGAACTAGGATACTCCCCTTCTCCTAGCTTATCATTAAGGGATAAAAGATTGTTAAAATCCCCAAAACAAACCCAGGGCATGTTATGAATCCGTGAGAGGGACCGAAGGATCTCCCAACTATCTCGTTTCCTATTCGCTTCAGGGAATTCTTAGAACCCTGTAAGTCACCATTTAGGAGTAGTTGGATCATCAATGCTAAGATCAATGTGGTTATTTGAAACACCTATAACGGTAGCAGTAATGTCATGCATCCAGAACACAGTTAGTCCACCACTTTGGTCAATCTGATCAACGCAGAAACAGAAATCATACTTTAACAAAATTTTTATTTCTTCAACCTTAACAGAATTCACAATAGTTTCACTCAAAAAAAGAATGCGAGGCTTATTAAACCTAACTAGGTCTTTTAATCTTCGAACTATCCTGTGGTTGTCTAAGCCACGACAGTTCAAGGCTATGTAATTCATGGCTCTCGACGGGTCTGCTGAGCAAGACCGGCCATTGATATATGATGTGAGAGTTGAGGCAGAATTGATTCGCTTATGTCTATCATCTCCACAGAGCTGTCTACATTGTTGCCTTGTCTAGGACATTTTTTAATTTCCTCAATAGCCATGATCGTTGCTTCTTTCTCATTCTGCTCAAGGACATGGATCAAGCTTTTTCCGGTTGAGCTGCCGCTGAGTACAGAGTACTTATGGCCTAATTGAAGTCCATGATCTACATTGGATTTGAGCGTTACCTTTTTAGGAATGAATGAAAAATTATTGTTGATTTTGCGAGGATTTGTAACTGCTGATTATGGAGATTTCAGCTCCGGATTTTTTGCCACGAAATCAACTCCAAGATCATTTCCCGGATCACGTTTCCATTGCACCTGTCTCCTAGCATTCTGGGCCCGCTCCTCTGCCTGAATTTCCTCCGGCCTTTCCAATAACTTGAGGCAATTAGTTTCACTATGTCCTATTGTACCACATAGATAGCAGACGAGAGGCAGTCTCTCATAACTGAATGTTATCACTATAGGTTCAGCTCCCTGTTTGCGTATACTCTTCTTGCGCATAAGGGGTTCTTTCACATTGATCTGAATCTGAACATGCATATAGTTATTCCATGAGTTGCGTCTATAGGTAGAGTCCTATTCAAGGTAGGTGCCCATCACGTTTCTAATAGTTCTTGCCAGTGTCTCCAAAGCAAATCCCAATGGGAGGCCGTGAAACTGTAACCCAGATATCAGTATGAGTGAAATCTATATCCGCTGGGTTCTCCCTTTCCTTCCATTAGTGGACTAACAGAATACATTTGTTGAAAGACCACGGTCCTCCAGCTAACATGTTCTTCAGATCGAGGTGGTGATAAAACTGGATGATATATAAAGTGGTATTTGTAATTGGTTTGATGTATGCTGCCCTCATTGGACTCCAGAGACTCAACAACATCCGTTCCATAGCCTCTACGTTGATCGCTCTTTCTCCTACTAGTTTTCCCAACAAACATAGTTCATAATTAATCGCAACGCTTTGGATTTCTTCTGCAGGAATCATAACCTCAACATTTTCCTTCTCTTGGATAGAGAGATTCTGAAAGCCCTAATCCATACTACAAAAACAACAGCAACTGAAAATATCAGAGAATAGTTCTCACACAAAACTACCATGCACAAACTTGGCAGACTAAAGCTTGAACTCTTGAGAGAAGAAAAGAGAGGCAAGACCCTCTTAATTAATTGTATCTTTTCTACTATGGAAACATTCACTTTTTTCCTCTCTATTTTATCCTTTATTTACTAACTAAAATTACTATTAAATACAAATATTTGTTGTTAAACTTATACGCCATAGCCTTTTGTTCAAATCAATAATAATTCATGAAGAGATGACTAACAAATAATGATAACTGATATAACAAAGTGATTTCTATGCCACTGTACAATGTTGTAGTGAGTTGTTGATTAGTTGGAGGAGAACATTATGTATAATGAATACATTGCAAATTGAGAGACATAAATAATATTAAACTTAAGGAGTGTTTGGTTCTCTTTTTATGGTTTCCTTTTATCATTGCTAAAAAGTAAAAATAAAAGACAAACACATTTGGTGTCATTTTGATTTAGTTTCTTAGTTGTAAAGTACAAATTGCAACAACATTACAATTTTTTATTTTATCTATTTGGATAATTTTGTCAAAAGAAAACAACTTGTTATTACAATTGGTTATTGTTGAATTTTGATCTATTGAAGTCTACTTTTAAATGATGGATTCATTTGTTAGATTAATTTAATAATCATAAAGTGTGACATATATTATTTTATTTGATTTTAATATAAAGTGAACCTAAAATAATGATTATTGGGCTTGTAAAGAAAATTAGAATCATTAGGGTTAATCAATAAAACTCTTTCCTCTCCCTTCAATCAAGTAGCATTAACAAATATAAAAAATACATACGTTTTTGCACCATTGAAAACAAACGAAAAAAGGAAAAAGGTGAGAGTGGATAAAACTTTTGTGTATAAAAGGTGTTTGCAATAAGAAAAAGATTACACATATTAAGCATGGATCAATTTAGTATTTTTCTATTTTCTTTATAACATGAATCTTAGGATTTGAAGCTATTGAATCAATTATGTTATAGATGATCTTGGGTAAATTCTATGCTTGAAATATTGTTTATAATGTTAAAGTTTAAATAGACATGTGGTATCAAAACAATGTTAAAGTTTAAATATACCTGTGGTATCAAAACATATTATAACACTTTGATTTGCATTAGAGTTAACCTTAAAATTCACAGTAGTGATTAATATGGATTTACGGTTATATATAAATTATGTATTGTTTTCGCTATAATCTCTCAATCTAAGCAATCTTGTTTCTCGATTTTTGTGGGTTGTTGATTGAGTTTGAGTTAATCCATTGAACAATAAGATTTATAATAAAAGTCAGGGATTGCAAAGGCTATAGGCTTATTGTCTTAAGCATGCCTATTTGTTTCTGAATTGAGATGGGATCTTCAAATGAATACACATCGAAAGGCTTATTTTGTAAATACTCTAGTGAGACCATAATGTCATATTTTTGGGGTTTATCATTGAATAACTTTAGGTTTATAATTATAAGGAATAAATTGTTTAGATTTCAAGTTTATAGAAAAACATGATATATACGTGGGCCTCTCTTTAAAAATCTTTATGTTTGACATAAGTCTTTCTAGAAACAAAGGGTTAAAGAAAAGGTTTTTTGTGGGGCCACCATGCATTAATCGTTTTACTACAATATGCTTAAATTTTGAGAAGCAAAAGGATTGGTGTTAAGGAATGTGTGGACATCATGATTTGGTGTTTAAAAATCAAATGGTTACTTACATGCATTAATTGAGGTTTGACTAGTTAAGCCTTTTGAAAGAACAAAGCCTGAGAGAAACAAAAGTTTAAAGAAAGTTTTCATGGACCCACCATCAAAAGCTTTGATTTTTTGTTTGCATTACTTATTTACTACAATTTGCATTATTTTTGGAAATCAAAAAGTGAAAGAAAAGTTAATGTTTCATGTGGCCCATTATAAGAAAGTGTTTTGATTTTGTGGTTGTAAAGTAGAATGATTTTGGTGTTAAAATCAATGAAGTTTTAGTCCTCTAGCACTAAATGAATATGCATGCAACTAATTATGTTTTTGGTCTTAGTAACAAACAAATATGCATGTTGAAGTTAGTGAATTTTGGATTTTATAGTATGAGTTTCCCAACATTATAATTAAATTTCAAAATTTATTTATACTTAATTAAATATTTATTGTATATAAGCTTGTTATTCACAAAAGTGACCTTGCTTGAAAAGATATTTAGATATTTAATTATGCATTCTTTCAATTATTCATGTTATATGATGCTAATAAATGCAAAATAGATTAATCGAACGATTGAGATTATTAATTATAAAGCTAGGAGATCACCCAAAGGTGGATCGTTGCTTATAATTAATAACATTAAAGAGACTTATCAGCCTACTTAGTGAATATGTTAGTATATCCAAAGATAATATGCATATACTACTTGAGTATGATTGACTATCTATCAAAGTGTTTATATATATGTTGTTAGCATCATTATAGATTAAGGATATGTGTTTAAGTATCACCCAAAGGTGAACTATATATATATAAATATATACTTAAGGAATTAATATGTAAGTTTGTTTTTACGTTTGCAGTTTCTAATAATTTGTTAGTTATGGGCAATGATCTGATCAAGTTCAATAGGCTAAACTATGCTGATTAGTCTGAGCAAATCCAATTTCAGTTGGGTATTATGGATAAGGACCTAGCATCAATTGCTGAGAAGCATGCAACTGTTACACAAGCTAAAAGGACATATTTTGAGGCTTGGGAAAAGTCTAATAGGTTGAGTCTAAACTTGATGTGATTGACAATAACTGAAAATGTTAAGCCATCAATGCCTCATATGAAAAATGTAAGGGAATTTATGATGAAAATAAAAAAAGTACTCACAATTTGACATAATTGACAAGTCTATTATAGGAAGCTTGATGAGTGAATTGGCGACCAAGAAGTTTGATTGGTCTCAACCTATCCATGATCATATGACAGGCACGTCAAATTTGGCTACAAAGTTGAAATCAATGGGCATAGATGTGAGTGAATCCTTCCTAGTGTAGTTCGTCATCAACTCGCATCCTCCTGAATTTGGTCAGTTCTAAGTGAATTACAATAATCTGAAGGAAAAATGGAACTTTCAAGAAATCAAAACTCTGTTGGTGAAGGAGGAAGGGAGATTAAAGAAAACGAAGGAACACTCTGTTCATCTTACGCTACATAAAGAAGCAGCAGAAAGGGAAAGGTAGGAAAGAAGAGAAACAAGAAGGACAAAGTCGTAATAAAGGTTAATGAGGGCTAAATCCATAAAGAGCAACGTTGTTTCTTCTGCAAGAAAGTTGGTTACCCTGAGAAAGATTGCCTTAAGAGAAAGGCTTGGTTAAAAAAGAAAGGTAAGTACTATGTTTCAGTATATTTTGAATGACATCTTATTAAGGTTCCTAATAATACCTAGTGATTAGATTCAGGTGCAACTACTTATGTGTACATGTTATGCAAGGATTCCTTTCGATCAAAACCATAAATAGAACTGAAGAGTTCCTATAAATGTGTAATAGAATGTAGAAATGAGCAGAAAGAATAGGGATGTACATATTGATCTTAAACACTAGTTTTAGTCTAGATCTTGAAAAGTGTCTTTATGTTCCTAAATGTGCTAGAAATTTAGTTTCTATTAGTAAGTTGGATAAGATAAGTTTTAATTTCAATATTAGAAATGATGTTTTTTCTTTATATAAATGACAGTACTATTATAGTTTTGGTACATTAATGGATGGTTTATATTGTTTTAACCTTGATGTTAATAATTTTGAATCCCTGTTTCATATTAAACATAATATTGGTAATAAACATAGTGCAGATAATGAACACTTTACTTACTTGTGGCATCAAAGTTTTGATCATATATCTAGAGAAAGGGTGATGAGGTTAGTGAAAAGTGAAATCTTACCTTAACTAGATTTTACTAACTGGGATGAGTGTGTAGATTACATTAAAAGCAAGTAAACCAAACATATATCTAAGAGTTCAGCCATAAGAAGTATTGAGTTACTTGAATTAATAAACACTGATATATGTGGCCCATTTCATACTCCATCATAGGGTGGTGAAAAGTATTTTATCAACTTTATTGATGACTATTCACGTTATTGTTATCTCTATTTATTGTATGAAAAGTTTCAACTAGTGGACATTCTTGAGGTATTCATTAATGAAGTAGAAAGGCAGTTAGATAGAAAAGTGAAAGTTGTATGGTCTAATAGAGGTGGTGAATATTATGGTAAATATGATGAGAATGTATAGTGCCCAGGTTCATTTTCAAAATTTCTTTAAACATGGGGCCTTTGTGAACATTATACAATGTTTGGTACACCACAATAGAATGGTGTAGTTGAAAAGCATAATTGTACTCTTATAGATATGGTTAGGTGTATGTAAGTTACACAAATGTACCTTTATCTTTATGAATGTGTGCATTAAAGATAGCTACATATCTATTTAATAGGGTTACTAGTAAAGCAATTCGTATGACACCTTATAAATTGTAGACAGGTAGGAAACCTAACTTGAGGCACCTGCATGTTTGGGTTGCCCAATCGAAATAAGGATTTATAATCCTCATGAAAGGTAGTTTGATGCAAGAATCATTAGTGGTTACTTCATTGGTTATCTAGAAAAGTCCAAAGGGTATATATTTTATTTTCCTAACCATGGTACAAGAATAGTTGAGTCTGGTAATGCTAGGTTTATTGAAAATGGACAAATTATTAGGGGTAGGGAACCAAGAAAGGTAGATATTAAAGAGATTCAGCTGGAAAATTATTCACCCAGTGTCTCTTCTTAAGTTATTATTCCTTTTGTTATATAATATATCGGAGCAATAAGTTAATATTCCAAACCCAATAGAACAAAAGCACTAAATAATGTGCAAGCCATAAGTGATCAAGTGATACCAAAAGAAATAATATTGTGAAGTTATAGAAGGGAGAAAAGACCAACTATATCAGATGATTATATGGTGTATTGACTTGAGCATGAGTATGATTTGAGCATTGATAAAGATCCAGTCTCATTTAAAGAAACTATAAAATGTAACAATTCTGAAAAAGTGACTCATTGCTATGAAAGAAGAGTTAAAATATATGGATGATAATCAAGTTTGGAAACTAGTTGAGTTACCTAAAGGCTTAAAGCAACTGGGTTATAAATGAGTCTTTAAGACCAAGAGGGAGTCAAAATGTAATATTGAAAGGTACAAAGTTAGACTTGTAGCCAAATGTTATACTCAAAAGGATGGAATTGAATTTAAAGCTAGTTTAAAAGAAGGAATCTTTAAGAATTGTTATGGCATTAGTAGCTCATTATGATTTAGAGCTTTACCAAATTGATGTAAAGAACACTTTTCTAAATGGTAACTTAAAAGGAAAAGTTTATATGGACCAATCAGAAGGTTTGGTGACTACAAAAAAGGAAAATATTGTAACATCCCACCCCCGCAGGAAGGGTAGACTAGTAATTTGGCAAAGGATGAGAGTGATTGGGACTAATTAGGATTGTTCATGCATACTGGTAGTTATGAACAGTGAATTTATGCACATGAAAATACCTGTACATGCATTCATGACATTCCCGGTATTTGTGTCTAATGACATTGTCTTGTGAATAATGTGGAAATTGTGTTTGAAAAATTTATTGGAGTGAGTTTCTGTGTGTTTTATATTTTCAGAGAATTTTAGGAATTTTTCTGGACTTTTCCAAAGAAAATTTCCGGACTGGACAAATCGCCAAGTGACAAACCGGTTGATTTTCGGTATCGAAAATTGCTGTCCAATGGCACTACAATATTGGGTATATTATTTTGGGATTGAAATTGGGGCCATTGGACTTGGATGGGTCAAATTTCACATTAGGGTTCTTAATAATCCTATTACATGTTTTTGTCCTTTTCTTGTTTTGTCTTTTCCTACAAATGCCAAGTGTCCTAAACAGCTTTAATGCTTTTGTCTTGTTCCTAGCTATTGAATTCAGCAACTTCATTGATAAAAGATCAAGTTTCTTGCTTATTTCTTCATCTCATCCGAAAACCTTCTTTCTTTTTACCTCTCCATCGATTTTCTCCTTCTTAAAGTGTCACTTCCTCCAACCTTAAGAGCCTTCCTTCATGCATCCAAGCTACCTTCTTATCATGGTAATTGTGTATGTGGAGTGAAGTAAGAAAGTGAGGTGGAGAAGTTGTTGGTAGTTGAAGCCTTTAAGAGGAAGCTTTAATTAGGTAAGTTTTATTTTAAGCTTTAATTATGCATGTCATGGTTGTTAGATGCATTCAATGGGAGTTATGGTGCCTTTTTTTTGATTATTTATGCATTAATTTCATGAAGATAGGGGTAGGATTGTTTGGGTATAAGAGTAAGTTTGTGTGAGGGTGAATGATGAATATGTTGTGGATTGGTTTTTGATTGGTTTTGATGTTTGAATGAGGTTAGATAAATGGGAATTTAGTAAGAAAATGTGTATCTTAAGTTCTACCAACTTGTGGCTATTGGTCTAAGTGAAAGTAGTGATGATCAAGTGGCTGATGTCTTGTCCATTTGGTATGCTTACCGAAGTAGAATTGGACTTGGCATGATAGGAAGTGAATGGAGTATTAAAGCTGGAAAATTGATTTTGTACCTATTGTAATGTTTTGATCATAACTAATTGTGTGGTTAAGAAAATGAGGTGACGTTTGAACCAAATGAAACTTTAGTTGATTGGCTAAGATTTCTTGTGAAATAGGTGTTGTCTAATTGTAGCCGTAGGAGGTTGAATTTTGGCTTTGAAAGTTCTTGTTGTGGGCTGCGTGAACAGTACCCGAATTAAGTGACCTAAACTTTTGATGATTTTTCTAGATTGATTTAGGAGAAATTGGTGAAAATGGTCTGCATGAAATTTGAATCCTATCTTGTTAGCTTTCCATTGCCACTGATTTTGCAATTTTTCGATGTGTATGTTGGGAGTTATGAATTGTTGACTATTGACTGGTTATGTGCATTTTGGTGAAACCTAGCCATAAGTGTAGGTTTTGTGAGTATTGTGATTGGAAGCAAATTTAGAGATTTCTGTGATTTGAATTGGCTCAAGTGATCTTCTGGAAAGTTGTAGAGGAAGCAATTATCTTGAAAATGAGATATACTGTACTATATTTGGATTTCAGAATTGCGAGTTATGAATTTTCAAAGATTGGACCTAAGTTAGGTCATTGACTAGTAATCAGGGCAGTCACTAGCATGACAGTTTTGAGCTTCTTAGAGATGGAATTGGCTGTTAAGCCCTTCATGAGAAGTGTAGTATGTTGTTTGATCTTTTCAGACCAGTCGACTAGGACATGCATTTCTCCACTATTTTGCCTATATCTTTGTCATCCGACCTCCGATTGACCTGATTCTTGAGGCATCAGATTCGTAGAATATTGAATTTCATTTTATGAGAAATTGGAAATTTTTGGATGGAAAATTGACGTGTATCCGGGAAATGATTCTTTGGTCACTGTTTTATTTATTTTTGGACCTATAGAGGTCCGAATTGAGTAATTTCAGTACCGTTTGATTTCTAATGTTTAGACGAAATTTTATGAAGGAAAATTTTGGATTTGGGCCAGGAATATCATGAACATGCATTGTGCACCTTCTAATTGTTACATGTGCATTCTTAAATATTTGTGAGTGGACAATTGGTAATTTTTGCATACTATAACTGTTATAGAGGCACATTTGGGGCGTCGATCTACCGATGTCACTGAAACTTCCAGGTATTAGTTCGGAAGTACAGGTGAGTAACCTATATGGTTTCTCGATTACTGATTGTTTATAATTTTGCACTTATAACACTGTGGAGAATAATGGTGGGTTTGCGTTTGTTTATGAATGATTCCGGGCTGAAGGTGCCCGATGTACTGGGAAATACTGACATAGGAGTGCCCTACTTTCTATATGTGATTTGAATGTGATTGATTGTAAACCATTTATGTGGATGTGTTAATTTGGGATAGACTATGATGTTGGTTTGCTTTATTTTTGACATATGCATTCCTTGCATAAATATATGATCAGTAATTGGCAGTTGTGACCGGAGCAGCCACCGAGAGCTTAAAGCTCAACATATTTGGGCCTCGAGCCCAAAGTGATTCAGAGCCTTTGGCTCAATGATTAATGTGCCCATATTGGGACAGTTTCAGAGCCTCTGGCTCAACGATTAATGTGCCCTTATTAGGACAGTTTAGGCGCTCGGTCACAACACTGAAATAAAATGGAAAGGTGTCACATGCACATGTCATATGTATATGATTTTAGTCTCTTTGATTGAGCGAAAGGCTAACTGCCTTATGCTTCTGTGGTATTTCTGAATGTGAATTATGGATGTTTATGAATTCAATTGGTTATGTATGTCTAGTCGTGTGAAATGTATAAATGGTCTATGTTCAAGTGAAATTGTGCAATGTGATTAAATATGCAACAATGTGAAAACGTGATATGGGAATCGATGTGTTGCATGAATTGAGTGAACCATCGATGATGGTTTCTCACTGAGTTTGCAAAACTCATTTAAAATTTGCAATTATTTTTCAGGACTCAGAAGAATACCCCATTAGGCAATGGGCATATGACATCTGCTGGTTAATGAAGTAGAGAAGGGGTCGGGATCAGTTCGCGTCTGCATTAGTGTATTTTATTTTCTGAATTTTTGTATTAATGATATTGTATTTATGAAAAGGGCCCCGAGGCCATTGAATTTTTTTCCACATAAATTATAATGTGTGTGTGTATGTGTAAAAAAAAAATTATACTGAGTTTTGACTAAGTGATGTAGCACGCCACCCTCGCGGGGTACGAACTCGGATATCACCATCGACGTCGGGTTCGGGTCATGTGGGAGTGGGGTGTTACAAATATGGTGTGTAAATTAAAGAAGTCAATATATGGTTTGAAACAAGCTTCTTGGTAGTAGTATCCTAAGTTTAATGATAATACGACCTCTTATGGTTTTGTAGAGAATACTGTTGATAGGTGTATCTATATGAAAGTTAGTTGGAGCAAGTTCATTATTTTGTTATTGTATGTTGACGATATTCTTTTGGCTGCTAATATAGTATAGAATAAAATATAGTATAGAATAAAATACTTTATTGAAATAAAATGCACTAATAATTCCTATTACTATATAATAAATCTTATAATTTAAACTAAGATTGAATTTAACATGAATTTTTAAAAATAATAATTGTATATCATCATTTATTCAAATACTCATAAAAGTTAAAGTATGTTTAAAGAAACTCGATATAAAGAACTCTAATGTTTAAAGAAAGTCAATATAAAGAACTCTAACTTTATTCTAACTTCTTTTTTAATGACCTTTAAATATACTTCTTTATAGTTTATCTTCCAATAATGATTTTATCTTGTTCAATAATTGATGTATAATAGCTTCCACATACTTTCTAACTCTTTCTTGTCTAAACAACTCCTTTTCTTTTTTAACCTTCTTTCTTTAAATTTGAAACCTTAATCTTTGATGAGTTACGTGGACCTAATATATAGGGATGTGCAGTTGGCTATGTTATCTATGTCACATTTTATAAATTTTGTAAGCTTTTTTTATTGTCAACACAAAACCAACAAAGGGATGTGTAAGTTCCATGTTTCTTGATCTAGAGGGTAACATGAGGGTGTGTAAGCCTACAAAAGAGAAATAATAGTTACCAACTTGGAACATGGCCCTAACATATTGGTGTATAGGTGCCATGTTCTTGGGTCCTTCAAATTCTTCCAAGTTTACTACAAATTAACCCAATTCTTCTTTAAAACAACCTATTTCCTTTAAGAGGGAAAATTAAGACCTAGAATAAAAGTACATTTAAAATTGAGTATTAAATCCTTCAGAAGCATGTAAAATATAAGCAATATGTCATAAGAATTAAAAAGTAATGTATATCTAGCATACATCAAACTCTCCTATATTTAAGCAATTGCTTCTCCTCAAGCAATCCAATTCCATCATCTAGTCTCAAATAGCAAACAATGTTGAAAAATTATAAAACAAATCAGACGTACCAATAAAGATTCTTTTGCTCATCCAATCATAAGGGGTCATCCAGATCCTAATTAACTACTTGAATCAATTAAATTTACTTTATATTCCTTCAAACTTCAACCCAAGTAACAAAAATTAATTATATGTACACATTGAACCTATCTAAGATAAAATGCTTTAACTTTTTAACAAATTCATACCTATTATCAATAAGTTACAATATTAAATAAATCAAAACAAGAGCTTTGGGAGCTTGTTTAAAAATTCACCTAATTTTTTACATGAGAATAAAGATCTTTTCATGAATACCCTACTTACATCACTATCTCAAATGACTACTATTATGACTATTTAAATTCTACCATTTTAATAGTACAAAGTCAAGAGAGTGAAATTATTTATACTCATTTATTTATATATTTGTCTTTATGGTGATAAAAGAAGTGCTTAAAAAGTCATAATTACCTTATGCATGTACAATTTACATAAAGAATATCATAATGATTATCAAGTATTCTTTCTCCAAATTCACAAAACAAATTAAACTCACTTATCCATACTCATAATTAGTTAAAATACTTGCAAGTCACCAAAGCAATCAAACTTATAATGAATTATCTCTAATAGTATGTTCAAAAGAAAAATTAGGAAGTAAAATCACTTACCATTAAAAAGTCATGACAAAATACATAGGCAAGAAATTGTATATAATCATATAATCCTATAATCCCTCCCCCATACTCAAAATAAATATTGTCATCAGTGTTTCAAACATATAAGAACAATAAAAAAATCATGAAAAGGGGAAAGAGATATGGTAAAGGACTTGAACTTCTATAAGTTTTGACATAAAATCCAAGTATTAGATGAAATTATATTCCATTGATGTTCTATTGAAGTGTGAATTGGAATTTTAAATGCTCTTAGAAAATGCAAGTCAAAATTAAAAATACAAATTATATTAACATATGATTAAAAATATTAAAAAAGAAACTAAATAAAAATACAAAAGATAGACAAATCAATCTTATAGGGGAGGTGGAAGTATCTGTGTTGACAAGTAAGGACCTATCATCCATTGGCCTACTAAGTTATCAAGAAAAATCATCTCTACCAAGCTACCAATAGATGAGTTGGTGGCTACTGTCCGCATCTCATTGTGATTGTCCATCTCTCTATCTTCTATATGAATAATAGTCTCCTCTTCTGGTGGTATGGTAGTCGCCTCTAACTCTCCAACATGTACATACTCTATTTGTTTCTCTCTAACTAGCTATTCGAACTCTGCACCTCTAACCTCAACTTATATTGATTTATCAACCTCAAGCTTGTTGAATTGATTTCTTCAGTTCCTCATACATAGTTGACTGCTCTACCTCTCTGGGTCACACTAGTGGAGGTGGATAGTCCAATCAAGATGTTATGTTATTCTCACCATTGTGTGCCCAACCAATGAATGTACTACTTTTGTTATTGTTTCTACAGTTTGGTCCTCCTATGTAGGAACCTGTTTAGTAGCTTATGATGGATCACCAACATGTAAATCTTTACCATACGCATTACCTGTAGAATCTACATCGTGATAGGCTTAAGAGTGGCAATTACTATATGGTCAAGACTATCTAATAGCACACTAACCCTTTTTAAGAGTCTTGTGATGACTATGCCATTGCAGATAATGTCAAAGTTGGCCTAATGTAGGTATTTATAGACCAACTAGATGTAGGAAATGAAGAATGTGTCTTCTATCTCTGACACATACAATATATTAAGAAGAGGTCCCTTCAACTCACCATACCAGTGCTCTCCCTCTTTGAGCAAAGCGATTACATTAAAAGCTTATGAATATATTGTATTGCATAAAACCAAAATCTCGATGCCTTAGATTTTTTAGGTGATAAGGGTATTAATCTCTAATAGTTCCTTGAGTTAATATCTGGTCAGTCCCAGTTAAGGAGATCTTGCTAGGTGTCATGTTAAAGCACACAACTTCATGTAAATGTAATACATAATGAGACGTTAGTTACGTATCCCAGATCGAACGTGAAAGGGAAATAAATGAAAATATCTAATTTAGGTTCAATAACTTTAAACGGGCTTTCTAAAGTTGAAACGATTGCAAATCCATCGCCACCTTCATGGGAATTGCTCACCAGGACATGATTAACCCTTTCTATAGTTTTCTTAAAATATAAGCTCTCTTAATGGGCCAGAGAATCCTGATGCTTACAAATGACATAAGTAACAGTAAGAGAACTTTGACCCAACTTAGATCATTTATTGGGTCACTTTATTATCATTATCTAGATCAAATTACGTAACTTAACTAATAAGTTATTGAAAAACCAAAAATTGCAATTAAATGTTGTCTAACTTTATGGGAAATGTAAAAAATGTCCAACATTCTCCCCCTTAGACAATACTTAATTGCAGTGTTAACTAAAGTTGAAAATTTAAAAACTCGGTTGAGTCACACTACTATATTAGTCAACTAGGCTTAAAAACAAAATATGTGATCCAAAGATAACAAAAGTTTATCATTCCATTTTGTAAGGCTTTCGATTCTTAAAAGTATCAAATACATATGTCATATGTGACACATATCCGATACAATGACGCATATCTAATACCTCATGAACATAAATGGGAAAATGGAGTGTGACAAACTAGGATGTTACTTGTATGATCTAATATGTATCATCTTTGTTTGTTGGTCTTGATTTCTCCAACTTTATGTTAAACTGCGTATGCTAAACTGCAATAAAGAAATCCTATTTTCTCTCATTGAATATTAAACAACATTAGAGAAAACTCGTTTCTTTTCACCAAATGCTAAATTGCATTAAAAAAACCTTTATGTTCTCTAACTGAATGCTAAATTGCATTAGAGAGCCTTTATGAGATTAAAACTTATACCCCTATGTCATGTCAAAATTCATGGATATCTATATAAAATTGTATATGTCTTAATGACATAGGCTTAAAATAAATCTGTATATATGCCTAATGACCTTTAAATTCTTAAGATCGACACAATTCTTAGGAATTTCACATGTATTATGACAATGTATGATAACTTGTATTACTAAAGATAAATGATGATCATCTTTATTAATGAATCACCATGCTGTCATAATACATTAAATGTATAAATTTACAAATGTAAATGGAGCAAACATAATGATCCCCTAAATAACAGTGTCTAAGGACTTCAACACACGAATACTATATACTTGTCTTCCAAACATAAGTGAGTGAAGTCCTTTAGTTAAAGGATCAACTAACATTTCCTTAATCCTTAAATGCTCCAAACCTTAATTTCATCTTTTCGTATCAACTCCTTTGTGGTCAAATGTTTGACCTCCAAATGTTAAGACCTTGTGATATTCTTTATTGTTACTATACAACATAGCAACAAGATTATCACAGTATAACCGAATGGGTTTAGCTAGTGAATTAACTATAGATAACTCAGAAATCAAGTTTCTGAGCTAACCACCTATGAAGCAGCCCCATAACATGCATTATGCATGTATAGTTGAGGAAGTTACATACGTCTACATAACACTCTTTTATGACATTGTACCATCTTAAAACATAAAAATGTAACCTTAAGTGGACTTTTGATCATCCGAACACATAGCTTAAATTTGAATCTAAATTCCCTACAATGTTTAGACTATTGACTTTTCTATATGTCAACATATAATCCTTGGTTCCCTTTAAGTATTTCAAAACTCACTCGACTACATTCCAATGGTCTATATGTGGGTTAACCAAATATTAACCAAACATTCTAATAATAAATGCAATGTTCCACCTAGTACTTACCCGAGCATACATCAAGCTATCAACCATAGCAGTTTCAGGAACATTCCTCATAGCCTCTCTCTTTACTTTATTTTTTAGACACTGTGCCAAAGATAATCTCTCATTATGAGAGATAGGTGCTATAATAGGTTTACAGTCAATTGTATTAAACCTTTGTAACACATACTCAATGTATACAGTCTGTGAGGAGCCTAAAGAGTGTTGATATATGTTTCGGTAAATTTGAATATTAAGGAAAAAAGATGCTTCACTTAAAACTTTAATGTCAAAATGTTTGGCCAAAAGTTGTTTAACCTTATGCAACATGGTCAAGTAATTTGACGTGAGCAATGTATCAACCACATATAGTAATAGGAAGATAACTTTGCTTTCCCTGACCTCATAGTCTGAGCATCTTTTAACCTTATTTTCCACAAAGTTGTAAGAGGACAAAACCTCATCAAATGTAAGGTACCACTTTTGGGAGGTTTGATGTAAATCATATATCGATTTGCTTAACGTACAAACCAGTTAGTTCTATCTAGATCCTGAAATCCTTTAGATTGTTTCAAATACACCTCTTCATAAAGGTTTTTATTCAAGAAAGTGGTTTTAACATCTGTTTGAAGTAATTCTATATCATCATGAGTTACAACTGCCATAATCACTTAAAATGTATCTTTGAAGGATATAGGAGAAAAGGTAACATTAAAGCCAACCTTTCTCCTTGAGTAAAACATCAACTGAGTGAGTCCATAAACTGCTAAACTTTATCTCGAAATCTTTTAGGTTTTAAAACTTATTTACAATTGACGGGTTTGCAGTTCTGTTACAAATCAACTAGCCCTCATACCTTATTATGCTTCATGAATTGTATCTCATCATTCATTGCATCCCACGACAAATTCACATTGGGTTTAGAAATAACTAGATCTGCAACATGTCTAACAACATAGTTTTGTTCACTAAATAGACTATGTGATCATATGGGATAGCAATACACCCCACTCTAGTGGATCTACACTACTACATTAAATCTTATACCCCCACTAATCTCTATGTGCATAAGTATGGGTTTTTTGTTCATGTATAGACATGGTAGTAAGACCTAGATTCACTGGGTGTAACTGAACAAGCGACGGGCACATATTAACTATATTAACCATCCTACTATAATCTAAAGGGTCAAATGGTCCGCCATAATCATAGACATTATAGTCCATAAACTTAAATATTTATGATGCTACTATTGTGGCCCCTCATTTCTCTACAATAAAATTTGTAGCTTTTAAAGTGGTCGAGATATCTAATTAAATAGCAATGAGCAAAATGAGAGTATGCAATTTGTCTTTATAAGGATTATACTACCTCTACAGGGTAGCCCTATACATAAATATGTGTAAGGCTGGATTTCCACTTTTCTAGATAATCAAATGGATTAGTCCTGTTTTGCATTGAATTCTTCATATCCTTTGGGGTACTATTACACCTTTTATCAACACACCATTTTGCTTAGGATTACACCACATAGTGAACTAAGTCATTATTCTAACTGATTCCATATATATAGGAAATGGACATTTTCATGTTTTAAAACTCTATGCTTGCCACAATACTCTCCTCTAAGGTCAGATTAGACAATCTTGATGGATTTTCCCATTTGGTTCTCAACCTTAAGTCTTTAAGTAAGAAAACACAAATTATAATAGGAGTAATCATCAGAAAAGTCAGAAAATTCCTAAGATTGCATAATCAAACTATATAAGATCTATTGATATTCGTATGTATTAGACCCAACAAGCCAGAAATATGAGTTGACCCCCTTTTCCTTATTTTAGTTAACTTACCCTTGAAGTATTCAATATATGTTTCTAGATAATCATAATCTAAAATTGAGAGAATATTTTCTTTAATCAATCTCTCAACCCTAGATTTAGAAATGTGGCTTAATCTTTATATCACAACATGTATGACCTATCCTTTATCAGAGTCATGTTTTTTGACTTGTTTGGCAAGATAAAGAAGAATATATCCAATAGGGGTAAGAAACATTCTATACAAACTATATGATCAGAAAGTTGTACCATTATGTTTTACATTAAACAACAACTGTATGACAGAAGCATTGATTACAAAACAATAACTTTCTTTGTCCAAAATTGATACAAAGATCACAAATAAAGCATATCGAGTAAATCCAAAATGAACCTTACAGTAAGGTTCAATTACATACATCCCCTATAGATATTATATCCGCTTCTTCACTACTGTCAACCATTAGTTCTCCTTCCTTTTATTTGTCTCTATCATGGATATGAACTCCTATATTGTGGATGCACCTTGATTAGATCCTCTACTATCTAGTCATCAAGAACTTAATGCGACTATCGCCAAATTAGATTTGTGAATTTATAAGCTAAGGATTTACATAATGGTCACAGTCTTCCCTTCTAGGCCTTATATTACTAGCTTATTTATATCTATGGGACCTTTACCAGAACTTGATTGACTAACATTAGCATATGGAGAAGATTTAGGCTTTCTGCCTCTGGTCTTCATGGGCTTGATTTTTACCTTCCCTTTAGTTGCTTTAAGGGTTGTAGGAGTTACAATCTTAAGTTTCTCCTCCTCAGCAATGCAATAGACAATCAAAGTATTGACGTCTCATTCCTCATTCAATGAGTAATATGCCATCACTAGATTACTTAACTATGGAGGGAGTGTACTGAGAGTCTGGTGAACTATGAAGACATCAAGAAGAGGAATGTTTAGCATCTTTAGTATATTGTGAAGATGGATCATTTTTTTATATGTAATCCATAACTCCCCGTTCCCCCATATACCTCATAAAGAATAATTCTTTCATCAAGGCATTTATCTCAACATTAGATGAGACCGGGTGCCTATGGGAGACATTACTAAGAAACTCCTTCATTATGTCTATGTCTGGAAGTCCACTAAATAGATGGTCAGGTGTGGATCTTGTAATGATCGTCAAACATAATCTGTTAGACCAATCCTAGACTGCATAAGCTACTTTATAAGCTCTCGAGCTTATAGATGTAGGTGGAGATGGCCTATCCGTATGTATGGACATATCAATATCAACTATCTCGATAGGATTCAATACATCCTCTGTCCACTTCTTCGTATTAAAACTAGTCAGGATTTCAATGTTGACACTGTAATTGTTGATAGAAAATGTAACTACAAAATAACAACATAGAGATCCACACAAATGCAGGATAACAGTGATACTTAAAGCCATTAAATAGTATCTTTATTGAGAATCCGATCACACATATTATGAAATACCTTTGGGCTGAATACATAATATATGCGATTAGACCTCCACATAAAAGTGATTAGAGTAAAACCAAGAACTCTCATGACACTACCACCTTGGGACGAATAGATCATTTAAACAACGACTTTCCTCCATCTAATGTCTTTACACACACCTCAAAATCTTATGTAAGGATAACACCTTTGGGCAAAATAATCAAATATAAGACTAGAGACATCCCCAAATACTCTTTGGTGACTACATCCTCATCATAACTCAAAAAATTCACAAACACAAGGGATACATCTTTATGTTATCCTCAAATTCTTTATACGCATACGGTATGTGTGAATGTAACATCAATAATTGCAAAACTAGAATGCATAGTCTTATTGTTACACACTCATCCTGAAGACATTCCCTGAAAACTTTATTTGAGACTTTCATTGTTAAAAATCTCGTTAGAGTGACTATTGTGCATCACCAAATACTGAACCGACAACCTGAAATATAAAAACCTCACGTATCTCCCTTATGGAAAATTTGTTGCACAAAAATTTACTCAAAAATGGCTTTAAAATGTCTTAATTCCTTTTCTGAGTGACTATCATGTGATCCTGAACACTGAGCATGAGACTTGAGACATAAAAAATTGAAATATCTCCCTCATGTGATGTTCGAAGCATGAAAATTTACTCAAAATCAGCTTTAGAATGCCTTTTTACCTTTTTTTGAAGTTAAACTTTAATTTATTACTAATGTAATAAATCCAAAAAATAGAAAAACCTCACTTTATGAATTTCCTAGACTCGAAAACTAAACCAAATCATCTCGGGACACCCTTATGGGAAATCTAAATTTTTTTTTCCTATAGTGGGTTGTGGTCAGCATCGCGGTGCATACGACAGACGTGTTGAGGAGCAAGCAAGCACGTGTAGTGCACATGCCAGATGAACGCCCCCGTGCTTGCAACCACACATGCACCAATGGACTTTATTGTTTAACACGTGCCATTAACATGTTGATAAGTGGCACGTGCTAACCACCTATATTACTATGCACTTGTCTAGCATGTGTGCCTTTCGGATGTTACTGTGCACCGGTCGGGCGCGTGTACCGAATGATTGTTCTTCCTTTTGTCAAAAAAGGCAAATTTTGATGAGTTTTGGGTTAAATTTTCAAGTTCTGAGGCTCGTTTTTGACCCGTTTCTTAAAGCTAAACACATTTATACAATTTCATGCATCAAAAAACAAGAAAAAAATGAGAAATGGAAGTTAACTCTTCGAGAAACTTATAGATAAAAACTAAAAAATCGTTGTTTTTAACCACTCAATCATGTCACTGCTTTGTTACCACATGTAATACGTAACAAGAACTTAGTTACATATCCTAGTTGAAGGAGAAAGGAAATAAACAAAGAAATGCTTTAAATATCTTATTTCAGTTTGATAACTTCAAACGAGTTTTCTGAAGCCAAAAAGAGCGTGAATCCACCGCTGCCTTCACGAAAACTACTCACCGAGACGTGATTAAGTCTTTCTTCAATTTTTTCAAAATGTAAGCTTTCTTAATGGGTTAGAGAATCCTAATGCTTACAAATGACATTAGCAACTGCAGGAGACCTTCACCTTTATATATAGCTTTTATATCGGGCTTCCCATCGTAGACCCAATATAGGTCTGGTTTACACTGATCGGGATCCATTTTTCTCCTAGACTTCAACGCACTGACTTAGAACATTTATTGAGACACTTTGTTATCTTTATCAGGATCAAATTACATAATTTAATAGATAAGTTATTGAAAAAAAATGAAAATTGCAATTAGATGTTGTCTAACTTTATGGGAAATGTCAAAACTGTCTAACAACAAAATCTAATATGGACCCTGAGTTGATTATAATTGAGGTTGTGGTCCTTACCATTCAATTTGAACTTAAGAATGGTGTCATCCTCCATTAAAAGCCTTAGTATCATCTACTTCCAATTGCATATAAACTCGTCAACCCCTAGTAAATTAGCTCTTTAATATCAACAAAGTCTAACCATTCGTTGAGTGAAATGATCTTATGCAAAGATCTACCTCGCTTAACATGTTCTAGTGTATGTACTTTAATGCATCAAACTATTGTTTATGGAAGGTCGGGTAGTGTTTCCATTGTGTATTAGTGTTAAACTATAGTTAAGAATGGTTTGACTGTTCTTATGGTTCAGCTGGCATTTGTAGTTCAGCTAGTACATATATCTTAGGAGCTATCACTTATGATGTAGATGCAAAAGCATCTACTTTAGCCTTCTTACATAAGGGTGATATTATAGGCCTCCTTTGTTGGGGTAGTCCTGTCCTTACCATAATAATGTATCTTAAAGGAAGATAAAGCAAATAAGTGAATAATCATTGACCATCTTTTGGCAACATAGTAGGAAAAGCATAGGGCATAATGTAATATATAAGAGACAAAATAATGAATCCTTAAATTATATATCAACCTAACCTATTATATTTCTATATTTATGTTTCTTTTATTTATTCATATATAATCTAATTGTCACTCAAATCCTATGACGTAAAAATTCAGCTTCTTATGCCTCATAGACTAATCCGAGGAAATCAAGTAACCAATTCCATAATTTAAACACAACAAATAATTGCAGTAAACATCTTTGACCATAGATAACACATGTTTATAATTCTTCTAATTCATCTTCCTAGTACCTTTTAAATCATCCATAATGGATATTTAATGAAAAATAAGCACAAAATATAATTATGAATTTTATAAATCTATAATACATAAAAATAATAAAATTAAGAGTACAATAGAAAATACCTAGATGATGCTAAAGATATGGTGAAGAAAAGTGAAAAGAAATGCTAAGTTACACTAAGTGTGGTTGGGGAGCAATTAGGGGATTAGAAGTCACTCTAAAAGTTAAAAGGAAGTTGGAATTTAAGGCAAAATAGGTGGTTAAGGTAACTCAAAATAAGAAAACATAGTCTTGACATACCTTTTATAGTATGAAACATGACACATACATGGGAATGTGTAAGTGGCATGTTAAACTATATATGGGGTTGTGTCAAAATAAATAAGGGCAATATAGAAAATATATGGAGGGTTGCATGATAGAACATGAGGGTTGCATGGTACAGACATAAGATTGTGTCATGTAAATTAAATGTACATAAAATTTTGGGTGAGAACATATGGCAAAACAGGGATATGTAGGTCTTATAATAACTATGGCACATTCTATAAATTTTTTTTGCCTTCAAACATGTCTTCAATATGGTTCCATGTTATACTTACTTAATGTTGTCATTTGGAACACAGGTTAGATAACTTACCTTGTGGGAGGTACGCTTTAATGTGGCACATTCTATAACTTTATGGCTTTTCTTATAGTTCAACATAGGTATGAAATGTTTGTGTTTTATCTCCGAGTCTTCAAATAAGTCATATTTAAAGCAATTTTTTGTGTATGTTACTAAATCATAGTTTAATCATGTAGATTTGCTTATATTCATTAAAATTCTTCCCTAACACACTAAAGTTATTTCCTCCATCACTAAAAGGATTTCTTTATTTAAATGTAAGATTACCAAGCCATCTAATACAAAGGTCTTAACTTTAACCAAAATTACATAAGATATAATGCTTTATGCTATATTAAAAACCTTGTATCTTCTTTTCTAATTGATATTCAACAAATGCATATCCAGGAGGCAACTATTATTACAAAAGGAAGCACTTAAGAATACTCTTCTATAGAAAAGAATGAAGTGCAACCCAACAAAAGACAACTACCATAACATTTAAAAAGGAAATGTTGTAATTTGTAAAATTCGTGAAAATGAAAATCCTTTGACTCAAAATAAAGTTATGTTGCAACTTTTGCAACATATCAATCTTCTAACGACATGTTTCCTTATACCCACACCCTAACAAATGACAAAGATGGAGATAAACTCTATTTATTTTCACATAATCATACTTGCTTATTACCTAGAAAAAATAATAAAACTTCAATGATATAACCAAATCACACATGTAACATCTAGGTAACAATTAGTCTTCAATAGAGCCAAAACCTCCATTGGTTACATTGTGGAGAGTTTCTTCATTGGTGAGATAGAAAATATGAGAAACAAAAATGGTTTAATAAGGTTCACCAATAAGCTTAGGATCACCAGAGGGATCATCTGTAACGAAAAAATGGTTGAAAAACAAAACTTGAAAGCCAAAGCTTGAAAATTGAAGAAAAAGAAAAATTAGGTGTTAAAGAAGAGAAATGTAGAGGTTTAGAAGTTAACAAAGGATTGAGAAGCATAATATAAATTACGATATTGTGAGGGACAATATCGATGTCGTTAATGCTTCCATCTTACATTGGGTGTTAAGAGTCAACATAGAACACCAAATCCAAGTTGTGTCCACCTATTTGTTTTCATTACACATACTGTTAGACTTACCTTCTATTGAGAATATTGGAGGCAAAAACAATGAGTCAAAATTAAGGGTCGTTTTTGTTTATGAGTGAGTTGATTAGAGGCAAAGAAAATTAGGTAATGAAAATCCAAAGGATTTAATAGTTTCGCAAACTATCCAATTTTGATAGCAATCGTTTCTAACATAATAAAAAAATTAAATAGACAAATATAAATCAATGCCAAAGTTTGTTAACACAGTTCGACATACCTTACTTATATCTGCGAGGCCCTCAGCCATCTTAGTACTTTCACCAAGGAACAAAAATAGTTTTATACAAGGTCTTATAGCGACTCACTCAATCCTTACCACTATCCTTCATCTTCACTACCCGTGAAAGTATTTCATACTCAATAACACAACCAACTCGTGTTAACTTCAATAAATAATTTTCTCAACAACATTTAACAAAAAAGACAATAGTAAAATAACTCAAGTGATAGAAAGAAGAACGAAAGTGAATACACTTGAGATAAACAAAAGAACAACTTTCTAAAGAATTTAGTTCCTTCCAAGATAGATCTAAGAGTTGTTCACCAAGTAATTTGTCGTAGTCAACCAATGCCATTTTTGCACCTAAACTAGAGGGTTGACGTTAAATAATTAAAGAAACTACATAGCTGATTCACGCACTTGGCCAAATAATATCACGGCTGCACACTAAACTCATTAACCACACATAACTAAGACAAGTGCAGCCCTTATACACAACCTAAATTACAAGAAACTCTAGCTGACCAAAATTGTCCAATTAATGACAAAGACACCAAAGAAAAAATGCAGCACCCACTCAAGACAACCTTTGTCAACTAATGCACACCAAGGAAACTGCAACACACACACATCATAGATTATGTGATAATTCAATTGAGGGCCCGTTTGGTTGAGCTTTTATCAGTAGAGCTTTTATCAGTAGAGTTTTTGTTAGTAAAGCTTTTCTGAGAAGAGCTTTTTTTAAAAGCCAATTGACTGTTTGGTTGTCAATGAAAAAAACAGCTTTTTAAAAAGAGCTTCATATAGTAGACTGTTTGGTATCATAAAAATAAAAAGCACTTTTATTAATTTTAATTATATTTTATTTTATAATAAATTTATTTATGCTAAATAATATTTAAAGTATACTAAACAATATGCAAAGTATCATTTTGTAGGAAATTTTAGTTAAATACAAGTAAAAAATAATATTATAATCTCAAAATAAATATTCAAGCTGACTAAATAGTTAAATACATAATAAACTGTACATTTTATCGTAATACATAATCAAAACTAACTTCCAATTTTACACATGAAAAGAGAAAATTAACAGCTATTTCAAAGTTCCTACTTTCTACAATAGCCAAATCTCATTTTAGTATAAAACTTTCTATTTCCATGATAGAAACATGGAAGAAACTACAATTCTTGAAAGCAACCGAGATGGTATGCCCCTAGGCTGTCCAAACCTTGATCCCTGGTTGATGAAATAGGTTGAGTTGATGAAACTTTCACAGGAGAGAAGTATCGGTGAGGACGGCAAACTGGAGGCAACAGCAAGGACGATTTTCCATCTATTGCTAGTCGCCCACATTTACTGCACCAAGCAACCATTAACTTAATTTTATGATCGCAATTCAATCTCATTAGTTGCCAAAGATATATGGAGAACTTCACCTGCAAACTTTGCTGAACAAGGTTTGGTAGCTGCAGATCCAGGTCTTCAAATAAAAAGGAAAAAAGGAAAATGTTAGGAAAAGGAATTATAGGCCAACTAATAGAAATTCATGAATATGACACCATACCAAAAGAGAATTGAGAGCTCTTTCACTATTGATTCCTAGAAAGTGATGTTGGGCCATAGCAGCATGCTCCTGCAAAAGAGTAGTACAAAACAAGAATTCGGTTCCTACATAAACATTCAGTCCAACAAGGTGATGCTGGGCATATCAGTCACATGAACAAGGTTAATGAATGATTCGAAACATGAGTTGATACCGTGATCTGCTTATATACATGGTGGATTGAAAAGCCTCTCGCATGGATGTAGCTACCTCCCTATTTAAGAGGTAAAATATGCGTTAGATAATCGGGAAAAGTAGAAAAAAGTTATCATCTTGCAAATGAGAAAAAGCAATTTATTACATAGAGAATATGGAATGAACTTGAGCTTCAAGAACAGGACATAGTTCAACTTGTCAACAGAACAACATGACAATATTTAAGTGGTAAAACGATGCAATTTAACCGGTCAGAAATTGAGCAATAGAAACCAAAGGACTCAGATTACAAGTAAAATATATCTGAGCAATAAAATTCACCATCTACTACTGCATCATCAAGATGAGTAAAGAATCGCCTTTTCTAATCTGTAAAGGCCTTTAGAGCTATCCTAGAAAATTCAAATATACAATTCCACAAATGGGCAAAAATTTTACGCATAGAAAATAGACAGATCACAGAGAAAGAACAAATAGGCAAAAATTAGGGGTTGAGCTTGACGTCTACATGACTGTTTGGTTGAAAACTTCAATCAATCCCCTTCCCAGTTTATTTCTCCTTAATAAAAAGGGGGAAAGAGGGCTTTCTACAAGTACCAGAATAGTCTGACATCTATCGCTGTTCTTGGGGTCAACAAAGTAGGTTACACGATCACCTTCCACACCCACCACCCGTTTGGTGACCACCTTTCGAGGATTTTCGGGTGACCGTACAAGAACGACATCACCAAGATCCACCTTGCCAAGTCTGGCCTCTCGGCAAGGACCAGGTCACCGGTGAGGCTCAGCATCGGAAGCATACGGGGTCCATACGTCTGCAACACATCAAGATTAAGAAATGCGGGGTGGAAAAGGAACCCATAGAGAGAGAGAGAGAGAGAGTTAAAACCAACAACGGCGACGGTACAGAGGTAGGTGTTGGTAACGTGGAGAAGACATAGAAACTTGGTAACTAGGAAGGTTCCGTCTAAAGCTTCCTTCACTAAGCTACTCCATTGCTTCATAGATCTGACGTTCATTTTTTTTTCTAACTTCAACTCTGGTCTCCGTGGCAAACTACAACATGGACGAGGTTTGATTCTTAACGTATAAACGCAGACCCAACAACAAATATAAAGAGGAACTAACCTGTGAATATCGTCGGTATCTTTGGAGTTGTGAGTGATCAGAGAAGATAGAGTCATGAGTGCGTGAAGAACAGAAGAAAGAGAAGGAAACAAAAAAGAGACGTTAAGACTGTTATTTACGGAAGTGACGCAAATTGTACACCCGAAAAAGCTCTATTTTGGCTTCTTAAAAAGCTATTTTTACTGTATAAGCATGTTTGAAATTTTCAGCCAAACAATCATTTTTTACTTAAAATGATTTTTGTGGTAAAAAAAATGCTTTTAAAATTTTTAAAAACTGAACCAAACAGACACTAAAAAGCAATTGTGTGCATAAAGAAAAGGTCACAGCCCAAAAACATTCACACGATAAAAATAGGGGAGAGCACATGACAGTAGGCATACACAGTAGAATTTTGATGTGATTCACCCAAGATTCTTCACAAGATAGATACAATCTCTTATTAAAAATTATTCAAGATAGCTTTTTAATTTTAGCCTTCAAGATAGCTATAATCAACCAATGAAATCCAAGATATTCTATCCCATATTGATTTTTTTTAATTTAAAGCTAATCAACATTATTTTGAATGTCTAATTATCGAATAATAGTGTCAAAACTAAATAATAAGTTATATAACATATATCTTAACAATGTCACCCTTTTTGACATTGTTTGTCATAAATTTGAAACTCCCCCTAAAGAAGATAATTGGATATATAAGTACACAATCTACATTAGAAAAGAACTCCCTGATACTTCAAGATCTATGAATAAACATCGAAAATAACAATCATCCGAAATGAGCAAATCACAAAAAGATAAATCACAAACATTAACACAAAACTAAGAATGGATTTCTGAAGATGTTCCGACCATAGTGTTCTCCTCCTTGGGACAAAACATGCCAAAAAGCACAATCCTAAGGCATCGAAAAAATGAAGAACCTTCAACTTTAATTGATGAACTGCATCCATTCCCATTTGGAAAATACCTTCAACTTGTTCAATGTTAGTAACCATCGCAACATGTTGATTAATAGAGGCAGAAGCTGATGCATTAGAAGATCCAGATGAAGTATAGAAAAGATCAACAACCCGTGCTTGCTTATTCACATTCAAAATCCTTGGCGAGATATTCATCAAAGTTACTAGTTCAAAGACATTCAAATCCAACCGAGGAACTCTATTGGCACATAAGAATTGAGTAATCAAGCATAGAAAATATCACAAGGATTGAGGGTTACCAATAAATGCCAACATTACATCAATAATTAGTCTACCCAAATTAAAATGTTCTCTAGTTCCAATTACATGAACTAATTTTTCTTGGGTCGGATAAATCGAAACTGCATGCATGCTTGGTAACTAGTTAGCCAAAACCATATTATAAATAACAAAACTTTTTGTGTTAACATAGAAGCACGCAAAATAGAGGTAGATGGCCAAACAGTTAATCATAACATAGTAGTAATCACATCATTTGGAACATTCCAATTAGCACTATAATCCAGATTCCCAAGCAAATTATCAAATACTAAAAATAAATTTAATCTATCCTAGTCAAGTTGGATCAGTCTACCTTGTACATACACCAATTTATAACATATGGCAGATTCAACCAAGAGATCTTTATCCAAATTGTAGTAAAAAAATTTCACCAATTTATAATAAAAAGGTTACGGTAGCAATGCAGCTTGTAATAAATTTCTCTCAAATAATAGAACATCCAACTGATATTGTTGAAATCCATCTAAATTAATGGGATGGTCAAGAACTAGTGTCCCATTTCTGAGCAACTGTGGAAGTATAGAATTTGGAGGACATCACATTATCAATTGTCATTCGAGCTGAAGAATTTCTACGAGGTGGGCAGACTGATTTTTGAGCTAACTACTTCGTCCATTTTCGAGAAGCAGTAAAAGGAGCAGTCGATGGTGATCTAACTATAGAGTTAGGAGCAATATCTTCAAGAGGAACCTTGTCTGAGTCAGGTTTAGAATCCTCTACCATTGAAAGTAACACACATATAGCATTGTCATGTTTTGACGACCTATCCTGAACAGATGGGATATTGCAGATTTCAATAGGAAAAGCAAATGAAGACCTAGCCCCAGTTAATGATTTCCCAGATGTTGGTTGAAGGACAAGACGATTAGAGTGTCGTCTTAGACCGACGATGGAGGGAGTGGTTCCTGTTAGTGGTTTCTCCACCATTGAAGATGAAACCTAATGATTGGTCTTGCCCATATGTATGTCAGAAATTAAAAAACCAAGTAAAGAGAGATGAGTGCTGTTAGTGTAATGAGGGAGAGAAAGACCCAAAAAGAGAATGAGAGGTGAGATTTTGTAAAAAAGAAGACACAAATGGTGAATGAGAGAGAAGCCCAATTTCATAAAGGGGAGAGGTGAAGAAGTAAGTCTATCAAACCAAAATAGAAATCAAAATGCAGAAGACAAAAGGAGAGAAGCTAAATTATTTTCGGTGGGTGACAAAGCAAGATGAAGAAGACAACTTAGGGATTTTTTAAACAATTTTTTAGAATTTTCTTTTTTAATTATTTTTAATAATTAAAAATTCATCGATAATTTAAAGCGCATAGTCTTAAAGCCCCTCAAAGAAGTTCAAACCTAACTATGTCAAGAGGTTTTGTAAAGATATTTGCCAATTGTTTTTCTACAGACATATATGACAGAGTGACTATTTTGTTCTCTACAAGCTCTCAGATAAAGTGATACTTTAGGTCGATGTGTTTTGTTCTCAATTGTTGAATTAGATTCTTCGAGATTTCTATATCGCTCTTATTATCACACATGATTGTTGACACACCCTGATTGATTTCATAATCTTCTAATATTTGTTTCATCCAAAGAAGTTGCGAACAACAACAACCTGCAACAATGGATTTTGATTTTATTGTACCATGAGATTAAATTATTAACCAAGAAGAAACAACCCCCTGAAGTACTTTTTTGATCGTCTAAATTTCCAACCTAATCCACATCATTGTATCCAATTAGATGAGACGTCGAATCACATGTATACCAAATCCCAAATTCAGAAGTTCCCATTTTCATCTTTGATAAACTTCGTAGAGACACTCATAGGAGTTCTTGCATATCTAGAATTCTCAATTCCAAACTTCTTTATTAAATTCCTTGCATATTTGGTTTGCGATATAAAAATGTCATCCTTCACTTGTTTAATTTGCCAACCCGAAAAGAAGTTCAATTCACCTACCATACTTATTTCAAATTCATGCATCATTAATTTAACAAAGTCATCCAATATTTTCGAACGAGTAGAACCAAACATAACATCATCAACATAAATATGAGCAATCATCAAATCATATTTGAATTTTTTAAGAAATAAAGTTTTGTCAACCTTACCTCGTTCGTAGCCTTGTTTGATGAGATATTGGGTGAGCTTTTCATACCAAGCCTTTGGTGCTTGTTTAGTATCATAGAGAGCCTTTTTTAGCTTAAAAACATGACCTGCATGGAATGAATCAATGAACTCTTTCGACCGCTCATCATGTACCTCTTCTTGTATAAACCCATTGAAGAACGAACTCTTCACATCCACTTAATAAAGCTTGAAGCCTTTCACACATGCTATACATAACAATAGTCTAATTGACTCAAGGCTTGCCACTGACATGAAGGTTTAATCAAAATCAATTCCATCATTTTGAGAGTACCCTTGAGCCACAAACCTTGCGTTATTTCTAGTTATATAACCCTTTTCATCAGTTTTATTACAAAACACCGATTTTGTTCCGATCATATTCACATTAGATGATCTTGGCATAAATTCCCATATATCATTTCGTGCAAATTGGGCCAATTTTTCCTACATTTTCCTGTCCAAAACTCATCTTGTAAGGCTTCTTTGACATTTTTAGGTTCGAATGAAGATATGTAGCATAAATATCTTGCTAGTTCTCAGTGATTGACCCTTTTTCTTTCTTTTATTTTTCTTGTGTCGCTAACATCTCCAATAATATTCTTTATTGGATGAATTCTTCTAATTTGTGAGGGAGGATTTCAGTTTAAATCACCTTCTTTGAAGTTTTGAGTGCTCGAGGGAATTATGTCTACATCAAGTGTCTTGGTAGTTTCATCATCTAAAACAACTGGAAACTCTTATGTTTGAGCAGTTTCTTCACTAACAACAACTAACTAGAGGTTTAGAATTTTTCATTCTTGTTTTGTTTCTTGCTTGAGTTGGTTCACAAAGCCAGTTTTGCAAGTTTTCTTCTGTCATTGTAACATTTAATTGAGATGCATCATCTATCACATCATTTATAGATTTTAACACTTTGTTAGTTCTTTGATTAAACACTCGATATGCTTTACTGTGGGTTGAATAGCCAATGAAGATCCCTTCATCATTCTTGCTTTCAAAGCTTCCGAGCTATTCTCGATCTAAGAATATAACATTTACTGCCAAAAATATGAAAGTAATTTATATCTGGTTTCTTACCTTCTCAAAGTTCATAAGACGTTTTGTTCTAGATACTTCTAAGATATACTCTGTTACATATGTAGCATGCCATGTTAACTGCTTTGGCAGAAAATCATATAGACGTGTTTCTTCCATTCAACATAAATCTGGCCATTTCTTAAAGTATTCGATTCTTCCTTCCAATAACTCCATTTTGTTGTGGAGTTTTAGGTGCTGAAAATTCTTGTGTGATACCATACTTATCACAGAAATTATTGAAGTTTGCATTCTAAAATTTCCTTCCATGATCTGATCGAATTCTCAACACTATCAGATTTTCATATTCATAACCTGCACACATAGGTTTCTATAAGCCTTAAAATCAAATGGTTTTTCTTTCAAAAATGATACCTAAGTATATCTAGAATAATCATCAACATACGTTAAAAAGTATCTTATCCCACCAATATTGTCATGTTGTGTTGGACCAACAAAATCCATATGAATTAATTCTAATATGAGTAAGGAAGTAACGTATCTAAATTTTTTATGTGACACTCTCATCTGTTTACCCATTTGACATGCACTATATATCATTTTATTTTCTTTGTACATGGTTGGCAAACCTTTCACAACTTCCTTTTTCTTCAACTTGCTAATAAGCTTATAGTTAACGTGCCCAAGTTTTTGATGCCATAGATCTATGTCAATACGAAAAAGAGAATAAGGATGTTAAATAGAGGCACAAAAAAGTTAGAAAAGTTTATGGAAATCGGTAATATTAAAGGAGATTTTCAAGGCATTATTTATAAGTGGAAAAATGAGAAAAATAATGCAATCAGATCTGTTCAAGAAGAAACCTTAAGGAAGAATTAGAAGTTTATACCTCTATGTCATTTTTGTGGGATTATCAGGAATATAAGGCCAAGATGCTACAAGTTACTACAAATTTTGTTGCACAGGACTAAAAGTCGAAAACCTATAGATTCACTACAAAATTTCCAGCAGTAGAAATCCATGGTACTAAGGCACTTTCGCGTTCAAAAAGGTCAATTGCAAGCTCTTATAGTTCTTAAATCCATGAAAGCTACTTCACATAGTGGTTGGTATTTCGACAACGGATGTTCACTTCATATGATAGGAGAAAGGAGCTATTTGACTGACTATCAAAGATGTGTGGATGGGCATGTGACTTTTGACGATGCAAAGAAGGCCTTGGTTATTAGAAGGGGAACACTATGCGTGGATGGATTACCACACCTCAAGAACGTGCTTCACGTTGATGGACTGAAAGCCAATTTGGTGAGTATAAGCCAACTTTGTGATGATGGTTTATTGGTTAAATTTACAAGTGATGAATGTAGGGTGTTAACCGAGCAAGGATAATGTCTTATGAGTAGCAAACAATTAGCCAACAATTTTTATATGCTGTAGGTCACAACTACTTGTAAATTAGCCTCATAAGAAGTTTCCTCCTTTAGCTTTTCATTCTTCTTACATGTTTACACCCATTTTGTATACATTAATTCATAAGCTTCATAAATATTCTCCTTTTTGTCATCTGAACCACAATCATTATTGTCATAGTTTGAGATCAAAATTTGAGCTAATTTGTCTGCATTTTCTCAAAATTTTCTAATTTATTCATGTTTTCATGATCAGTTGCTTCCTTCTGGGTTACTATTAAGCAAGCAACTGGACTTTTGTTGTATGAAGCAACTAACACAACACTACTCACGACTTCTTCTTCACTACCATATCCACTTTCAGATTCATTCTCACTCCAAGTGCTTATATAGGACTTCTCTTTTCTCTTTTTTAAGATGTTAACACATTTTGCTTGCACATGTTATAAACTTTGACACTCATCACATTGTATTCTCTTCACTTTTCATTCCCTTTTTTGGGTTTTAGTTTGTTGGTTGAAGTTATTATTCAATGAAATCCTACCATTTTGCCTAAACTCGAGTTTGTCTTTTTTCACTTTCTTCATCCACTTACTGAAATTTCTTGTCAATAATACTAAATCCCCATTCTCGTCATATTCATCTCCTACATCGTTCACACCTTTACCAATTTTAACTTGTAGTGTCAATCCTTTGCTCTTCTCTTGTTATCCCCTTAATAGATTCATCTCAAAATTAGAAGAATTCCAATTATCTTATGTAATGATAATTCATTAATATCATGAGCTTCCTCTATTGCTGCAATTTTAGGGATAAACCTCAGAGGTAACGATCTCAACGTCTTCTTGATCAATTTCAAGTTTGAATATTTTTTCTTAAGTTGATGTGCTTGGTTTGCTATGTCACGCAATCTCTTATGAAATTCTTTAATGGTTTCACTATAATCCATCTTCAACTTTTCAAATCTCACAGCTAACATCTAAAGCTTTAAGGCTATCATAGATTTCGATACCTCATCTATAGTTTGTAGCGTATCCCATGCTTCTTTAGTCGATTCACAAGCTGATATCATTTGAAAAGTGATCTTTATCAATAGCACTAAAGATGGCATGCATGGCTTGTGAGTTTCCAAGCTCTTATCCACTTAGACGGATCTTTTAGTACTAGTTCTCCCTTGTCGTCAGTTATCACCGGATGTGTCCAGCCATATAACACCGAGTTCTATACTTTTCTTCCCTTCTTTTGAATAATGACTCTCAGATGTGATTTTCACGTATGATAATTGAAACCATTCAATAGTGGAGGCCTGGTAATTGATTCTCCTTCTCTTGTAGCTATACTTACGAAACACAAATATGCACCAACTTGCTATACTAAGTTTTGATTCGATGACCCACTCTGATACCAATTGAAAGCCTAAAGGATTTAATAGTTTCATAAGATCTCTAGTTTTGATCACGGTTGTTTCTAGTGCAATCAAAAACAAAAAATTAAGCACACACCAATGTTTGTTAACGCAATTGAACACACCTTGCCTATGTCTGCAGGGCCCTCATCTAACTTTATAGTTTCACAAAGGAACAACAATAGTTTTATACAAGGTCTTATCGACTCACTCAATCCTTCCCATTCCCTCGTCCTCACTACTCGTGAAAGTATTTTACACCCAATAACACTATCAACTCGTGTTAACCTCAACAAGTGATTTTCTCAACAACTTTTAACGAAAAGGACAATAATAAAATAACTCAAGTGACAAAAAAAACAAAGAATGAAAGAAAATATACTTGAGATAAAAAAGAACAATTTTCCAATAAATTCAGCTCGTACCAAGGAAGATCTAACAGTTGTTCATCAAATAAATTGTTGTAGTTAGCTGCTGGGATTTTTGTGCCTCAAGCAGAAGGTTGACGTTGAAGAATTAAAGAAATTACACAATTGATTCATGCACTAGGTTAGATAAAATCATGGCTTCACACTAATCCCATTTACCACGCACAAACAAGATAAATGCAGCCCCCATACATATCCTAAATTGCGTGAAACTCTATTTGAAAACTAGCTGACCAAAGTTGTCCAATTAACGACCAAGACATCAAAGAGAAAATGTAGTACCCACTCAAGACAACCTTCTTCAACCAACGACAAACCAAGGAAAGTGCAACACACACACACATAGCAAAGGTTGCATGATAATCCAATTGAAAAGCAGTTGTAAGCACAAAGAAAATGTCATAGCCCAAAAACATTCACGCGATCAAAACAGGGGAGAGCACACGACGGTAGGCATACACAACATAATTTCGACATGACTCACCCAAGACTATAGATACTGGTCAGGTCGACCGTGCAGGGCCCGGACCCAATCGAGACCACCTATGGGCCGATCGGTCCATTCCTAATTGCCACGCCAGGCCCAAGCCCGATCCACATTCCCTGCGGCCCGTCAGCATGGGAAAACCTTCCATGCAGAGATAAAAGTCTACGAGAAGACCTAAACCTAGCTATAAAAGCATATATAAGGTATAATTCTCCCATAACAGAGGTACGCACAATCATAAACCTAGTTTTTTCTGCATTCAGTAGTCTCACTATCACAAAAGACTAACTTGAGCGTCGGAGGGGCTAATCGGGACACAACCCCTTACGTGCCTTCTTTGTTTTGCAGGTCTCTTCACGTCAGATTCATCACAGAAGACAGCCGACTCATGGATCTGAACGGTAATATGCAGTTCAGCCAAAATCTGGCAGAACCAGTTGGCACCCACCGTGGGGTCCGACTTCAGGGCACCACGTTCAGAAACACACAGATCAGTCAGGCGGCGGCGACGAACCCTGATATAGCCGCAGTCACGGCTCTGGCGATGCAACGCATGGGTCTGCAGCTACCCGTGACTTTACCGCCTGCACCACATGTTTCCCATACGAAATCCTCAGATCCTAACGATCGACCACAGCCTCCAACCTTGGAACAAGAAGAACAGAGCGTGGCTGTGGAGGATAGCGCTCCACTCAATATGCACCCGAATCTTCAACACCGATCGGATGCAGATCCTCGTCCACCTATACACACCACCCTAACCCGAAAGCAGATTGAGGAAGCGAGAGATCTCTTGATTCGCCAGATTTTGCAGCCTCAACCAGCACAGCAGCAGCCGTTAGCAAGGCAGGCCGCACGACAAACCAGTATGACGACCGATCATCGCCCAACCGAAGCCCTAGAGAAAATCGTGGATGATCGGATTAACGCAGCTATGAGCTTCCGTCCAGATCGCCCGACGACGCAGTACAGCTCTCCCTTCACTCCGAAAATCTTGGATAGCCTCCCGGCACCCGACACAAAAATACTGACCCCCGAGAAATACACTGGAAAGACCGAACCCCTGGATTACCTGCAGCACCTCCAGTCCATGATGAGTCTACATTGCGTCCCGGACGCCATCCAGTGTAAGGCTTTCTGCACGGCCTTCCAAAAAGGAGCTCGGCGATGGTTCAACAACTTGCCCCTGTGCTGTATCGCCTGCTTTGAAGATTTTAGGTTATTATTCTTGAACCAGTTCGCCACCAGTAAGCGGCCACAGAAGACAGCTTTGGAGGTAATGCAACTTACTCGAGGAAGGAATGAAAGCTTGCGAGAATTCATCACTAGGTTTAATAACGAAGCGGTCAAGGTCCCTAACCTCACTTGCTCGTCCATGTTGGCCGCTCTTATGAGCAACACGAGGGATGAGGAATTTAAAAAGTCGTTGGCTCTCGACCAGCCCCGATCTATTCAAGAGATTAGACATCGGGTAGATAAGTACATTCAGCTCGAAGAAGTATTAAAGAATACAAAACGCAGGACAGATGACTGCGGGACGAGTGGTAGAACAGATGAGCCTCACAAAAGACAGAGGGATCAGTCGACCCGGAGGAAGCCGAACAGTCGGCAGTGGCATCACCAAGACTTCACCCCGCTCAACAGGCGATATGCGGAGGTATTGGAAGCTATGAGAGCGGATGGGGAAACTATTCGAGAACCTGAAAAAATGAAGACTCCCTACAAGGATCGGAACCCCAACTTATATTGCTGTTTCCACAAAAAAGTCGGTCATGATACGGAAGATTGCTGGCAATTGAAGAAAGAAATCGAGTTCCTCATACAAAGGGGAAGGTTAGGTCGATTCGTGAGGCGCGAGCAAAATGCCGATCGGGATAATCAGCATAGGACGGGTCGGTCCGATAATAGACGATCTCCCGGGAGGTGAAATGACAGGAATGACGGAGGGGGACAGAATGCGAGCACAGATAATCGACGAGAAGAGAGAGGACGATCAAGGGAAAGGAACGATAGAAATGCTGGGCAACCAGACGACCGACTAATTGGGGTCATTAACATGATATTTGGTGAAAATGCAGCGGGGGGATCCACTGCTAAAGGGAGAAAAAGATACGCCAAGCAGGTCGGCAGAGACTCGTCCACCAAAAAGCCGAAGGAGAACAACGGGGTGATATCCTTCGATGAATCTGACCTCGACGGAGTAAGTTGTCCTCACGACGACGCCCTCGTTGTAAATCTGAACATGGACGGCTATGAGGTGAAGCGGGTGATGATTGATACGGGCAGCTCGGTCGACTTGTTATATTACGAGGCTTTCAAGCAGATGAAAATACCCAAAGATCGACTTTTGCCTATAGATGGACCCATTAAAGGGGTGACCGGAGCATCAGCCTACCCGTTCGCCCGAGTCTTCTTAAAGGTGAAATTCGGACAAAAGCCGAATCAGATAGAAAAGGATGTCGAGTTCCTAGTCATGAAATTTCAAGGGGCTTACAATGCGATAATCGGACGAGCTACTCAGAACGCCCTAAGAGCGGTCGTCTCTCCCTACTACCAAGCGATGAAATTCCCAACGCCTCACGGAATCGGTATCGTCAGGGGTCATCAGAAAATTGCAAGGGAATGCTACTTAGCGGAAATGAAAACATTGGACGGAGCGGAAGTCCTGGTGAGCTCTTTCGACGCAGGGGCAGATGAGGAGATGGATAGATCGACGACTCATAATCAGAAGATGTCGGGCTATGAGGAAGGACGGAACAATGAAGCCCGCAGAGCGGAACTCGTTCCCCCCATCGAAGACAAAGGAATGGGAGCTGCTCTTGAAACTTGAAGGCGTTCTTCCAATAGATAAGTTTCATTTTTAGTCTTTGCTTATTATTGTTTTTGTATACAACGCGTGGGAACCTTTTTCCTGTCCCTGCCAGATAGGTTTTTTAACGGCCCACGCCCTCATTATCATCAATAAAGAGATTTTCAGATTTCTTGGCAATGAAAAGTTCCATCATATGTGACGAAGATTAAAAAGAAAATCCAACTCGCCATCGCCCGGCCCGGCATCTCCATAGATCGACTACAGTCGATCGGGTCACCGAGATAAGATCCTCGGGACCCTCGCTCGCCATCTCCATAGATTGATTACGGTCGATCGGGTCGCCGAGACAAGATCCTCGGGACCCTCGCTCGCCATCTCCATAGATTGACTACGGTCGATCGGGTCGCCGAAACAAGATCCTCGGGACCCTCGTTCGCCATCTCTATAGACCGACTATGGTCGATCCGGTCGCCAAGACAAGAGCCTTGGGACCCTTGTTTGCCATCTCCATAGATCGACTACGGTCGATCCGGTCACCAAGACAAGATCCTTGGGACCCTCGTTCGCCATCTCCATAGATCGACTACGGTCGATCCGGTTGCCAAGACAAGATCCTCGGGACCCTCGTTCTCCATCTCCATAGACCGACTACCGTCGATCCGGTAGCCAAGACAAGATCCTTGGGACCCTCGTTCGTCATCTCCATAGATCGACTACGGTCGATCCGGTCGCCAAGACAAGATCCTTGGGACCCTCGTTCGCCATCTCCATAGATCGACTATGGTCGATCCGGTCGCCAAGACAAGACCCCTCGTTCGCCATCGCTCGGCATCTCCAACAGATCGACTATCGGTCGACCAGGTCGCCGAGACGAGATCTTCGGGACCCTCACTCGCCATCGTTTGACATCAACACAGCTCGACTATCGATCGATCGGTCGTCAAGACGAGATCCTCGGGACCATCGGTCACCCTCACCTATTGCTCGGCCAGGTCGCCAAGATAAGACTCTTAGAACCCTTGCCCGACATTTAAATAAACCGACCGTGGTCAACCGGGTCTCCAAGACAAGACTCTTGGGACCCTCGCTCAGCATCGACACAGATCGACTGCGGTCGATCGGGTCGCCAAGACAAGATCCTTGGGACCGCTCGGTATCTCCATAGATTGACTACGGTCGATCGGGTCGTCGAGACAAGATCCTCGGGACCCTCGCTCGCCATCTCTATAGATCGACTACGGTCGATCGGATCGCCGAGACAAGATCCTCGGGACCCTTGCTCGCTATCTCCATAGATCGACTACGGTCGATCGGGTCGCCAAGACAAGATCCTTGGGACCCCGCTCGCCATTCTCCATAGATCGACCACGGTCGATCGGGTCACCAAGACGAGATCCTTGGGACCATAGCTCGGCCTCGCCCGACAGATCGACCAGGTTACCGAGACAAGGTCCTCTGAACCATCGATCGACTTCGCCATCGATCGGAGGGTTCGCCAAGACAAGATCCTTGGGACCCTCGCCCGATACCGCCATAGATCGACTATGGTCGGTCGGTCGCCAAGACAAGATCCTTGGGATCTCGGCTCAAACTCGACTACGAGTCGACCTCGATATCGGTCGACCACGAGCAACTTCGTCTAATCCTACTATACATCCCAAGTAAAGAGTGTAAATACGGAAAAGGACATCATGAAAAATAAAGTGAAAGTAAAGCAAAAGCGAAGATTGCATTAACGTAAATTCGCCCCGGTCACAAGCCCGACCAGATGAGCTTTATCAAATCACTTTGGTCCCCCGAGAGGAGGGGCCACGAACTCTACACTCCTGGGGGGTCGGTGTGCCCTTCATTCGAGGAGTATGCCGAGCCGCTTCTTCCTGCAGCTCTTGGGCTTTCTTTAGAGGAAGTCGGGAGAAGGTCAAGGAGAACGGGACGCCATTCCGGACGAAGAGCTGGATCTCAGCTCCGATGAAGAAGAGCTTCCCTACGAAGATATTCCTCCGGTCGCTCCCCCGGGTCCTGCTCCTATTCCCGTTGTGTCGCTTTCCGTACACCTGCTCAAGAAGGGAACGGGCCTCCCAATCTAGCAACTCGATACACTAACGCATGGATAAAGTAAAAGCCACTTCCTTTACGGAATTGCGGATGGCACGACCCGTCAGCTCCCCAACGTCTAACGCGTCAAAATGTTCTTTGTCCCAAGGGGGAATGATCCTCTCAGCGATATGGAGAGCCACTTCGACATCAGCGATCGAAGCAGTCCTATCAAGACCAATCGCTGACTCCCACTCGTCAACACTCCCATGACCTCCCGACCTACTTAAGCGCGGGCTATCGTGCAAAGAATGCCTGTGCCGACCGAGTGGAGACAATCAGTCAACCAATCCTGATACGAGCAGTCACGTACTGCCCGTCAATATTCGATCGATCATGCCTACCCCGAGCTATCTTATTGACGAGCTATAACTGCAGACGGACTACATCTCCATATCTGACCAATCGGATCAAGTACGAGCTGTCTCATATTTGACCTACAACGTCAATGCTCAACCGATCGACCACCTAACGGGTTACCTCGCAGACGAGCTACATCTCAGTACTCAACTGATCGCCCCCGATTACGAGTCGTCCTAGACACGGGCCATAACACCTCTGCATACTCCTCCGACCCTTCTCCTCACTCAGGCTCGAGGAGTAGGGGGTTTATGGTCAGGTAGACCGTGCAGGGCCCGGACCCAATCGAGACCACCTATGGGCCGATCGGTCCATTCCTAATTGTCACGCCAGACCCAAGTCCGATTCACATTCCCTGCGGCCCGTCAGCATGGGAAAACCTTCCATGTAGAGATAAAAGTCTACGAGAAGACCTAAACTTAGCTACAAAAGCATATATAAGGTATAATTCTCCCATAACAGAGGTACGCACAATCATAAACCTAGTTTTTTTTGCATTCAGCAGTCTCACCATCACAAAAAGACTAACTTGAGCGTCGGAGGGGCTAATCGGGACACAACCCCCGACGTGTCTTCTTTATTTTGCAGGTCTCTTCACGTCGGATTCATCACAGAAGGCAGCCGACTCATAGATCCGAACGGTAATATGCAGTTCAGCCAAAATCCGGCAGAACCAGATACAATCTCTTATAAAAAATTATCCAAGATAGCTTTTTAATTTCAGCCTTCAAGATAGCTATAATCAACCAATGAAATCCAAGATATTCTATCCCGTTTTGATTTTTTAATTTAAAGCTAATCAATGTTATCTTGAAACTTTAATTATCGAATAACGTCAAAAATAAATAATAAGATATATGTTATATATCTTAACAGGTAACCGAGGGTGAGAAGTCAAAATAAAAGGGAGTGAATTTCGTATACGTGAAAGACACAATCTTGACAATCAATTATCGCAATTTATGAAATACAAAATTTGTGTTCAATAATATGATTGATTGAAACTTTTTCTTTTAGAAAGTAAAAATCAAACATATTAGAATCAAACAAATTTTAGTTACTTATTTTTATTTTTCAAATCTCTATAGAGAATTATAAAAAAAGGATATAACCAAATAACCCCTTATCAACAGTGCCATGGCAAAATAATAAGCATTAAACTTAGAATGACCATAAAGATGTTGAGTCCTGTGTTTTCTTAAATTATTATATATGTCCTTACATATTGAGCCAGAACTAAGCTATATCGTTTAACCAATTCAAGGACAGTGCTGTAGAAATTTTGGTATTTATCTAGCAATGCAATGCATCGTCATCTTCTATGAATTCAGTTGCATTGGCAAATTGTGGTCTTATCACGTCCATGTTAATAGTACGCTGGGGATGTTTCTTCATAATCACGTCCTTTAGTTCTCTGCTTGCTTTTTTAGTTCCCACCCCCAGCCAGTACATACTATCTTCTGCGCGATCCCAGGAAGAATTATCTCAGACAACAAGCTCCTGATATTGGAAATTACATATAGATTTTGAATCTTCATCCGAACTCATCCGATTCTCTGCTAAGATGCCCAGAGTATGTTGAATTCTCCCTTTCAGGTGTTTAACTTCTGAACTTGACGAAAATTTCATGATCAACAACAAGCCATTTCAACTGCCATGAAAGAATATAGATTCAGAAGCAATCATCAGTTGAAATATTACTAGCTAGTTATTGATAAAAAGAAAATAATACAATTTTGACTTCTCATGTAATTTAATTGCAAAATTCATATCTAAAGCATAGTTTTAATGATTATTTAGATAACAGAAATTGAAGACCATTAGTTGAGGCATTCATGACGGTTGAGAGAATTGGAAGTTCAGTTTCTAGAAGACTTGAAATTCATCTTCTGAGCCAAATCTAGGTTTGTTTTTTCCTTTTCCATAAAGTTCTTCATGTTCTTAGTATGCTTTTACTTTAAATCATGCTATAACTACTGTTTACACTAATCTAAACAATGCTTTATTTGTGAACTTTTAGCCACGATTTACGTACTTCCTTAAATATACCAATCAATGGTATTGTTGAATGAAAGACCAAAATGCTTTTTCCATTCTTTTTTATATATTTTTTTACATAAAAAACTTCCAATAATACAAATTATAATCAGCTTTAATACATGAATTCTCATTTTCTATAGAACCTGAAAGTGCCCCTCCGTTCCACTAACTCAACCACCCTTAGGGGACTTGACAATAATTGGTACGAGTAAATAACACCTTTGTCCTTAAGTTTATCATAAATTAAGTCATAAAACTCGTTGCTTCTTGACAAGTGACAAACAGAGTATTAAAAGTTGTGTAATGTAATCGACATATTAGTTATATACATTAATACGTATATATCTATGTATATATGTATGTATGCATAGTACCTTAATTTGATGATGTGGCTAACTTCAAGCATGTCATAGCAGATCATTAACGATATTCTTCTACAAATAAAAAATTAGTTAAGTTTTTCCAAAAGCATCTGTGTCTAATGAAACCATACGATTTTTTATTTATTTTTTATGGGATCAGGACATCATGCAAAAGATTAACATAGAACTTAATTAACAACGAAAAGATTCAACTCAGAGTTGTGTCCTAACCCTAAAACTTGTAGCACGCCATTGTCTTCCAGAAAACCATCTTGGTTGGGAATTTGGAATCTTATTCGATCAGTAGCTATTTCACTATCATATCCAAGTCTACGGTACATATCCCGTCCAACCGCCTCCTTTGCATGTATGACTGTCGAACGGTCATTACAAATCAAGCTAACTCTATGAGTTGAGGTGGTAATCCAAACACGAAAATTCACAGTAAGATAGATCAGGCTGTCGTTTTGAATGCCATAACTCGTCAATATCTGTGAATAATGTAACAGCTCGTCATCAAAAGAAAGAACTTGACGATCCAGGGAATGCCCAGGTTGCGACTGGAAACAACGTCGATGGATTTCTTCTTGAAGTTGCCTGACAGTTGCATCCCGTGGAACTATCATTACGTATTCTACTTGACGGTGGAACACCCGAACCCGCAGAATCTGACGTATCAAATATTGTTAAGACCTCATATACTGATATTTATATTCAATATACACATAAAAGTCTACTTATACTTGAGAAACGAATAAAAACTAAGCTTAATGTTTACACTTTTTGTAACAGTGTATGTATGAGAAGACTTACAGAAGCATCATCACCATTTTCTGTAATCATGGTGTTCGTAAAGGATTTGGGACCTTAGATTCCAGGATATGAAGGTGTTAATCAACTCAAATGTTCTTTATATATGTACGATCTTAATGCCATACTTTTAACATGACATATCAATGCTATTTTTGTGTAGAATAACATTTATATGGACTTCTATTCATCTATTTTATGTGTGGTGATATTGTTAAAACACGTTTTGTTAGAAGCAAGATCAAGCAAAAGTATTTTCAAATCTTTCTTTTTTAAATGGAAAATTTATGGATAGAAGATTCTAGGCTCTAAAAAAACACTATGTTCTAACTTTTTACAGAAAAAGATTTTCTTTAATATTAGCATTAGAAATGATGACAAAAAATAAGCGGCTTTACTATCACATATAAATCAATCGAACGCTACTAATATGATGACATAATCCAAATTTTAAATTCCACATGAACTAATTAAATATAATCTAAATTAATAAGTTGTTATTGTTATTTTAAATTATTGGTATAAGTTAAGTTTGATCGATTCAAATCAAATTTAAGAGCAAAATTGGATCATTATGTCAGTATCATTTGATTGGTCAATGTATGATGTTTATACCGTATGTATTTTCCTGTTATTTTAATGAAAATCTAAGAGAATAATTTTTAAAAATTACAAGAACTTTTTCCAAAAATTTCAAAGATTAAAAATTACTAAAAAATTCAAACTTTTCTTGTCTTCACAGTAATAAACTTTTGGACTAAAAGTGCATTTTAAAATATATTATTTTATCATAATACAACTTCAATTATATCATTTCAGGCGCTTAAGTTCAACCTAATATTTTTAAAATGATCAAAATTTGAAGTGCTCTAAAATTTAAAATTGATTAAGTTTTGGTCTGTTAAATACCATATCAGCACTTTTAATATTTCTTAGTCAGTAAGTAGGCCCTACAATGGTAATTGTAGCAATTTAGTATCTTTCACCTTTAAATTGTCATTATTAATATATTAATAGTGTTAAAATTTATTTTATCAATAAGTTTTGTCACTAAAAGCCTATGAAATTTGGCACTAAAATAATTTTGGCGGGAATTACTTGTAATTGTGATAAAACATATGTCGGTAACTACTGTTTTCTATTTATTGTAACAAAACTTAGTTTGGTCTCTAATATTTTTTTCCTTGTTGTGACGAACGATTTATCATCACACAATACTTTACTTGTTGTGACGAAAACTTTTGTTAATAAATATTTAATTAATTAGTATCTACTTAATATTGTCACAATTACCAAACTATAACTATGATCACTACCATTTGTAATTTGGTGACAATTTTTGTGTGCCTAAGTAACAGATACAAGGTTTGTTGTGACAAAATAATTTATTGATACTATTATTTAGATTAATTGTGATGATTTATTTTTGTGTCACTAATGCAATAGGAATTGCGACAATTTAGTGCCTTCACAATAAATTGTCACCATTAATATATTAATATTGTCAATTTTCTTTTATTACTAAGCTTTGTTATTAAAAACCTATGTACTTGTTATGACGAAAGCTTTTGTGTTGGACCCCGTCTTCGAGGCCCAACATTCGGAAGCACACAAGCATACATAAGCATAGAAGACCCAAAACCGAACACAAACTGACCACAAATAGAGAAACTTTTTAATAGAAAATTTGGGATTTGCTTTTAAAGAAAATTTTTTCCTCATGGTCTCACGATTCCAACGCCACTGAAAACGCTCAATTTGGATTAGAAATGAAGGAGTTATGGTTAAAATACTATCTTAAAGAAAATAGTGAAAACTGACCCTCAACCGACTTCCTGTCAGAATTTGAAAACTTTAGAGGCTAAATTGCCGATCGGTTCCTTCATAAAACTTGTAAGTTTATGTCTCTAGTTTAATTTAAAACAAGAATCGTCTCGATCCGAGCTTTATAGCTCCGGATATCTCAAAATTAGTAAAGTATATTCAGACTTGATCAGCCGACCTCCACACTTTGTTTCAAACTACCTTTCTCAATTTAAAAGCAATATTGGTAAATCAGGTGTAGAAAGATAGAAAGATAATTTAGAAATCCATTGCTTCGAAAATGGGATCAATCGGAGGTCTACACAAATAGTTATGGCCAAAATAAGGAGAGGGGTCGGTCGCATGGGCGAGCGCCTAGGCGACCTGTCCTGCAGCCCGACCTACCTAACTTCTAACCCTTATAACTTTTGACTCCGAGTTTCAAATTAGACACGGTTTGAATCGTTGGAAAGCTAAGAGAAAAATCTACATTTTTCAAGAAGGACTCAAAGATAAGCTCGGCCACTAAGGGAATCAAAATTTTACTCTAAGACCGATCGACTAGCTCTCCACAAACAATACCAGAACTTACAAACACCATAACTTTTGACCCAGGACTCCGAATTTAGCAAACTTAGTGTCTATGGAAAGGTTAAAGAATTATCTACAGTTTTTATGAAGATTACCGACCTATATTCCAACTCCATGAGGGTCAAAAGTGGACTCAAAGCTTCTGCTAAGAATCTGCCATCTAGACAGCACCTGCATTTAATTCTAACAACTCACACCTACCCATTTAACACATCATAAATAGCTCATAAAGCATTCTGGGAGAGTTCTACAGCTCGCCTAACCCTCTCAAGGAGTCAAAAAGATCCCATTCAACCTATATCAACCCAGAAATTTCAGTACAACACAACATACACAAAGATGACCACCTGAGTGCATCACCTAGATTTCAAAGATTACATCCCACTTCAACAACACATAAACCATAACAATTTTCCAAATGAGCTCTCTCAAGGAAAAACTCAACAAAGAACTCAGCGATTTAAAAGAACGCACACACATACCCTTTTCCAAGGCCATACATGTCGTCGAATCGGCAATTTCACATGATACTAGAGAGTACTAGAACTCTCATTCACATCTACCAATCATACAAGAATTCATACACAGCTTTAGTTACATATCAACATATTCATCAAAATCAAGTACAAAATACAGAATATGAGATGCTCAATGCTTGATATGCTTATAAAGCTATTCCAAAAGCTGGTTACTAACTTAATACAAAAGTGCCTAAATCTTGGAGTTATGTCCGATGCCTTGCAAGGTTCCGGGTTCAACTTGAATTTGCACCTGAGGAGGGAGAATGGGGTGAGCTAACACGGCTCAGTGGCTAACATGTTTATAGCCATCGAGTAACGAGCCACACACAAAACACATAATTATGAATCCAAAACGATGGCAATTTATCATATAAAACACCAATAACCCAAAATCATCACATAAGGCATAGCATGAGAATTTATATCAATCAAACATATATTATTCATCATAAACACAATTAAATGCTAAAATGCACACAAGTGGCTCGAGAGTTCCTTAAACACGAAGGAAACCGAAGTTTACCGTAAACATGACGAGTCTATTTTTCGGATCTTGTAAGCCTCAAGCAGGCAGCCGGGAGAAGGCTAAGGGGGTCAACGTACATGTGACTATCGAAGTAGGTTCTCTCTTTCCCAATCACAACCAATTTATGTTCACACATTAAGGCACAAGCATAGCATTTTATGCTTCTTTCATTCTATCAAATCATCATAGTTTCTCTTTTTCTTGCAAACCAAATGAAAACACTTTCAATATACACACCATTTAACAAAGATAGCACACATAGGGCATTTGCCCATTACACAACAACTATAAAAATGTTACCCATCTATCGCTTGTATCCAATTCAAGATTTCCTTCCTCCTTGTCTTGAGTGGGATTTTCTTGAGTTCCTTCAATTAAATCATACTTCATTCAATAAATACATTTTAAAAGAAAGTCATAATATTCATAAATCAAGCAAAGATGAAAATAAACTTTAAACCTAACCTACCCATAGGACATTTAAGCTAGAATAACCATAACCTTAGCTTAAAAGTCCCTAAAATCCATAGATCTCACATTTCCCTCTATCTTTTCTCAATCTCTACACAAACCCTAACTTCCATTCTTGAACCTAACTCAAGCAAAGATGGAACTTACCTCTCACAAGTAGTTTCCTCTTCTTTTTTTTCTTCTTTCTTCCTCCCTTCAAGCCTCCTACGACTCTCCCTCTTCTTGGCCGAAAGCTCTCCTTCTTTCTTCCCTCACGTTTTTGCTTCTCTTCCTTTCTTTCCTTTTGGTTTACGACAATCTCTCTTCTTCTCCTTCTTCCTTTAATTCATTTAACTCGTTTATTCTCATCTTTAAATCCCTCATCAAAACTACATAGTTTTGACACTCCTCTTAAAGCTCACTTGCCACTTTGGGCTCTCCTCCTCACAAGCCCACTACACATAATCCACTTATTTCTAATCCTCCTTCTGCTTATTCCACTTATTCTATAAAGCCCATTCTTTCCAACATTAAATTCTAACCCTTCACTTGATTTCCAAAATTCTAATTCCCAATCATACATGCTAATCCCAAGGCTCAACATAATATATATATATATATATATATACACACACACATAATTAAAACAATTAAAGCAAAATAAAGAATAAGTCAATTAAATGAATAAATGAATAAATAAAAAATAAAAATTTCGTGGCTCAACATTTTGTCAATAAAAATTCAATTAGTTAGTGTCTACTTATTATTGTTAAACAACCGAACTATTACTATGCTCATTACTATTTGTAATTTTAGTGGTAAAATTTTTATTATCACTTGATCAACTATTTGTTACAAAAGTTATTGTCAATATAAACGTAATAAATTAATGATAAATATTTTTTATAATAAAATATTAAAATTAACCAAAACAAAGATAAATTTTGTCATTATTGTAAAAATTTTAAAGATCAGAAATTACTTGTCATGATTTTTTTTTAATATGATTATTTGCAAACAAATTTAAATATTTTTCTTATTAAATATTCAAACTTTGTTTTCATCGTATTTGCTAAAGTTCAAACCTTGGAGCTGCGACGTCCTGGTGTTTCTTCGTGCGTCAAGTCTCTTCATCATTCAAGAGTACCCCAAACTAAAACCTAGCCTGAAAACATTAGATATTTTTTCTCCCCCGAAAACATCCTCTAGTCCACTGCTTGTTTTTTTTAGTCTCATATGCTGCCGTTTTATATAGCAATAGTTGAGGAAATCTTTGTAAATACGGTGTTGGCTATCTCTCAAACAAAACCAGTAGCAATGTATCTTCCTATTTTGGACTGGGCAAACGCCAAGTCTTGATGGAATTTCCCAAACGTTCTGAGCTTAAGGGCATCGCTCTCCAACTCCAACTCTAAGTCCAACTCGAACTTCCATTTTCTTTCAATTTTCATTTGTTACTGTAAAATTGGGTTTTCGTTCTTTAATTGCACATGCTTGGGTTAACAATTTTGATATTCATGTGTTCCCAAAGCCTAGAGACTTCTTGAGTTTTCTTTCTAATTATATGTTATGGACTTCTCCAGGGTTCTTTGCAAGTTCTTTGCTTATGGAGCATGTCTGAAAGGGTTTTGTTTACTTCTTCGAATACGGTTGCTCTCTTCCTAAGGTATTGTAATTTTTCTTCAATTTCTCTATTTCTATGTGTTTGGCTGGGTTTAGAATGGGAGAATTGATCAGTAGTGCTCTCGAACCCTAGTTCTCATTTGATTGCTGAAAATTTGGGGGAAAGTTGAATAAAGGAAAATTAATCTATTTTGAAGAGTTTTGGTGTGTCGGTCAAGGGAAAGTTGTAATTGATCATATCTGTCTGCATTTCCACTTGGTGCCCGCGTTTGAGTGTCTCAGTTGTTCTTTTTTTCTTTGTTCTTGTGATGCTTAAATTTAAGCTTAATTCTCTAATTTGCAATAACTAATTGTGGGCTACATATTTTTCCTAATTTTTTGAATTGGTCTTTAAGCTGAACGTCAATGACATTAGTAAAAAAGGATTTTATCTTATTAATGGGTTTTTTTTCCTAAAAGGGGACTGTTATCATGTGTCAAGTAAAGTTTTAGAATTTAGAGAATGAATTTTTGGATGAAATGAGCACGGCCACTTCCTTTAGCCTATAAGCGTGCCCAAGTAGTTGCATTATATGAGTATGTTGGGCACATGATATTATTTTCATCATCAAGGAAAGAGTAGGAAATTTGGAGAAAGGAATAATTTTAAATCCTTAAATACATAATAAAATAATTATGTTCTTAAAGATGATACTTCTCTGTTATTTTGGAGTTTGTTATTAGTGGCCCAAGCACAGCGTAAATCTTTCAAGTTTGTAACATCATCAAAGGGAGCATTACCTTGAAACTTTCAAAGCTGTGGTGAATAAATATCTTTTACTAGGAGGATGGAATCACTAGTCTCCTTGGATATAGTTAGAATCACTAGTCTCCTTGGATATAGTTTTAGGTGATTGTATAGAACAAGAAGTAGATAAAGTAATAATGACAACGATATAGTTTAAATTCTCATTGCATACCAACAGATTTCTGAAATGCTTCATTTTCAATTTGAAAAAGCTTTCAAATTTGCAATACAATGCTTTCCTTGTTTTTTTGTTCATGGCACTTTTGACTTACAGATTTTTCTCTTTTTCGTTTCTTTCAAAATCTTTGTTAAGGTTCTTTCCTTGGCGACAATTGGCGAATGAATGTTGCCATAACTAGGGCGCGGAAACATGTTACATGAAAATGGTAGAAGAATGGGAAATAAATTGGTAATGTCAATTATTGGTTTGGATTAATTGAAGCATAGTAGAAACTATGTTTATTTACCATGATTGCTTGATGAATTCATTGAGATGTAATTTCTTGAGTGATTTTAGCTGTTATGTAGGTATTTGTGAAATTGATTATCAAAAGAGAATATGTCATGAAATCTCCAGAGGTATTTCTTGTTGGGACCCAATCTTTAAAACCGGAGCCCAACCGTAAAACGAAAATCTCAACGAAAACAGTAAGCGAAACAAAGAGGTCAAAAGCGAAAGAAAAATCAAATAAGGCGCGAGCGGGCGGCAAAGGAAGGAAATCAAATCCAAAAGAACGGAACACAAACCAAAATGGGACAAAAGCAAAAACAAACGTAGGCAAAAGTTGGATCAATATAAAGCTCCAAGGAAGCTCTACAACTTTCATGAAGAACTCGAAAACCAATTCTATCTCTAAAGGGGTCAGAAACCCAATCAAATTTACTGCCCCTACTTGTCATCCCAAAACAGAAACTCAACTTCTAAAATTTCTATCTTTCAACTCTAAGGTCCAAACATGTCATATTTTATATCAATGCAAAGATCAAAAAACAACTTATAATTTCATGAAGGACAGAAAAATCAATTTGGCCTATAAGGGAGTCAAAAACTACTTCAAAGCTCCTGTCCACTAATACTCTTCCTAAACAGTAACAACAACTTGTAAAAATTATAACTTCCTATTTCATAGCCCAAAATTTTCATACTTTACACCAATGGAAAGATTAGAACATAATCTAAAACTTTCATGAAGAGCTTCAAAGCAATTTCAACTTCTAACTAGGTTAATTTTTAAATCAAAAATTCTGCCATAAATGTGTCATCCTAAAACAACATCCAACTTCCAAATTTCATGTCTTCCAATTTTCACAACCAAAAATAACATATTATATATCATTGTAAAACTATAAACTTCCTCTACAACTTTCATGTAGACCACTTAACTCAATTCAAAACATATCAGTCCACAATTTTCCTCAAAACATTGCATACAAAATCCTACACTTATGAGCATTTTTAAAAACAAAGTAACATGCACTTCAATTTGACTGATCATAAATGTCAATCCTGATATCGAAACATGTCATACTTTATGGCTATAGAAAGCTTGCAACAATTACTCAAAGTTTCATGAAGATAATTTTATCAAAATCTCTCTAGATCAATCCAGAAAAATTCACAAAGATTTCAGACCAAAAATTCAATTCTGCTACTATTCATCCCCAAAAAGTCAACTTTCTTAATTCTTCAAATTCTCACACTTTTATTATTTATTTCTTGATTTTCAACTTCTATTTCAATCAACTCATTCACTTTAACTTTCATAACCCATACAAATCTACTCAAATATCAAAGTCATCAAAACCAATCAATTCTTTTCTCATCAATTTCTTTAAAGCACAATAACATCTATAACACAATACATATACAAAAACACTCATTTCATACATTTAATATTTCTAAATTTCACTAAAAGATCGGGGTTCAACATTTCTCCCCTTCTTAAAATAATTTCGTCCTCGAAATTCCTACTTGAGTAATCATCAAGTAACTTATTCTCTCAAATAATTTCTTCTAAAAGATTATAGTCAATCACTTTTTTTATCTAATTCCTCATCATACATATTTCTCAATTTACTCACAATTCTTCACTTCTTGTGTCAAATACATCACAAAATATCATATCAAAATACTATATCCATAAATCATTGTTTCTTAACATATTTGACTCAAGTCAATGGTCCAATTCTTAAGGAACCTTAATATGGACCAATCATCATGCAAAATCAACCGTTTGAACTTCTATACATATATCTCTATCATTAATCTCATATTTCAAGTATTCCTTATTTCATCTCGCAAATGTATATTCAAAATCAAATCAACAAAGTGATCGAAGAAGCCTAATCGTCATGAAATTCTAACCTCATTCATTAACACATTCGGATACAATTGATCATAACTCATCACCTTAATCAAAAACCACATAGGTTCTTCAAATGATTCATGACATACATTCACATCATTTTCACTTTCTCACTAATTCAATCCTATCCATTTAAACTCTTAACAAACATATGTGCCCATGTAAGATCCTACTACTAGGCTCTAATACCACAAATGCTGGTTCCCGTTTCAGGAATCCAACTCTAAACAAAATACCATCATACTTGAGCGTGGTTCCTTGTAATCTTTTCTTGCTCTGATATCATAAATTTTGGGACTTGATTTTTAAAACCGGAGCCCAACCATAAAACAAAAATCTCAACGAAAACAGAAAGCGAAACAAAGAGGACGAAAGCGAAAGAAAAATCAAATAAGGCACGTGCGGGCGGCAAAGGAAGGAAATCAAATCCGAAAGAACGGAACACAAAAGAAAATGGACCAAAAGCAAAAACAAACGTAGGCGAAAGTCAGATCAGAAAGAAAAATAATTCAAAGAGAATCAAATTGGCTCGGAATCAAAGCAAACAAACGGTTCAATTGAACTGAAACAAATTTTCGACATCCACATCCGAGAATGGAAACTTTTTAACCAAAACAAACGTGTCACGTTGGAAAACTCTAAGAACACTTGATCTAAATCAATCCAATTCGGTATAATTTTTTTTCATTCTAATATATATATATATATAACCGAAATTTCCAAAATTCATAACTCTTTCTCCTGAACTCCAAATTTGACAAATTTAGTATCAATAGAAAGCTCCAAGGAAGCTCTACAACTTCCATGAAGAAGTAGAAAATCAATTCCATCTCTAAAGGGGTCAAAAAACTAATCAAAGTTACTGCCCCTACTTGTCATCCCAAAACAGTAACTCAGAAGAGTATTAGTAGACAGGAACTTTGAAGTGGTTTTTGACTCCCTTAGAGGCCAAATTGATTTTTCTGTCCTTCATGAAAGTTGTAGGTTGCTTTTCGATCTTTGTATTGATATAAAATATGACATTTTTGGACCTTGGAGTTGAAAGATAGAAATTTTAGAAGTTGAGTTACTGTTTTGGGATAACAAGTAAGGGTAGTAACTTTGATTGAATTTTTGACCCCTTTAGAGATGAAATTGGTTTTCGATTCTTCACGAAAGTTGTAGAGCTTCCTTGGAGCTTTCTATTAATACCAAATTTGTCAAATTTGGAGTTTGGGAGCAAGAGCTATGAATTTTAGAAATTTCGGTTATATATATATATATATATATATTAGAATGAAAAAAAATTATATCGAAATGGATTGGTTTAGATTAAGTGGTCTTAGAGTTTTCCAACGCGACAGGTTTGTTTTGGTCAAAAATTTTGCGTTCTCGGATGTGGATGTCGGAAATTTGTTTCAGTTCGATTGAACCGTTTGTTTGCTTTGATTCCGAGCTAATTCGATTCGCTTTGAATTTTTTCGCTTTTTGATCCGACTTTCACCTACGTTTGTTTTTGCTTTTGGCCCATTTTTGTTTGTGTTCCGTTCTTTCAAATTTGATTTCCTTCCTTTGTCGCCCGCACGCACCTTATTCGATTTTTCTTTCGCTTTCGTCCTCTTTGTTTCGCCTTTTGTTTTCATTGAGATTTTTGTTTTACAGTTGGGCTCCGGTTTTAAAGATCGGGTCTCAACATTTCTAGTGTGGATAGAGTCATAATTGCTATTGCCCTAACGTGACTTAAGTTGAAGTACTATTTGTTTACAAGCAAGCTATTCATTTCTGTGATTTGCTATTCATCTATGTTATTCCACACAATTTTGGTTGTTCTTTGGTTTGAGTACATCCTCCTTTTTTAATGCAGAAATTTTTTACTTCACGCATTTGATTGTTATTACTAGATTAGATGAATATTGCTGCTACAAATTTGGCCTTTTTTGGTACAGAATGGGAATTGAACAAGTGAAAGAGTGAGGCATCAGCTTAGGGGTGGCTTTTTTGTTCAGCTTAGGATTAGCTAAGGGTAACTAATCCATACCTGATTTCTTATAGTTGTAGAATGTCTTGGTCTAGTGAATACACATCGCGTTATTCAACCCAGCGAAATGCTATTCCAGGTAATGTTAGTGCTCCTTTCTGTTGTATTTGTTGAGTATATATCTTATCTTGATTGCTAGCTCTGCTATCTCTGTTGTTGAGAGGAATAAGATTATCCCGTGTTCCTTTGAAATTGTTTAGTAGGTTGTTTTATAGTTTTAGGAACTGTTCACTAGAGAATTTTGTTGCATTTCTAACTATGGAAATAACTAGTGCATAGGTCTGACTAGCTATTATAAAGTCTATACTCCCCAGGCTAATGCCATTGTCCTACTACAGTGGAGATGTAACTGACTGTGGAAATAACTACTTGTAGTTTTTCTGTAATGGGGTTTATTATTTATTTTTAGCTTCTACTCTTGATTTGCTAGTTTGGGAAATTTTATAAGTCTAATTTTGCATAAGTTAGAAAGTTTAATTCGAGGATCAAAAATTTAGAATGTCTTTCGATGTGATAATTATATGAGATTTGGATCTTTCATGTTTTCTAATTTCTCTTTGTTCATATAATTCTCATTAACTTGAATTTATCAATAAATACATTTGGTGTAAAGAGATTAAAAGTTTTGTTTCTTTGATCGATTTTTCCAGGTATAGAGTAGATAGGACTGAATTGGCTTGCCTAATATTTAGGCTTAAATGATCTTTCTTATTTTTCAAAGGTTTAATGTTAGTTCAAGTAATCCACTTATGCCTATGAGTTATGTCTTCATTTGTGTTCACGTGTTTCTAATCTACCTTTCCACTAGGTATTATTGAAAAAGAAGTACCTTGACGAGATTATCAAAGTAGAAGTTGATATGCCTAATATCGAAGTTGAAGAGGGTAATGAAGATGATGATAATACTGAATCCAATACCCCACCTAGTGTTCCATTGGTTGTGACAATTTCTAAGGATAACAGTAGTAAGTTTTTGGAGATTGGTGTCGCTGCTTTTCCTGATGAGATCTCTATCATAGCTTGGCAATTAAGGACTCGAGTATTTTCGAAGATCAACTTGCGTATGAAGGCACTGACATTAAGTAAGTTTTGTGATATGAATTGCCTGATTGTAATATGAATTACCTGTTTTTAAGTAAGCTTATAATATGGATTGCCTGAAAGTTAGCGATTGTTGGCTTCTGGTAATGGTTTTTTGCTAATACATTTTCAAGTTCCGATTTGGCAGTGACTCAGATGAGAATTTGCAGAAGGCTTTCCACAAGTATCTTGAGATTAGAGGGATCAAACCTAGCACTACAAACTTTTTGTTGGAGTTTATAGTAGAAAAGGACAACAGAGAATACTTGAAATGGTTGAATAATCTTGAGAAGGTAGCACATGGAAATTGAAGATGATATGGTAGTCAATTTTTGTTTCAATAATTTAGGAACTATTTTGGAATAACAATTAGAGACATATGTTATTGCTTTTTGTTGTCAGTGTCTATGCGTTTTCTATATTTACTCATCTTTGATGAACAACAAAATATGTTTTTAAAATGTTAATTTTATAGTTATAAATTTGTTTCCACATTAGTGTACCATTATTTTTATAAGTTACACAAGATATATTAGTAACACTATTATAATAGCATTAACAATGCTATAATAAACTAAATAATAGCATTCTATCAACGTCATGGAAAACTTATCTATAACATTTTAAAATGTTACAAAATTTACAAAATTTATATCTACTACATGTTAGTGATGATGCAAAAGTTAATATATAACAGTTTAAAAATGTTACAAATAGTTAATTAATAATATTTACAAAATATAATATAAAATCATTTGTAGCTATCAATAAATGCTATAATAAACTTAACAACAACATTCTATCAATGTCATGGAAAACTTATCTATAACATTTTTAAAATGATTCAAAATTCATATCTACTACATGTTAATGATGTTGCAAAATTTAATATATAATAGTTCAAAATGTTACAAATAGCTAATTAATAACATTTATAAAATATAATATAAAATCATTTGTAGCTATCAATAAATGCTATAATAAACTCAACAATAACTTTCTATCAATGTAATATAAACGCATTTGTAGCTATCAATAAATGCTATAAAATGTAATATAAATGCATTTATAACTATCAATAAATGTCATATTAAACTCGACAATAACATGTCAAAACTGTTACTAAAGCAGTATGTCTTTAGTAATATAGGCTGTCATAGCATACTCATTAGTGTTACCATTCATATTTTGTAACATCTCATCACCGATGGGAAAGGTATTTTGGTAAATTGGGACGCGTTAGGAATGTTTAAATATATCTCGGCATGCATATGCATCTTATAGCCTCTATATAAATATGAATGGTAATTTTTTGCACATGCACATGATTGTACATGCATTCATGACATTTTCCGGCATATGTGTTTAAATGAAAACTTTTGTGAATTATGTGATATTTGTGTTTGAAAAATTGAATTGAAGTGCTCTAGGTGTGTTTTACATTTTTAGGGATTTGTGGGAATTTTTCGGGGTACTTGCTCAGACCGGAAAATTTTCAACTGGCTGACTGAGTGGGTTTTTCGTACTGAAAAGTACTGCCTAAAGGCACTGAAATATTTGATAAATGATTTTTGGGATTGTTATAGAGTCATTAGCATTAGAGGGATTAAAGATTTAGTTGTATTAATGTTCTTTTATTAAATAGGATTACTTGATTTTTGTCTTTTTCCAATTAAATGACAAGTGTCCATATTCATTTATTAGACTTGTCTCCTTCCATTCATTTATCTACGACTCTCTCATTGCATGTTTAAAAAAAATCATTTGAAAGCTTAAGAAGTTCTCTCATACGTAGGTGATATTCCTCCCCTTCTTCGATGGTTTCTTCTTCTTCTTCTTTATTGAATTTTTTTCTACTCACCTAGCAAGTTGCTACTCCTTTCTCCCACCCTAAGTGTTTCCCTTCATGTAAACAAGTTCAAGCCTACTACCCCCTTCCGAGATAGATGATCGTGTGTACTTGTGTGGGGTGAAGTGTTTAGTTGGTGTGATAATAAAGAATTGAAGAATTGAAAGCTTGTTAGGTGAGGATTGTGTTTTTCTCCTTTAATGGTTAGTTAGATGCATTTATTGTGATGCTTTGTGCATTAATTTTGTGAACTTGGGGTTGGTGGATATGGGTAGGTTTGTTCTTGATTAATTTAAGAGTGATGATAGATGAATGGAATAGCATGTGTAGTGTGTGATTTGAGTGTATTGGATAGGAAATGAAGTAAGGGAAATTGTGTATATTGTTGCTGCCATATTGTGATGGATTACTCAAGTAATTGTTTTGATGAATTTATGGCTGAATTAGAGGTCCAAATGGATGCATATTGATGTAGGTAAAGTGATGAAATGAAAAGAGTTGAGGTAGGGAGGAAATCTGGAAAATGTGACTTTGTGTAGGTTTCAGATTTTGGCTCATAACTTTTGATATGGTTGTCCAATTGAGTTGAGGTTTGTTTTAAATTAAACTTAAGAAGTACGGCTAGATTTAATATGAAGGAAGTTTTGTCCAATTATGACCTTAAGGATTTTAATTTTGGCATGCAAAGTGAATTGTTAGGTGCTGTGTGAACAGTATCTGAACCTTGTGACCTGAAACTTTGATGATTTTTTTAGGATTGAATTGGATTGAATTTGCTACTTTGGTCTTCATGAAAGTTGAAGATTTTTGTGTTAGCTTTCTAACTCCACTAAGTATGAATTTATTTGATGTGTAGATTGAAAGTTATGGTGTGTTAATGTTCAGATGGTCATTCAGCTGAAAATGTGTTTTGTGTGTAAGTGACTCTGAGGGTATAGGTTTTGTGTTATTTATGTTCTGGTATTTATTTGGGACTTTTAGTGGTGAAATTGGCTTAGGTGACCTTCTGGAAAGTTGTAGAGGATTGTTGTAGCTTTCTAATGAGGTATTTTGTGTGAATTTTGGATGTAATTATTGTTAGATATAAATATGTAAAGTTTTGTTATGGTTTGGGTTAAATGCTGATTTCTTAAACCCTAACAGGACAGCCACCTTAGTGAGAGGATTTGACCTAGTTTGAATGGGAATTTGCTTTGAAGTCCTTCTTGAGAATTGTATTATATTGTCTGAGCTTTTTATTGCTATATGGTATGTAATTTTTCAAAAATGGGTTGGAAATTTATGAATGTTGGAAGATGTTGTTACTGTGAGAATGAGACTTATATAGGCAGAAGTTTTGCTTGAGAATTTGAGTTGTTTAGAGGTTGATTTTGCTTCCAAGTTAATCATGAAACTTGTAGAAAAGTTTTTGATCTTTCTTTTGACATAAATTTTGGAATTTTTGGCATAAGGAATGGAAAGATAGGATTTTTGAAGTAGAGTGCAGTTACTGTTCATATGGTAGTTTTACTGTTTCATTGGGCAAAACATTTGTTTGTATTTTTGACCCTCTTATAGATTGAATTGGATTGGGTAGTCTTCTTTAAGATTGTAGAAAATTTGTAGAGCTTTCTAATGGTGTATAATGTACCTTATTTGGAGTTATGAGTAAAAAGTTATGAGAATTGGAAGAACACATTTACTGTTCATATGGTCATTTATGGGCAGTAACTTTGAAGTAGTTTTTGGCACCCTTAGAGGTGAGATTGGTTTGTGAGCCCTTCATGGAACTTGTAGGGTTTCTTATTACCTTTCCAATGAGACCTTGTTTGTAAATTTTGGATAAGTTTGTAAAAAGTTATGCATGTTAGAAATTCAGATGGTGAAGAGAGGGAAATAAGTGCAAACCCTCTTATCTTTTGTTTTATCCTAAAGCTTCTTTTGCTTATATCTTCGTCATCCGACCTTCGATTGACCTGGTTCTCGAGGCGTCGAATCCATAAGACAATGATCTACCTCTCTATGTGGAATTGTGGACTTTGTGGGATTTAATTGATATTCAGGGATTGAATCCAAGTGAGAGAATTGAGTAAAGTTTGGCAATATCCGGACCTATAGAGGTCCAAATTGAGTAATTCTGGTGTCTATAGGTTCCTAAGACATAGGAGAATCTTTTGTGATGTGAATTATGGAAAATGCTGGGAATATCACGAACATGCATTGTACACGTCTAAATTGCTACATGTGCATTATCTAATATTTCTAATTGTACAATTGGTGACATGTGAATATTGTGATTATTATAGAGGCACAGTTGGAACGTCATCCCATGGACGTTGCCGAGACTTCCTGACATTAGCTCAGAAGCTATTTGGTGAGTAACTTAGATGGTTTCTCGATTATTAATTGTTTATATTTTTGCACTTACAACACTGTGGAGAATAATGGTGGGCTTTGTGTTTGTTTATGCTGGTTCCGGATCGAAGGTGTCCGAGATATTGGAAGAAAATGACATAGAAGTGCTATATGTGATTTGGAATGTGATTAATTGTGAATTACTTGTGTGAATGTGGTAATTTGAGACCGAATATGATGTGGGCTTTGCTTTATATTGCCATGTGCATTCCATACATAATGCATGATCAGTAATTGGCAGTTGTGACCGGAGTAGCCACCGAGAGCTTAAAGCTCAACGTATTTGGGCCTCGAGCCTATAGTGCTTCAGAGCCTTAGGCTCAACGAATAATGCGCCCTTATTGGGACAGTTTAGACACTCGGTCACAACAACGTAATAAATTAGAAAAAGGGTCACATACGCATTACATATACATTTGACTGAATATCTGTGATTTGAGTGAAAAGCCAAAGGCTTTGTGTTCGTGTAAATAATCATGTGGTACACATGAATGAGTTATTATGCTATACTGTGATTTGTTCCCAAAATTGTAAATTATTTTTCAGGACCGAGAGAGTAGACTCCTAGCTCCAGAGAGAGACTTTTCCTGCCGTGTAGATCGTGTTGGCAAGAGAAGTCATGGCACACAGGTCGGTCAGCTGAGATCTTTTGGGGATGACCTAGTTAGGCTTTTTGTACTAAATTTCTTTTGGAGTATTGTATAGACAGTGAAAAATAGACAGATGTATAAATTACTATTTTTGATGATATGAAATGAGAAAAAATTTATGGTTTCAAAAATTAGTGATTTTTAGTATTGATGCTTTATGATTTGATGCCATGTGAAGTGTTAGTGATTGCTCGTAGCGCACCCTTTTCGTATGATATGTATCGGGATGACCTACGGGCGTCCCGGTGTATACCCTATGGTAAAGGGGTGCTACATATTTTATAGCACTTATCACCTGTTACCATATGTCGTTTTTGTTGTAGTAGCTCCAGGTATGGAAAATCATGTTTGTTTGCTTCAGAAATCCTTGTATGGTCTGAAACAATCACATAGGTTGTGGTATAAGAGGTTTGATAATTTTATGATTCATAATGGCTTTACATGGAGTGCATATGATAGTTGTGTGTATCATAAGAAGCTTGCATATGATTATTTTGTGTATTTATTGTTGTATGTGGATGACATGCTTATTGCTGCTAAAAGTATGTCACATATTGTTTTATTGAAGCAACAACGAGGTGAGGAGTTAGAGATGAAGGATTTAGGTGCAACAAAGAAGATTTTAGGGATGGAAATAACACAGGATAGAGGTATTAGGAAACTTATGTTATCTCAACGATCCTATGTTGAGAAAGTCCTACAAAGGTTTCATATGACAGGTGTTAATCTTGTATCTTTCCCGCTTGTTTCCCATTTCAAATTGTTTACATACTTGTTGCCAAAGATAGATAAGTAGATAGAGTAGATGTTGAGTGTTCCGTATTCGAGTACTGTAGGTAATATTATGTATGCTACAATTTGCACTCATCCTAATATTTCACATGCGGTTAGTGTTGTGAGTAGATACATGGCATTTCCTGGAAAGGAGCATTAGCAGGCTATGAAATGGATTCTGAGATATTTAAAGGATACTGCAGATATTAGTTTTATTTTTGACAACGCCAAGTTGTGCAGTTTAGTTGTTAGTTATATTGATTCAGACTATATAGGGGACTTAAATAAGAGGAGATCACCGACAGGTTATGGTTTTACTCTTTCTGGAAGTACCATTAGTTGGAAGGCGACTTTGCAAGCTATTGTCGCATTGTCTACCATAGAGATTGAATATATGGCTGTTACAGAAGCAGTGAAGGAAGTTATTTAGTTACAGGGTCTGGTGAGAGATCTTGATTTGGTTTAGGATAAAACTTTAGTGTTTTGTGATAGCCAGAGTGCCATACATCTTACCAAAAACTAGATGTACTATGAGCGTACAAAGCATATTGATGTCAGGCAACATTTTGTTGGGGACATTGTATCACAAGTTGTGGTTGATGTGAAGAAAGTGTCTACACATGATAATCCAGCTGATATGATGATCAAGGCAGTCCCAGTTAACAAGTTTAGGCATTGTCTAGACTTGACTGGTGTGTGCATTACTGAGTAATGCCCTTGTGAGGGCTATGTATAAGATAGAGATGATTTCCTTGTTAAAAAAGAGAATTCAAGCCAAGGGGAAGATTTGTTGTTATTTTGTCTTGAAATTGTGGTGAAACCGAATGTCGACCTAATCCGATAAGCTCGCGGTGCAACCCAAATTGGATAAAAATGAAAATCTATTTTGGAAGCGAAGGGCTTGGGCTGTTAGGCCCAAGACTGAAGCCTAACACTGATATCGAGCGGGTGTGTGGGCGAAGCCCCCCGTAATATGGATCTATCTTGATAAGAAAATAAAAAACTGGTTATAAAAGGGATCTATCTGTATCGTTTTCTTCATAGTAAAAATTCTGTCTCTACTCTTACTAGAGGAAGTAGGCATCATTGGCCAAACCTCATTAAATCTTTATGTCATCCATTCTTTATTTTTAGTGCTTTGATTGTGTGATTGTGCACGTGAAAATTAACATTCTTTATACGAAATCCAGTCTTTCTTGCATTTTCTTTATAGATGCCCAAAAATGTTATCATTTCTTTATCTGTATTCTTTCATTCTTCTTTCTTTCCGTGAAACTTGTTAATATGGCAAGTTTCAACACCTGGAATGCTAATCATACTTTTGGTTCGATGTCATAACCAAAAGATAATCTTTCCAGTCCGTACTATCTTCATGTAAATGAGAATCCAATGTTAGTTCTTGTCTCTTCGTTTCTAACAGGTCCGAACTATCATCAATAGCAGAGAGCCATGAAAATGTCGCTTCTGTCCAATAATAAGCTTAGCTTTGTTGATGGATCGATAATGCAACCGTCTTGCATAGATCCTTTATTTTTTTCCATAGGAACGATGCCACAATTTTCCTAGCTTATCCATTCCATCTATTCTTCTATTGTGCAGTCCATTATCTAGTTGGATTTTGCATATGAGATCTGGAATGATCTCAAAGCTCGATTTGCTCAAACCAATTATTTTCGTATATGCAATCTTCAGCTTGAAATTTATACTTGTCAATAAGGTGGTTTATCGGTCATGAGTACTTTACAAAACTCAAAATCTTGTGGGATGAGTTGCAAACATTGTGCCCTCTCCCTTCTTGTACAAGCAATCCTCAGTGTTCTTGAGGTCTTTCTAAGAATATACAGGAGTTCCATGAAAATGATCATGTCATGGTTTTCATTAAGGGATTGAATGAACACTATTCCACTGTTAAATCGCAACTTCTATTGATGGATCCTTTAGCTTCCTTAAATAAGGTGTTTTCTTTGGTTATTCAACAAGAAAGGCCTTTGATGGTTTCTGACATCAGTGCTTTGGCAGTGAAAGGTTCAACTGCTTCTACATAATGAAAGTTCTTTACCAATTCAACACCACCAATTTGTATCCATTGTGGAAAGGAGGGCCATACTATTGACAGATGCTATAAGAAGTATGGGTATCCTATCAATATGAAGAATTCCAAGAAATCTTCAACTCAGGTTTATGCTAATGTGGTGGACACTGAAGATGTTAATACAAACACTGCTGATTATCATTCTCCTGAAACTATAGAGGAACAATTTCCTCATTTTCAATTTACTAAAGATCAGTATGATCAATTATTACAACTATTATAAGGACTTCCATCTACTTCTCATCATGTTAATGCAATAAATTTGTCCAATCATATATCACCAAAGTTACCCCCCCCTACCCCCCACAGGTTTGATTTCTTTAAACCGTGGGTTAACTCCACAAATTTCTTTAAATATTACAACTATAAATCATTTTCATTTCAATGAATGGATTATTGATACTAGTGCTACGGATCACATAGCTTGTTCTTTAGCATTTTTTCATTCTTATAAATAGGTTGATAATGTTTATGTCTATCTTCCTAACAAGTGCAGAGTTCGACTTACTCATATTGGCACTATTTATGTCAATAATTCTTTGAAACTCCTTAATGTTTTATATGTGCCCGAATTTACTTTCAATCTTTTTTCTATCAGTAAATTGGTTCATGATCTTTCTTACTGTATTCATGTCTTCTCATTGTATCATCCAGAACATTCAACAATGGAAGATGATTGGTGTTGTTGAGCATTCCAATGGATTATACAAGCTCACTTCCAATCCTCTTTTACCTGCTTCAACTGATGTCTTTGCTAATTCTATTACATGTAATAACGATACTTCATTGCTATGGCATAATAGGTTAGGCCATCTTTCTTTTCCTCGTTTAGAACTAATAGTTCCTTCTATGTCTGATATCAAACCTTATGAGATTTGTCATATTTCTAAACAAAAACGAGTTCCTTTTCCTATCAGCACTTCTGTTAGTTCTGTTCCTTTTAATTTCATGCACATTGAAATTTGGGGAGATAATTACGCTCCTACTTTTAGAGGGAATAAGTATTTTCTCACTATTGTAAATGACTTTAGTAGATTTACTTGGATTTTTCTAATGAAAACTAAATCTGAAGTAAGAACACTTATGCAGAATTTTGTTTCTTATGTATCTATACAGTTTAGTAGTACTGTCAAGTGTATTAGATCAGATAATGGAAAAGAGTTTAATATTCTAGTTTTCTATGAATCACATGACATAATTCATCAAACCTCTTGTATTAAAACTCCTCAACAAAATAGTATTGTCGAGAGAAAACATCAACACATCTTGAATGTGGCAAGAGCACTAAGATTTCAAGCAAACTTACTTGTAGATTTTTTGGGGTGAGTGTGTACTGCATAGTTTTTATTTCATCAACCAAATCCCTACTTCTACTCTTCATAATGTTTCACCTTTCGAAGCATTAGATTCTAAACCACTAAACTTTGATAATTTAAAAGCTTTTAGTGTCTTGCTTGTTAGGCCTAGGTCCTGTACCTTATCTCGAGGCGATCGATTGGGGCCTTCGAGTAACGATCACACGAATAGGAAGTCGGAAGCAATCAAATTCAAAGGGTTGGCAGCATGGAAAGTGATGGGTTCGTCATGGAAAAAAAATGTTCACCATGACGAATGCCTCGCGATAGATGTTCACCATGACGAATGCCTCGCGATAGATGTTCACCGTGACCAACTCTCAGTTTCGTCGCAGCTCACTCCCAAGATTTAGTGGGAAAACCCTTTAGCAAAATTTCGCTGTAGAGAATGTTGGGCCTGGCCGTGGTGAGGTCACAGGATTCAACAAAAATATACCCTCCTATAGAGGTTCGCCACGACGAACTCTAAGCCTCACCTCGGCGAAACCTTTCAGACAAAACCCAGAAACCCAACATTAAAACATTCTAAACAAACACATACATTCAAATCTAACCATCCAAACTTAACCACAAGCTAAACATACTCATACAAAAAAGAAACTTCAATTCTTCAAGTCATTACAATACTAAAGAGTTTGAACAAACTAAACATGCTCAATGTTGATATGCCTGTAAAGCTATTTGATAAGTCACTAACCTAGTACAATGTCTCTAACTATCTTGGAGTTTTTGATGCATTGCAAGGATCAACTATCATCTTGTTCTACACCTGAGGAGGGAAAATAATGAGTTGAGCAAGTTAACATATAACACATAATATTAAAATGCATCATACTTGAAAATTTAAAGATGCAATGCACAAACAAATGGCTTGAGGGTTCCATAGAGACATAATGGAGAAACCAAAGTTTACACCATGAACAAAATGAGTCCATTTTCAGAGCTCATATTCCATAAGCGGGCAGTCGGGAGAAGGCTCTTGTCAATGTGCACGTGGCAAACAGAATGGTTCCACTCTTACCCAAACAGAAGCATATGACTATTTTATCATTTGCTCATAATTTAATGCTTTTCTATCTTTTCATTCATATAAAATGCCAAGACATGTTTCAATGGCATAACTTGATCAAATTTCATAAATCACAATGAATTTTCAACAATTACATAATTCACTATCAAGAAAGTGACACATACACACATATAGGCAAGAATTTGCCCAATCACACAATAATTAAAAATATATTACCCACCTAATTTCGCTTGACAATCCAAGTTCAATGTTGTCTTTCCTCTTGCTCTTGGATTAGGTTTGCTTGGTTTTCTATAACAAACCAAGTTCTCATTCAAACAACATTCAAAATAAATTCATAAGGCTTCAATAATCAAAATGCTAAAATCGAGCTATAATCCTTTCAAAACCTAGACTTTTGAGTCAATTTTGCATGATCATTATGATTAGGTAAATGAAGGAATTTGATAACACTTTCTTCTAGAAAAATGTCCCCCATTGTCTTAAGTTTCTAATGACACCTAAATCATTCAATTTGGTTCAGAAATATGGAAGTTACACACCAAACATGTTGGGACTATCCTTATGCTAAAATAATATTCTATACTCAGCTTCCGTCCAAAAATTGAGACCCTTAAGGACTGAATTTAAACTTAATTTCTTCATATAGTTTGTATCTCTATTTCTCTAGTTTACTCCAAATTAATTTATTCAAACAACTTGCAGCTCTATGTCTCTAGTTTACTTCAAATCAAAAATCATTCCATTTGGATAACTATAACAAAAGTTATACTCAAAATACCGAATCATATTTTGTGCTGGAAAGTTCGCCGCGACAAACTTTTCCATAGAGGAAAAGCTCATGAGAAAACTTACAAGTTTGTCATGGTGAACCCCTGAGTTGGCCGCGGCGAACTTTGACAAGAACATACGCAGAACTTGTTTCAATTTTCAGATTTTACTTCTCACCTTTCACATATAACCCATCTTAAACCTAAACCATCCCTTCTACTTCATTTTCAACTCCATTTCAACCCAAAATCATTCACAAATACATCATAATCTATCTTTGATCATTAACCTTAAAAGAATAAAACATTTTCATATATCATTCATCAACAACTTCCTACACACATTCAACTTCATTTTCACTTCTAACTATCATCAAATATACTTCATTCAATAATCAAGAAAGGTTGATGCTTATACTTACTTGTTTTAGCCTCAAAGTCTTCAAGATCTCTAAAACCCTAGCTTGGATTTCTCCTCTTCTTCTTTTCTCCTCACACCCACGTTACTTCTGTAGGAAAATCTCGGTGTGTGCATCACATGCACACGGTGCGGAAAACAAAAATTTTTGTTCCGTGACCTTCCCGAATGTAGCACCCCCTTATCATAGGATATGCACCGAGACGCCCGTAGGTCAATTCCGATACACACCCTATGATAAGGTTGTGCTACAAACCATTTCTAACTCTCCACATGGCATCAAAAATCATAAAGCATTAATATGAAATCCACTAATTTTTGAAACCATAAATTTCTCATTTTATAACCTCAAAGTAGTAAATTACACAACTGTTATTTTTTGTACATTAGTCCAAAAAAAAATCAAACATAAACCTAGCTAGGTCATCCCTCAAAAAGTGCCAGCTGACAGACCTGTGTGCCATAACTTCTCTTGCCAACTCGATCTACACGGCAGGAAAAGTCTCTTTGGAGCTATGAGTCTACTCTCTCGGTCCTGAAAAATAATTTGAAATTTTGGGTGAGTTTGCGAACTCAGTGAGGAACCATCATCGATGGTTCACCCAATTCATGCATATACACAGGTGTAACACAGATACACATAGTTATTTCACCAAAACACATTCAGAAGTACCACATGATTACTATATCAGTCAAAGGAACCAATTCAAATGCGCATGAAATGCGTATGTGACGCTTTTCCAATTTATTACGTTGTTGTGACCGAGCGCCTAAAACTGTCCCATTAAGGGCGCATTAAACGGTGAGTCTTAGGCTGTGAATCACTATGGGCTCAAGGCCCAATCACGTTGAGCTTTAAGCTCTCGTTGGCTTCTCTGGTCACAACTGCCAATTACTGATCATGCAATTATGCATGAAATGCATATGTCCAAATAAAACAAAATCAACATCATAACTGATCCCAATTCAACATATTCACACAAGTCACTCACAAGTAATCCAATGAAAATTACATATAGCACTTCTATGTCAGAATCTCCCAATCCATCGGACCTCCGGTCCGCAATCCAGGCATAAACAAACACAATCGTCCTACCATTATTCTCCACAGAGTTATAAGTGCAGAATTATAACCACTTACTAATCGAGGAACCATCTAGGTTACTCACCTAATAACTTCCGAGCTAATGCCGGGAAGTCTCTGCAACGTCTCAGGATGACGCTCCAACCGTGTCTCTATCACAATTAAAATAAGTACACATTACCAATCAGATAGTTAGAAATATCAAACAATGCACATGAAACAATTAAAACGTATACAATGCATGTTCATGGCATTCCCGGCCCTAATCCAAAATTTTCCCATCATAAAAATTTCACCTAAAAATTAGAAATCTAACGGCACCGAAATGACTCAATTCAGCCCTCGATCGGTCCAAAAATAAATAAAACAGTGGCCACATAACTATTACCCGGACCCACGTCAATTTCCCGTCCAAAAATTCCCAATCTCTCAAAAAATGAAATTAAATATTCAATAAATTCGATGCCTCAAGAATCAGGTCAATCGGACGTCGGACGGAAAAGTTATTCACGAAAGAAACCAAAATTCGCATTAAACAATTAATATGTATATATATATAACCCTTATTTCCTTCTTTTTTTTCCTGATTTCCAACCAAACTTCCGACACCCATAACTCTTTGCACACAATTCAGAAAATTATAAACCATATCTCATTGGAAAGATCATGAAAACCTCTACAAGTCTCATGAAGAACATAAAAATCAATTTCACCCTTAACGGTGCCAAAAATCCAATCAAAGCTACTGCCCAGTGAATGCCTCTCAAAACAGTGCAGGATTTGGCAAAATCTATAACTTTCCAGTTCCTCAGTCAAAAATTACAACATAAATGCCGAAAGAAAGACTAAAATGTTTTCTACAATCTTCATGACAACTTGAAATCAAATTCCATTGCTAACTAGGTCAAACAATTCAACAAAGAATCTGCCTACTGAAATCAACCAATCTGAACAGTAATTTTCTAGCTAGCATAACTCCTTGCACAAATGTAAAACAAATGACTACCTTATATCACTGGAAAGATAAAATCTCATACTTAAATTTTCATACAGGACTAAAAATCTAATTCGATCTCTAACAATTTCAAAACTGTTATGCAATTTTCTACCATGATCAGCAATCCATGACCTAGCTTAGGTTCAGTTTTTGCAAATTTATTACTCCCAAATCTGACATCCAAAAATTACATGCCATATATCATTTTCAAGATAATTTCCTCCTATAAAACTTTTCAAAAGATCACTCACGCCAATTCAATTCACATAAATTGCTAAAATTGCTTCCAATCCGAATGCTCACAAAATCTACACTTAGGCTCGGTTTCATCAAAATGCTCAAAACCAGTCAATAGTAAACAGTTCATATCTCCCAATATACATCTGGAAAAAAAGCAAAATCAGTGGGAATGGAAAGGTAACTTAAGATGCTTCAACTTTCATGAAGACCATTTTCCCTAAATCCTTCTCAAATAATTTAGAAAAATAAGCAAAACTCTAGGTTATGGGATTCGGTTACTGTTCATTCCAGCCATCAGCAGTAACTTTCCATGCTAAACTTCGACCTTTTAGAGTTACAATTCAACAACACCTATTTCACACGAAATTGTAGTCAACAAGCTCAAGTTTAATTTGGTCGAAACCTCACCTCATTTGCTTACCTATACAATGAGTTATGATCAAAACATTGCAATAGGTTCAATATCCATTTTCCAGCTTTCATCTTCAACTTAACTCCTATCACTTCTAATACCAAGAACACATCACTAAACATCCATTTACACCTCTAATTCAACCACAAAATCATCACAACATTTACTTACATAATGAAACAAAATTTGGCAGCACATACACAATTGATTTTTTTTTAAATTTTCCATTCATCTAGCCTTCCAAACATCAATCCAAAACCAAACCAAAATCACTAGAAACCATATTCATTCACTCATCCATACACAAGCATACACTTAAACCCACTCAAACCTACCACTATGATGATCAAGTAAATGCATAAATGATCTCCATGAATGCTTCTAACTACCAAAAGAAGGAATACAAATACAATTCTTACCTTAAACAAGTTACAAGCTCTCAATTCTCCAAGTCTTTAAAACTCTCCACTTGCTACTACTTAATCACCACTCACGGCTATCCCAAGCATCACCAAGATCATCATCAACTCAAGGCTTCAACTTAGTCTTGGATATGCATAAAGAAGAAGCAAGCAAAAAGCAAAGGAGGATGGGAGGAAGAAGAAGACAATCGAAGGAAAACAATAAGGACAAGGAGACTTCAAGGTTCGGATGAGAGAAAAATTGCCTTCCAAATGAATGTTTTTAACTTTAACAAGGAGAAGAGTCATGGTTGATGGATAAGATGAGACAAAACCAATAAATGAAAGGAACACTTGGCAAGTAAGGGAGAAAAAGAAAAAAATCTAAGTTAACATTAATTAATACCTTTTAACCCTAATACAAATCAATCAATGCTAATGGCTCAATCATAATCCCTAAAATCATTTATCCAAATCATCCAATGCCATTAGGCAGTCCTTTTCAAGATCTGAAAACTCACTCAATACCATTGAAAAATTTTCCGGTCCGAGCAAGTAACCCTAAAATTCCAAAAATTCTCACGAATCCCTAAAATGTAAAAACTCAATGGCGACCAATAATTTTTCAAATACAGAATCATATTAATCACAAGAAACTACATTAGGCACAAAATCGGAATGTCATGTATGCATGTACAGTTATTTCATGTGCACAAAATTCACTGTGTACCAATACTAGTATGCATGAACAATCCTAATGAAGCCCAATCACTCTCATCCTATGCCAAATTACTATTCTACCCTTCCAATTGAGGGTGGGATGTTACAATTTCCCCCTCTTAATAAAAAATTTCGTCCACAAAATTCTTACCTGGTTGATCGAATAGATGAGGATATTGTTTCCTCATATGCTCCTCGGTCTCCCAAGTAGCCTCCTCAGCTGAGTGATTCCTCCAGATAACTTTCACCAATGGAATCGTCTTATTCCTCAACTGTTTCACCTGTGACCCGACAATCTGGATCGACTCTTCTACATAACTCAGATTACTAGATACCTCAATCTCCTGAGCCGGAATCACATGAGTCGGGGCTGATCGATACCTCTGGAGCATACTCACATGAAAAACATCGTGCAACTGGGATATCTCACTCGGCAATGCCAATCTATAAGCCAACGGTCCAATCCTCTCAACAATCTCATACAGACCAATGTACCTAGGGCTTAGCTTACCCTTCTTGCCGAATCTCAAAACTCCTCTCCAAGGTGACACTCGGAGGAACTGGGAGGAAAACTCTGTCGCCCACATTATACTCTATCTCTCTCCGATGCTGATCCACATAACTCTTCTGTCTATCCTGAGCCACCTTGATGCGACTCCGAATCAGTTTCACCTTATCTATAGTATCCTGAATCAGCTAGGGAACCTCAATCATTCTGACACCCTCTTCATCCCAATACAAAGGCGATCTACACAGTCGCCCATACAGTGCCTCATATGGTGCCATCCCGATGCTACTGTGATAGTGATTGTTGTAGGCAAACTCAATCAGAGCTAAATACTGGTCCCATGCTCCTCTGAACTCCAATACACATGCCCGAAGCATATCCTCAACAGTCTTAATAGTCCTCTCACTCTGTCCATCTGTCTGAGGATGAAATGTTGTACTGAAGTTCAGCCTAGTACCCAAAGCAAACTGCAAACTCTGCCAAAATCTCGAAGTAAATCTGGGATCCCTGTCTGACACTATCGACACTGGAACCCCGTGCAGTCTCACTATCTCTGTCACATACTTCTGGGCCAACTGATCAAGAGAATTGTTCTCCCTCACTGGCAAGAAATGGGCCGATTTAGTCAACCGGTCCACTATGACCCAGATAGCATCATGCTGCCTCAGCGTCCTAGGCAACCCCATAATAAAATCCATAGTAATTCGTTCCCATTTCCACTCTGGAATAGGCAACGAATGAAGCTTCCCTACTGGAGCTTGGTGCTCAGCCTTAACCTGCTGGCACGTCATACATCTGGAGACATATTCTGCCACTTGCTTCTTCATACCAGGCCACCAGAAATGTGGCTTAAGAGTGTTATACATCTTGTTAGTACCAGGATGCATAGCATAGGCAGCCATATGTGCTTCCTCCAGAATCTCTTGCCTCAAATTATCCACAACCGGCACACATAACCTCTGTCCCATCTCTCAACTCAAATTCCGAACCCGAATCAGATTTCACTTTCTCAATCAGTTTCACCAAAACAGGATCCTTATCCTGAACTCTCCTGATCCTGTCCTGTAGCATCGGTATGAGCTTCAGAGTGGCTACTAAAGCTCCATCTTGCTCCAGATTCATCTGAACATTCAAAGCCCTCAACTGAATCAAATTAGGTAATCTCGATACCTGAATCTGAGCTGTACTAGTATGCGACTTCCTACTCAGAGCATCTGCCACTACATTGGCTTTCCCAGGGTGATACTCGATAATACAGTCATAGTCCTTCAGTAACTCAAGCCATCTCCTCTGTCTCAAATTCAACTCTCCTTGGCTCAGTAAATATCTCAAACTCTTATGGTCAGTGAAGATCTGAAATGTCTCACCATACAGATAATGCCTCCAAATCTTCAGAGCAAAAACAACTGCAGCTAACTCCAAATCATGCACTGGATAGTTTACCTTATGAGCTCTCAACTGTCTCGAGACATAGGCAATCACTCTACCATGCTACATCATAACACACCCCAATCCCTGATGCGATGCATCACTATACACCTCAAATCCTCCAGTCCCTGATGGAATAGCTAACACCGGTGTAGTAGTCAACCGATATTTCAGCTCCTCAAAGCTCCTCTAGCACTCCTCAGTCCATCTGAATGCCACATTCTTCCTCAGAAGCTTTGTCTGAGGGGCTGAGATCAGTGAAAACCCCTCGAAAAACCTCCGGTAATAACCAACCAATCCGAGGAAACTCCGAATCTCTGACACATTCCTAGGAGCCTTCCACTTCAGCACTGCCTCAACCTTACTCGGATCCACCTGAATACACTCTCCAGTCACTATATGCCCCAAAAAGATCACCTGATCCAGCCAAAATTCACACTTACTGAATTTGGCATACAACTGTCTCTCCCTCATAGTCTGCAAAACAATCCTCAGGTGCTCACTATGCTCCTGTCTGTTCCTCAAATACACCAAAATGTCGTCAATAAAGACAATTACAAACTGATCTAGGTAGGGCTGATATACCTTATTCATCAGGGCCATAAAAGCTGCCGGGGTATTAGTCATCCCAAATGGCATCACCAGAAACTCGAAATGCCCATACCTGCTCCTGAATGCACTCTTAGGTACATCACCGCTATCTTCACCGATAGTACCTCGACCTCGAGATCCAGCTTTAGTGAACACCGAGCTCCTCAGAATCGATCAAATAAGTCATCGATCCTAGGCGGTGGATACTTATTCTTCATCACACCCGATTCACCGCCGTAATCAATGCATAGCCTCAAAGTCCCATCCTTTTTCTTCACAAATAAAACTGGAGCTCCCCATGGTGAAACACTAGGCCTGATAAAACCCTTCTCTAATAACTCCTGCAGTTGAGCCTTAAGCTCCCTCGCCCACAAAGCCATCTTATAAGGAGGAATAGATATAGGAGTAGTACCTGGGACGAGGTCAATAGTAAACTCGCCTCCCGATCCGTGGCAAACCCAGAACTCATCGAAACACATCCGAAATTCCCTAACCACGGGAATATCTTGAAGCCTCTGCTCAACTTTGGTGTCAATCACATGAGCCAGATAGGCCTCACAACCTCCTTGCATTAGTCTCAGAGCACTAAGGAAAGAGATCATCCAGCCGGTCTTGCTCGACTAACTCCTCTCAACATCGCTCTAGTGACCAGAGACTCTAAAACAACCTCCTTGGTATAGCAGGTCCATGATAGCCCTATGGGCGAAGTCGATCCATTCCCGTAATCACATCGATCTCTCTCGAGGCAACACTATAAGGTCCGCCTCAACACCGCTGATCAACTGGATCGAGCATCCTCTGCACCTCTCCCAATGCAAGAGTACTACCTAGAGGTGTACTCACCTCTAGCCCATACAAGAACATCTCCCTATCCCCATGCAATCTACATGCCATATGAGGTGCAAAAAAAGAATGTGGATCCAGATCCAAGAAAGCAAATGCCTCAATATCAAAAATGAGAAGCATACTAGCTACAACATCGGGGAATCTGGGCCTCACCTTCGTCATGGCATAGACTGCGGCACGGGGCGTGGTCGGCTGCCCGACCTCGGCCTCACAAAGGATCCTCACTACACTCGCCTCTACCTCGGCCCTCCGTCCGGATCCACCCACTCTACTCACAGACAAGAGTACTACTCCCTCTCGTCCACTACCAAATGAGAATGAGCTCCCAATGTAGCTGGGCAATCCCGAATCTGATGATCCATAAAGCTACATTTAAGACAAGCTCCACCAACCGCCAACACTCCCCATCAGTGCCTCTTCTCGCAGTGCTCACAAAATGGGAGAATCACCCAAAACCTCTCGCCATCGCCATCGCCAAAGGCTGCCAGATAAATCTCCTCTCTCGTCCAAATCCAGATCGTGCTCGATCCTCCGATGACCGAAACTCCCGCTCAAGGCGTTCGAGACTCTGCCGAACTACCCCGATCACACTCACTCTCTTCCCTCTGGACCCTTGACCCATCTCTGCCTGTCTCTGTCTCACAATTTGCTCCACTCTCACCGTAGCAGCTCTCAATTCTATAAAGGTGCCCATATCAGATCGGGCCAACCCGGCACGGATCTCCAGATTCAGCCCCATCTCAAACCTCCGGCACCTATCTGCCTCAGTGGAAACCACAGTAGTAGCATACCCCATCAACTCATTAAACCGCACCTCGTACTCAGATACTGTCATCCTACCCTGTCTCAGCTCCAAAAACTCCTGCATCTTCATTTCCAGATACACCTTGGGCATATAATTGTCTCTAAAAGCCCGCAGAAAATCCTCCCATGTCAGTAAGCAAGGCCTGGTGGTACTGCCCGGAACAGTCTTCCACCACGTATAAGTTGGACCCTGCAGAAGAGATACTGCATAATCGAACCTCTCATCAGGTTCGCAATCCATCTGATCGAGAACTCTCTCGGTCCTCTCCACCATCCTCACCTCGGGTCATCTTTGACGCCATAGAAGTCTCACCCACCGCTTATGCAAAGAAATCATATCTCCTCTCTCGTCTCACGGGGACTCTAGGAGGTAACTCCTCAGATCGAGGCACCGAGGACTCTCTACTAGCTCCGATCGATCCTCAGTCACCGGTTGATCTATCTGATCACCAAAAACGGATGACCTATAATAAAACAAGAACTCTGATCAGTTTCTGCATTTCTCACAATAATTCAAGCCTAATTATGTACTAGTCCCAACAGATGCCAAACCATGCTCTGATACCACCTAATATAGCACCCCCTTACTATAGGATATGCACCGGGACGCCCGTAGGTTAATTCCGATACACACCCTATGATAAGGTTGCGCTACAGACCATTTCTAACTCTCCACATGGCATCAAAAATCATAAAGCATTAATATGAAATCCACTAATTTTTGAAACCATAAATTTCTCATTTCATAACCTCAAAGTAGTAAATTACACAACTGTTATTTTCTATACATTAGTCCAAAAGAAAATCAAACATAAACCTAGCTAAGTCATCCCTCAAAAAGTGCCAGTTGACCGACCTGTGTGCCATAGCTTCTCTTGCCAACTCGATCTACACGACAGGAAAAGTCTCTCTGGAGCTATGAGTCAACTCTCTCGGTCCTGAAAAATAATTTACAATTTTGGGTGAGTTTGCGAACTCGGTGAGGAACCATCATCGATGGTTCACCCAATTCATGCATATACACAGTATAACATGATACACACGGTTATTTCACCAAAACACATTCGTAAGTACCACATGATTACTATATCACCAAATGAACCAATTCAAATGCACATGAAATGCGTATGTGATGCTTTTCTAATTTTTTACGTTGTTTTGACCGAGCGCCTAAAACTGTCCCATTAAGGGCGCATTAAACGGTGAGTCTTAGGCTCAATCATCCTTTGTGGGCTCAAGGCCCAATCACGTTGAGCTTGAAGCTCTCGTTGGCTTCTCGTCACAATCACAATTATCGATCATGCAATTATGCATGAAATGCATATGTCCAAATAAAACAAAATCAACATCATAATCGATCCCAATTCAACATATTCACACAAGTCACTCACAAGTAATCACATGAAAATCACATATAGCACTTCTATGTCGAATCTCCTAATCTATTTGACCTCCGTCCGCAATCCAGGTATAAACAAACACAATCGTCCCACCATTATTCTCCACAGAGTTATAAGTGCAGAATTATAACCACTTACTAATCGAGGAACCATCTAGGTTACTCACTTAATAACTTCCGAGCTAATGCCGGGAAGTCTCTGCAACGTCCGTGGGATGACGTTCCAACTGTGCCTCTATCACAATTAAAATAAGTACACATTACCAACTGTATAGTTAGAAATATCAAACAATGCACATGAAACAATTGAAACGTCTACAATGCATGTTCATGGCATTCCTGGCCCTAATCCAAAATTTTCCCATCATAAAAATTCCACCTAAAAATTAGAAATTTAACGGCATCGAAATTACTCAATTTGGGCCTCGATCGGTCCAAAAATAAATAAAACAGTGGCCACATAACTATTACCTGGACTCACGTCAATTTCTCGTCCAAAAATTCCCAATCTCTCAGAAAATGAAATTAAATATTCAATGAATCCAATGCCTCAAGAATCAGGTCAATCGGACGTCGGACGGAAAAGTTATTCACGAAAGAAACCAAAATTCACATTAAACAATTAATATCTATATATATATAACCCTTATTTCCTTCTTTTTTTTTTCCTGATTTCTAACCAAACTTCCGACACCCATAACTCTTTGCACACAATTCATAAAATTATAAACCATATCTCCTTGGAAAGATAATGAAATCCTCTACAAGTCTCATGAAGACCATAAAAATCAATTTCACCCCTAAGGGTGTCAAAAATCCAATCAAAGCTACTGCCCAGTGAATGCCTCTCAAAACAGTGCAGGATTTGGAAAAATCTATAACTTTCTAGTTCCTCAGTCAAAAATTACAACATAAATGCCCAAAGAAAGATCAAAATGTTTTCTACAATCTTCATGAACAACCTGAAATCAAATTCCATTGCTAACTAGGTCAAACAATTCAACAAAGAATCGCCTCTCAAATCAATCAATGCTGACAAGAATTTTCTAGCTAGCATAACTCCTTGCACAAATGTCAAAAAAATGACTACCTTATATCACTGGAAAGATAAAATCTCATACTCCAATTTGATCTCTAACAATTTCAAAACTGTTATGCAAGTTTCTGCCATGATCAGCAATCCATGACCTAGCTTAGGTTCAGTTTTTGCAAATTCATTACTCCCAAATCTGACATCCAAAAATTACATGCCATATATCATTTTCAAGATAATTTCTTCCTCTACAACTTTTCAGAAGATCACTCACGCCAATTCAATTCACATAAATTGCTAAAATTGCTTCCAATCCGAATGCTCACAAAATCTACACTTAGGCTAGGTTTCATCAAAATGCTCAAAACCAGTCAATAGTAAACAGTTCATATCTCCCAATATACATCTCGAAAAATAGAAAAATCAGTGGGAATGAAAAGATAACTTAACATGCTTCAACTTTCATGAAGACCATTTTCCCTAATTCCTTCTCAACTAATTTAGAAAAATCAGCAAAACTCTAGGTTATGTGGTTCGGTTACTGTTCATTCCAGCCATCAGCAGTAACATTCCATGCTAAAATTCGACCTTTTAGAGTTACAATTCAACAACACCTATTTCACACTAAATTGTAGTCAACAAGCTCAAGTTTAATTTGGTCAAACCTCACCTCATTTGCTTACCTACACAATGAGTTATGATCAAAACATTGCAATAGGTTCAATATCCATTTTCCAGCTTTCATCTTCAACTTAACTCCTATCACTTCTAATACCAAGAACACATCACTAAACATCCATTTACACCTCTAATTCAACCACAAAATCATCACAACATTTACTTACATAATGAAACAAAATTTGGCAGCACATACACAATTGATTTTTTTAAAATTTTCCATTCATCTAGCCTTCCAAACATCAATCCAAAACCAAGCCAAAATCACTAGAAACCATATTCATTCACTCATCCATACACAAGCATACGCTTAAACCCATTCAAACCTACCACTATGATGATCAAGTAAATGCATAAATGATCTCCATGAATGCTTCTAACTACCAAAAGAAGGAATACAAATACAATTCTTACCTTAAACAAGTTACAAGCTCTCAATTCTCCAAGTCTTTAAAACTCTCCACTTGCTACTACTTAATCACCACTCACGGCTATCCCAAGCATCACCAAGATCATCATCAACTCAAGGCTTCAACTTATTCTTGGATATGCATAAAGAAGAAGCAAGCAAAAAGCAAAGGAGGATGGGAGGAAGAAGAAGACAATCGAAGGAAAACAATAAGGACAAGGAGACTTCAAGGTTCGGATGAGAGAAAAATTGCCTTCCAAATGAATGTTTTTAACTTTAACAAGGAGAAGAGTCGTGGCTGATGGATAAGATGAGACAAAACCAATAAATGAAAGGAACACTTGGCAAGTAAGGGAGAAAAAGACAAAAATCTAAGTTAACATTAATTAATACCTTTTAACCCTAATACAAATCAATCAATGCTAATGGCTCAATCATAATCCCTAAAATCATTTATCCAAATCATCCAATGCCATTAGGCGCCCTTTTCAAAGATCTGAAAACTCACTCAATCGACCATTGAAACATTTTTCGGTCCGGGCAAGTAACCCGAAAAATTTCAGAAAAATTCCCACAAATCCCTAAAAATGTAAAACACTCAATGGCGTACTCCGAATAATTTTTCAAATACAGGAATCATATTAATCACAGTAAAACTACATTAGGCACAAAAACCGGGAATGTCATGTATGCATGTACAGTTATTTCATGTGCACAAAATTCACTGTGTACCAATACTAGTTTGCATGAACAATCCTAATGAAGCCCAATCACTCTCATCCTATGCCAAATTACTATTCTACCCTTCCCATTGAGGGTGGGATGTTACACCGAAAGCCAGGATCCATGTGTCTATATACCAATGTCAAACCATAACGACCAAAAGAGACCGTCTCTAACAGTATCCACGCAGAGATCGGAGAACCTAACGGGGGCAAACTCTTTGACCCGGGAATAGCTAGAATAAAGTAAAGACTGCTAGATCTTACCTTTATTCTTGGAGAGCTATGGAGAAAACGATGAAGAGAAGCTTGGAGAGGAGAGTAGCTTGAAGATCGTTGATGATAAAGAAGACATAATAGCCTTCTTTCATTTCCAAACTCTTTCTTCTTTTTTAAACCAACGACAACCATCCTCCTCTTTTTCATTTGCCATTTGTCTTTAACATTTAAAGACTCATTAAATGCAAAAGATGACTAGCCTTCCACGTTAGTCTTATACATACATATATATATATATATATAAAGTTAAGATGATAAGGCTTATCATTTGGCTTCCACGTTGACCACATATATATATATATATTAATTACTTAATTAATTAATAAGATATATATATATATATAAATGCTGAAGTAGTCCAGTCACACTGGGGTCGGTCCTACTCTACCTACTGTGTTCCTAGATGGAAAAACACCAAGACTGTTTCAGCAATATGGATGTCGCGATCTCATCGGGACATATCCCAATCTCATCGGGATCCATTTAGTCCTATTGCTCTCCATTTATTGGATCTTTATCCAAAACTATTTTACGAATTCTCCGAGTCACTCTTATGCGTGTGACCCATTAGGTTCCCGGTTATGTTGGCCACTTAGATTAACACTTAATCCAAGCAAGTCATGAGCGGTATCTAGCAACACATCATGACCCCCAATTGACCGGAATGTAATTGGTTTGACGAATGAACTTATGTTCATCATAAACCATATCACGAACCTTTCTATAGACAATTACTGTGCAATTCGTCCTTTCACCATGCTATACCCCACTTGGTTATGGGTACGGGCAAAGTGTCAACTCTTACTAGATTGACTACGTCAAATCTAGTCCAAGTGATATCAGTTCTTGTCCTGGGGCTCATTACTTTATATGTCGATGAAGACACTCTTCATGACACTTATACTCCGGCCAGAGATTTCCAAGTAATGACCCTGACAAGAGGCCATGGGTATCATCTTCTGCTATCACAGAAGTGGGGAATCCTTTATTCGCTACTCAATTACCTTCGAATACCTCAAGCTGTACCCAAGCACCACCCTATGAGCGACCTTTGTAAGGCAACAAGGAATGGAGTCAAAGCACAGAATCGGTATCCAAGATATCCTTGAGTACCTCAAGTCTAAGGATATTTGCACCATTGCTATGATGAGATTATCACTGACATTAGAATAGGACATCCATGTGATGATCTCATAGCAGGTCATCCAATGTACTTACTACCTCTAGTAAGCATTCACATCTCAACCTTAAATATCTCATATTTACAGTTTCTGAGATCCACTGCTTGATCAAATCAAGGAGCTTGAGATGTGTTAGTCTCTCCGGATTACCGATGTCCAGCCAAAGAATCCTACGACTAGGGATAATTTAGATACTGACATAATTGCACATGATAGGAATCTCAGTAGTATGATCACATCATAATTTCCTTCATGTTATGTCATATATCATGGACTTCATTAATTTGCTTATAGATCAATATCCATTCATCAATAATGAACAACAAATTAATGAAATATGCCTTTTTTTATTTATTCATAAAGTATGTACACAACTTTGTACAAAACACGCTAAAGGCGATTGCCTTTAGGGCACTACTCTAACAATCTCCCACTTAACCTAAAGCCAATCGCCTTGATATCTAATACCATAGGCGAGTACATGAGAATCAAAACTCTTCTGTGATAGTGGCTTTGTCAACGGATCAACAATATTTTGCTCGGTGGGAATTCTCTCTATCTGGACATCACCTCATCCAATGATCTCCCTAATCAGAAGATATCTGCAGAGTACGTGTTTGGATCATTGATGAGACCTTGGTTCCTTTGCCTGCGCAATAGCCCCATTGTTTTCACAATACAATCAGATGGGCCCATCACAATGGGAACCACACCAAGTTCAAGAATGAACTTTTGATCCAAACCGCTTCCTTTCTTTGCGTCAAAGGGTAATGTACTCTACCTCGGTTGTTGAATCGACAGTTGTCTCTTGTTTGGAACTCTTCCAACCGATCGCCTACCGCTCGAGCAGAATATATAACCTGATTGGGATTTAGAATCATCCTTACAGATTGAAAACTAGCATCCAGATACCCGCCACTTTGAGATCTCCATCTCCATATATCAAGAAAACATCCTTAGTCCTTCGCAAGTACTTGAGGATATTCTTGACAACCACCCAGTGACCCTCACCAGGATCCGATTGGTATCTGCTCGTAACACTTAGAGCATATGATACATCGGGTCTCGTACATAACATAGCATACATGATAGATCCTACTGCAGATGCATACGGGATCATATTCATGCGCATCCTCTCATCTTGTGTCTTAGGACACATATATTTCGAGAGTGTTATCCCATGAGTGATGGGAAGGTACCCTCTCTTGGATTGCTCCATGCTAAACCTCTTTAGCATCTTGTCTATGTACGTTGATTGTGAAAGACCAAACAATCTTTTTGATCTATCTCTATAAATCTTTATCCCAAGGATATAAGTTGCTTCACCAAGGTCTTTCATGGCAAATTGTTTGGACAACCAAATCTTCACAGATTGTAGCATAGAGACATCGTTTCCTAGTAATAATATGTCATCTACATATAGCACAAAGAATACGATTGCAGTCCCACTAACCTTCTTATACACACAGTGTTCATCCGGATTTTGTGAGAAACCAAACTCTTTGATTACCTCATCAAAACGGATATTCCAACTCCTGGATGCTTGTTTCAATCCATAGATGGATTTTTGAAGCTTGCATACCTTTTCGCCATCATAGGAGATGAAGCCCTCAGGTTGTGTCATATACACATCCTCAGCTAGATTTCCATTTAGGAAAGCTGTCTTCACATCCATTTTCCATATCTCATAATCATAACGAGTGGCAATGGCTAGGAGTATCCTAATGGATTTAAGCATTGCTACTGGGATGAAGGTCTCATCGTAGTCAATTCCTTGTCTTTGACGAAAACCTTTAGCCACAAGCCTTGCTTTATAAGTAATCACATTACCATCCATGTCGGTTTTCTTTTTGAAAACCCATTTACACCCTATGAGTTTTATTCTTTCGGGTGCCTCAACCAAAGTCCATACTTGGTTTTCATACATGGAATCCATTTCAACCAAAGTCCATACATGTTTTTCACCTCTTCTATGAGCAATACTTCATTCTATTCACTCATGAGAAATCCATATCTCTCGGGAACAGAGCGTATCCTACGTGACCTACAAACTTTATGTGTTGTAGAAGGTTGAACTGTTACTTCATCTGTATGAGTCATAATTTTAGGTTCAGGCAGTTGATCTGCGTCTGTTCGAGCATCTTGAACTTATTCAAGTTCAATTTTGCTCCCACTGTCTTCTTGTAAAAGAAACTCTTTCTCTAAAAAGACAACATGCTTTGAAACAAACACCTTTTGTTCCTTAGCAAGGTAGAATTGATATCCCATTATTTCTTTAGGATATCCTACGAACAAACATTTGTCAGACTTTGCATCAAGTTTATCTGACTGTATCCGCTTCACATAAGCAGGACAACCCCAAACTTTCAAATGAGTAAGATAGGGTCTTTTGTTAGTCCACATCTCATATGGAGTAACATCAACTGTCTTTGATGGAACTCTGTTTAACAAATAAACAGCTGTCTCGAGTGCATACCCCCAAAAGGATTTTGGTAATTTTGCAAAGCCCATCATTGACCGTACCATGTCTAACAAGGTTCGATTTCTCCTTTCTGCCACACCATTATGTTGTGGTGTGTAAGGTGGAGTCCATTGAGATAAAATCCCATTATCTCTGAGATAATCTAAAAACTGTTGGTCTAAGTATTCCCCACCACGCTCGGATCGTAATGTTTTCATACTTTTTCCAAGTTGGTCTTCTACTTCATTTCTGAATTGTTTAAACTTTTCAAATGCTTCAGATTTGTATCTCATCAGATGCAGGTACCCATATCGAGAATAATCATCGATAAAGGTAATGAAGTAAAGACAACCACTTCTAGCATGGATGGACATCGGACCACATACATCTGAATGTATTAGGTCTAATACTCCAGTCGTTCGTTCACCCTTTCCCTTAAAGGGTAACTTAGTCATCTTGCCTAATAAACAAGATTCACATGTATCATATGATTCATAATCAAATGACCCTAAAATACCATTCTTATGGAGCTTAGCTATGCGTCTCTCATTTATATGGCTAAGGCGACAATGCCATAAGTAAGTTGATTTTAAATTATCTCGTTTACGTCTTTTTGTGTCATTGACATTCATAATTGGATGTGACATATCTAATATGTAAATGCCATTGCATAATGTACCAGTACCATAAAGCATTCCATTCAAACTAATAGAACAACCATTGTTACTAAAAGTCAAATGGAAACCACTCTATTTAAACAAGAAATGATAATATGTTCTTTGTTAAAACAGGTACAAAATAGAATTCATCCAGTTTAATTACAAGCCCACCGGGAGTGACAAAAATAAGTGCCTACGGCTAATGCAACAACTCTTGCTCCATTTCCTACACGCAGGTCTAGTTCTCCTTTCATGAGTCGCTCATCGTCCCCGAGGCCTGCATATCATTGCATATGTGTGAGCCACAAACGATATCTAATACCCATATGTTATGATCAGAAACAGTATTAACCTCAATGACAAACATACTTGAAGAAGCTGAGGCATCTGATGCCTTCTTCTGCTTCAAGGATTCCAGATAGACTTTATAGTTTCGCCTCCAATGGCCAGTCTTGCTACAATGGAAGCAAGTTCCTTTTGGTCCTTTTAATTTACTAGACTCCATAAGTGAGCGCAAATTCACACTAGAAGTCATCTTCAATCAACCTAAAGAGGAAGAGAGAAAGAATGTTAGAATAGAATTACATGCATGATCATAAGGACTTGCATGACATGCATATGACTCCCACTAGTTTCAAAGAATCCATAACCCTCACTACGAATCCAAAAAATATTAGGACAAAGTGTCCTAGTGGGTCGATATCTGACATTGCTAAGAATGACCTTGGGTTTAACCAACAAGCCACCTTAGGTCAATCGGTAGGTATCGGTCATACCAATTGCATCTATTATCCGACATTGCTAAGAATGACCTTGGGTTTACCCAACAAGCCACCTTAGGTCAATCGGTAGGTATCGGTCATACCAGTTACATCACAGGTGCAATTATCGACTAGTGCTATCAATCGTGATGTATGCACACACATTGGGTTATCAACTCTTGATGCACGTCCATCTGATGTACACTACCCAATTTCGCCTCTGTCTACGTTGACCTTGAGTTTACTCAACAAATCAACGCTTCTAGTGAAAACCGACCTATTAATCCAAAAATCTTATTTTCATGGTTCGAACATATCCGTATAGAGTGAGCTTGGGTTTACCTAACAACCCGAATTCTATAAGAACTCTGGTTCTCCCCATATTAATGGAAGGTGTTAGTTTTCATATTATGTGTGAGGGATTTCAAACTCTGGTCTCATCATCCAAGCCGTAGGATTATAGTCACCATGACTATATGGAATGATTTAGGGCATTTCATCAATCACATTGAATCTATACCTATAATCATCCATCATCCCACCTAAGCATGTTATAAGTCGACTTATGCATGTGTAAGTCGACTTATGCTACTGTGTACATGCAAGTCGACTTATACCATTGTGCAAGTCGACTTACTTGACTACTGTTCACAAACAAGTTGACTTGTGCATGTGTAAGTCGACTTATGTGAGCATGCAAGTTGACTTATGCTTGTATAAGTCGACTTATATAGGAATGCAAGTCGACTTATGCATGTGTAAGTCGACTTATATTTTTAAAATTGTTCTCTAATCGGCTAATTTCTCAATCCGTGCAGTTCCAATTCACAATACCAAGTGTAATATACTTTACTTTGATGTACCAATGAAACACTTTCATTGTATCATGCTTACCATGTATAATCATGTCCCTCGCCGCGACCTACAGCCCTCGCCGCAGCGTACAAAGGGACACTCGACACGGCGTGGGAACGTTCGCCGCGACAAACAACTCTTCTGCGCCTCACCGCGACACCTAGATATCACTCGTCGCGGCGCCTAAATTGCTTGCTCGCCGCGACGTCTCAAGCGGCTCTCCGCGGCGAACATGCCTTTTCTCGCCGCGGCGTGGCCCCTTTACAGATGTCGCGACGTGCGACCCAATCGTCTTCTCCGATCGTCATTTCCGCCATTAATACTCTTAAAACCTCCATAAAACACATTCAACTACCCCAGCTAACACATTAAATACCATAAATGCCAAAAATAACCATAAATACAACATTAAAACACAATAACGGAATCGCACGGTAACCCTAGAATCTCCGAAAACTTCTCAAGCTCTCTCACTCACGATAAACTCCTCAATCCAAGCCAACCAACACAACTCCAAGCTTCTAACAACTCTCCAACCACAAGGAAAAAGGAAGCAAGCAAACTCTCCAAGGAAAGCAAGATCAACGATACCCACGAGAAGAAGAAGAAGAAGTTTCGTGACCTAGGAGAAAAATGTCTTCCTCTTTCAAACATAAGGTCTATATATATATATAGCTGATTTAAACCTATAGATCACAGTCCTCAAATTCATTCAATCTCAGTCTCTAAATTTCAATGGCTCTTCACAATAATTCTTAAACTCACAAATCTAAATTTTCCAAGCCATTTACCACTCACTTTCGAAACCGGAATCACAATCATCAGTCTATAAGCATTTTCTCGGTCCGAACTCATAGCTCTAAAAATTCCAGAAAAATTCTCATAAATCCTCAAAAATACAAAACACTAAGTCCTATACTCAATTCTCAATTTCCATCTCTCAAGATTCAATTCTCACTCAACTCTGATTTTCAAACCCAATAAATCATATCTAACACATTTATCTCAAAATTCACAATTCAACTCATAATCACAATTAAATGCTGGAACAATCATGAATGCGTGTCACTATGTATGCATGTGCAATTAACTCATTTATCGCTGATGCAGAGGCAAAAATGCACGTGCAGTTCAATTACGAATGCACCCTACTAACCTATCCAAATTACCGATATGTCCTTCACATCGGTAACGGGATGTTACAGTACAGTTGTATTGTATATTTTACTAGTTTACTATTTACATCAACCATGCTTTCAAAAATCTTAATAGTAAATAATAATGACAATTAATATGAAATAAGTCAATAACAATAATTTTTAAATATTTTACATATAAACAATAACTACAATTAATATAAACAAAGACAATCATCATCATACACACACCAAATTAAGAATAATACAAAGTATTTAAAATATTACAAATTACAATAATACAATTTCATCATTTTAATAAATAATATTACATCAAAAGATTCAAAACATCCGATAAAAATAACAATAAATGTCACAAAAAGAGTTGATGACGAAGAAGCAATCAAGTAGAAGTTAAACCTGAAACAAAAATATTACAGGTTCATTACATATATACAATTTAACTTAAACGTCAAATACAAGTAAAATTAAAAGAAGAGGAAAAATAAAAACCTGAAATTCAATCATCAATGGGAGGATACTCACTATAACTGCACTAACCCCAGCGATCATTTGGTACAAAATCCTCATCAATGAGAGGAGTTTCATCATCATTATCATTCAAACTTAATGCACCAAATGACATGTCAATGCTTTCCCATCCAAGATTATCTTCCAAATTCAAATCATTCACATCAACCAAATTGGGTTCTTCAGAAACCCAATCCGCCAAAACATCAATATTATCAATGACAATTGGATCATTTGAACTACTTATGCTATTCAAACTCCTAATAAACAATTAACTTTAATTATTAAAAAATTATAAGAAATTATTTCAAAATTAATAATGATAATAATGAAAATAACATACCTTTCCCGAAGCTTTAAATTGTAACGAACATAAACTAAGTCATTCAACCTCTTATGCTCCAATCTATTCCTTTTCTTTGAGTGGATAAATTCAAATGTGTTCTAGTTTCGTTCACACCCAGTTGCACTCACACATTGACTTAAAATGCGCATCGTAAACCTTCTCAATTCTGGAACATGATTTTCAAATTGATCCCACCAATCAACTGCAAGTTATAATATAACAAAAGTAGTGTTATAAACAAAATAAAGTGATAATTAATTTTTAACAAATAAAAAAAAGGAAATAAATAATACCTAGAGAAAGTTTGTCTCTTTGTCGAATAGCAATTGACATTCCAAAATCCCCATTAGACGACTTATAAAGTTGTATTTGTGAGCTTAAAAGATCTTGCATTGCGTCATGTGAAATAGTTGTTGTAATTGTGAAAAGCATTCCTCTACTAACTTCAGCTTGCTTTGCAAGATTCAGTCTAAAATACACACTAGGATTCAAAAATGCCCCAGTTGCAAACAATGGAGAAGAAAATTATCTTTCCCTTCTCTCATTAATGATTGAGAGAAATGACGTGTATAAAGAAGGCATATTCTTCATATTAGCCTTGATTGCTTCCGTCGCTCTCTCTAAAGCATAAAAAATGTAACTCATTGTTGGCTTTTCTTCACTATCAACCAAGCAAAGCACCCTCATTAAAGGCTCACAAACTCGGATAACAAATTGACATTGCGACCAAAATTCTCTATCTTCCAGTATAATACTACAAACCTCCATTCCAGTATTAGACCTAGCATGCTGAGATGCAACCCACTTATCACTTGTAAACATTTGCCTTAATTCCTTCTTCAACAAAACAAAAGAATGAAGTGATAAGAAATCTATTGCAAATCTTGTCACAGCAAGGTGACACAAATTTATACCATTGGTAAATTCCCTTCTCATCAAATTCAAAACTTATGCACGATTATAAATGAATTTTGTGACTTTTTTGCCTTCTGCATAGTCTCATCAATAACAGGAAAATATCTAGGATCTCCTATATTCTCCAGAATTAAGTCAATGCAATGTGCAACACAAGGAGTCCAAAAAAATGAATTATAGGTATTCTGCAATCTTTTACTTGTTGTTTTATAAGCGGAATCATTGTCAGTAATAAATTGAACAATATTTTCTAGCCCTACTTCATTCACAACTTCATCAAATATCCCAAACAAAGTCTCAGCATTTCTAATAAGGCTAGATGCATCAATAGATTTCAAAAACATAGAGCCATTTGTAGAATAAACCAAAAAATTTATAATAGACTCTTGTCTCCTATTTTTCCAACCATCACACATAATTGAACAACCCTAAGTAGCCCATCTCACTCTTCTTTCAGCCAAATAAGTTCTAATTTCAAAAAAAGTACAACTCAAAAGTTTACCTTTTAAGTCATCAATCGATGGCCCTATGTATCCTGGACCATAAGAGGCTATTGCATCTACCATAGGTTGGTAATAATAAGACTGAGAGGTATTCAATGACGAACCTGTATCAAACAACCATCTGGCTACTGCCATATCGACATTCTGAGTCGCATCTCTTGATTGCATTGTACTACGAATTGAAGGTTGAGCTCCAGGAGTTATTCGTGGTGCAAAGAAACTATGAACTTGGCTTCTTCTCTTCCTCACATCAGATTCTTCGGGATCTTGAGGTTGAGATTGAACACTACCGATACTACTACCACTACCACTTTCACTGTTGGGCCAGGGCCCCGTATGTCCGAATCCCGAGGCTGCCCCTCGGGTCGCGCCGGCGTCGGGTGCCCAAATACCGTCGGACCTGATCCCAACATCCATACAAACACATAATTCGATACACACACAATACAAATACTCGTACATATACATACATTCTTCACACGCATTCTAAACATGCATTAATCATCTCAAATTCATAAAACATATGTCATTGACATTCGTAGAAATTCAACCAGTATTCTCAAAATATAACACAATACAAAACGAAATTAAATCCCAAAATACAAAAGTATGCTCCATGATGAAATGCTGGTGGGCTAACCAAAGTACTAACTTATACAAGGCTTCTAACTAGCTTGACGTTTCCGATGCCTTGTAAGGTCGACAATCGTCTCGATCTGCACCTGAGGAGGGGAGAGTAATGGGGTGAGCTGCGAAGCTCAGTGGCATATACGTTTATAGCCATTGGCAACGAGCCACGCAATCAAGCAATATACATATCACTAGGAAGTCATAATTCATCAATTTATTCACATTCATTCGTAAGTCATGCAATTTCTGTTTCTCAACATAACAATCATTATGCAACAAATCTATCAAATCCATCATATGTTATGCTCATATGCTCATCAAATCAATCATGTATGCACAACCAATTGGCTCGAGAGTTCCGTAAACGATCCGGATAACCCAAAGGTAAATCCGTAAACTATCCGAGTCCGATTTCTCAAGGATCTCGTTGCCACAAACGGGAAGCCGGGAGAAGGCTTTACTGTCAACGTGCACGTGACTCCATCCGTAACTCTCTTACCCAAACAAATCACATAATCCATTCGATTCATGCTCAAAGCATTTTTCATATTTTCTCAATTCTCATTCTTGTCCATTGCCATAAAGGCCTATCAATCCATGCATAATTATAATCAAAAGCATATTCCATAATTCTCATATCATTCAATACCATCAAGGTCATATCATGCAAGCAAATAAGCACACACAAGGCAATTTTCCCATACACACAATAACCATAAACATATTACCCACCAAGTATCGCTTGAGTATCAGACTCACTGTTGTCCTTCCTCTTGCGATTGGGTCAAATAATCTTGGTTCCCTATAATAAACCAAGTTTTCATACAATTAATATCTATAGCAAATATTCAATAAAGCTCGAAAAATAAAAAATAAAGCGTTAAAAGTCTCCATCTGACTCCCATCGAAAATCTCGAACTCTTCGAAATAATTTCCGAACTTCCTATCTTCATACAACTCGTAGTCCATTATTTCTAGATCACAATGAATTTGAAATCACCTCAATCAAACATCTGAAGCCCAAGATATGCCCAAAAATATCAAAATCTCACTTTAGCCAATCGGACGTTCGTCGCGGCGAAGGCCTTCGCACGTCGCGACGAGCCAAAGTCCTTCGAACATCGCGACGTCATCCCCATGCACATCGCGACGAACGCTCCTCTCTTGCACGTCGCGGCGAACAAGCCGCTGCACGTCGCGACGAGTAAGCTGTCACACGTCGCGACGAATAAATATTAATTCGTTGCGACATTGCCTTCCTTCATACGCACGTCGCGACGTGCGGATCTGGGAAACGACTCCGAAACCCAGATTCCTGCATATCCCAACTTCGATTCTTCCCCTTAACCAAATCCAACACATCTAAACAATAGATTAAGTCTCAAACTACATTTCTAACCTATTATCAACTCAGAAATCAAACACAAATGCATCAACCCAAGAAATCTCACCGCTTTTCCAACAATTTCCAATCCTAACAATTACAAAACAATCATAATTCCATTTCCATTCCATTCCATTTCCAACAATTTCCAATCCTAACAATTACAAAACAATCATAATTCCATTTCCATTCCATTCCATTTCCAACAATTTCCAATCCTAACAATTACAAAACAATCATAATTCCATTTCCATTCCATTCCATTTCCAACAATTTCCAATCCTAACAATTACAAAACAATCATAATTCCATTTCCATTCCATTCCATTTCCAACAATTTCCAATCCTAACAATTACAAAACAATCATAATTCCATTTCCATTCCATTCCATTTCCAACAATATCCAATCCTAACAATTAAAAAACAATCATAATTCCATTTCCATTCCATTCCATTTCCAACAATTTCCAATCCTAGCAATTACAAAACAATCATAATTCCATTTCCATTCCATTCCATTTCCAACAATTTCCAATCCTAGCAATTACAAAACAATCATAATTCCATTTCCATTCCATTCCATTTCCAACAATTTCCAATCCAAAACAATAGCAATTACAAAACAATCATAATTCCATTTCCATTCCATTCCATTTCCAACAATTTCCAATCCTAGCAATTACAAAACAATCATAATTCCATTTCCATTCCATTCCATTTCCAACAATTTCCAATCCTAACAATTAAAAAACAATCATAATTCCATTTCCATTCCATTCCATTTCCAACAATTTCCAATCCTAACAATTACAAAACAATCATAATTCCATTTCCATTCCATTCCATTTCAAACAATTTCCAATCCTAACAATTACAAAACAATCATAATTCCATTTCCATTCCATTCCATTTCCAACAATTTCCAATCCTAACAATTACAAAACAATCATAATTCCATTTCCATTCCATTCCATTTCCAACAATTTCCAATCTAGCAATTACAAAACAATCATAATTCCATTTCCATTCCATTCCATTTCCAACAATTTCCAATCCTAACAATTACAAAACAATCATAATTCCATTTCCATTCCATTCCATTTCCAACAATTTCCAATCCTAACAATTACAAAACAATCATAATTCCATTTCCATTCCATTCCATTTCCAACAATTTCCAATCCTAACAATTACAAAACAATCATAATTCCATTTCCATTCCATTCCATTTCCAACAATTTACCAATCCCATAATTCAATTAATCAAAACAATCATAATTCCATTTCCATTCCATTCCATTTCCAACAATTTCCAATCCCATAACAATTACAAAACAATCATAATTCCATTTCCATTCCATTCCATTTCCAACAATTTCCAATCCTAACAATTACAAAACAATCATAATTCCATTTCCATTCCATTCCATTTCCAACAATTTCCAATCCTAACAATTACAAAACAATCATAATTCCATTTCCATTCCATTCCATTTCCAACAATTTCCAATCCTAACAATTACAAAACAATCATAATTCCATTTCCATTCCATTCCATTTCCAACAATTTCCAATCCTAACAATTACAAAACAATCATAATTCCATTTCCATTCCATTCCATTTCCAACAATATCCAATCCTAACAATTAAAAAAAAATCATAATTCCATTTCCATTCCATTCCATTTCCAACAATTTCCAATCCTAACAATTACAAAACAATCATAATTCCATTTCCATTCCATTCCATTCCATTTCCAACAATTTTCAATCCTAGCAATTACAAAACAATCATAATTCCATTTCCATTCCATTCCATTTCCAACAATTTCCAATCATAATTCCATTTCCATTCCATTCCATAACAATTAATCAAAACAATCATAATTCCATTTCCATTCCATTCCATTTCCAACAATTTCCAATCCTAACAATTAAAAAACAATCATAATTCCATTTCCATTCCATTCCATTTCCAACAATTTCCAATCCTAACAATTACAAAACAATAATAATTTCATTTCCATTCCATTCCATTTCCAACAATTTCCAATCCTAAAAATTACAAAACAATTATAGTTCCATTTCCATTCCATTCCATTTCCAACAATTTCCAATCCTAACAATTACAAAACAATCATAATTCCATTTCCATTCCATTCCATTTCCAACAATTTCCAATCCTAACAATTACAAAACAATCATAATTCCATTTCCATTCCATTCCATTTCCAACAATTTCCAATCCTAACAATTACAAAACAATCATAATTCCATTTCCATTCCATTCCATTTCCAACAATTTCCAATCCTAACAATTACAAAACAATCATAATTCCATTTCCATTCCATTCCATTTCCAACAATTTCCAATCCTAACAATTACAAAACAATCATAATTCCATTTCCATTCCATTCCATTTCCAACAATTTCCAATCCTAGCAATTACAAAACAATCATAATTCCATTTCCATTCCATTCCATTTCCAACAATTTCCAATCTAGCAATTACAAAACAATCATAATTCCATTTCCATTCCATTCCATTTCCAACAATTTCCAATCCTAGCAATTACAAAACAATCATAATTCCATTTCCATTCCATTCCATTTCCAACAATTTCCAATCCTAACAATTAAAAAACAATCATAATTCCATTTCCATTCCATTCCATTTCCAACAATTTCCAATCCTAACAATTACAAAACAATCATAATTCCATTTCCATTCCATTCCATTTCCAACAATTTCCAATCCTAACAATTACAAAACAATCATAATTCCATTTCCATTCCATTCCATTTCCAACAATTTCCAATCCTAACAATTACAAAACAATCATAATTCCATTTCCATTCCATTCCATTTCCAACAATTTCCAATCCTAACAATTACAAAACAATCATAATTCCATTTCCATTCCATTCCATTTCCAACAATTTCCAATCCTAACAATTACAAAACAATCATAATTCCATTTCCATTCCATTCCATTTCCAACAATTTCCAATCCTAGCAATTACAAAACAATCATAATTCCATTTCCATTCCATTCCATTTCCAACAATTTCCAATCCTAACAATTACAAAACAATCATAATTCCATTTCCATTCCATTCCATTTCCAACAATTTCCAATCCTAACAATTACAAAACAATCATAATTCCATTTCCATTCATTTATTTCAAAAATCAATCATAATTCCATTTCCATTCCATTCCATTTCCAACAATTTCCAATCCAATAACAATTACAAAACAATCATAATTCCATTTCCATTCCATTCCATTTCCAACAATTTCCAATCCTAGCAATTACAAAACAATCATAATTCCATTTCCATTCCATTCCATTTCCAACAATTTCCAATCCTAGCAATTACAAAACAATCATAATTCCATTTCCATTCCATTCCATTTCCAACAATTTCCAATCCTAGCAATTACAAAACAATCATAATTCCATTTCCATTCCATTCCATTCCAACAATTTCCAATCCTAACAATTAAAAACAATCATAATTCCATTTCCATTCCATTCCATTTCCAACAATTTCCAATCCAATTACAACAATTACAAAACAATCATAATTCCATTTCCATTCCATTCCATTTCCAACAATTTCCAATCCTAACAATTACAAAACAATCATAATTCCATTTCCATTCCATTCCATTTCCAACAATTTCCAATCCTAACAATTACAAAACAATCATAATTCCATTTCCATTCCATTCCATTTCCAACAATTTCCAATCCTAACAATTACAAAACAATCATAATTCCATTTCCATTCCATTCCATTTCCAACAATTTCCAATCCTAACAATTACAAAACAATCATAATTCCATTTCCATTCCATTCCATTTCCAACAATTTCCAATCCTAACAATTACAAAACAATCATAATTCCATTTCCATTCCATTCCATTTCCAACAATTTCCAATCCTAACAATTACAAAACAATCATAATTCCATTCCATTCCATTCCATTTCCATTCCATTCCATTTCCAATCATAATTCCATTTCCAATCCATTTCCAACAATTTCCAATCCTAACAATTACAAAACAATCATAATTCCATTTCCATTCCATTCCATTTCCAACAATTTCCAATCCTAACAATTACAAAACAATCATAATTCCATTTCCATTCCATTCCATTTCCAACAATTTCCAATCCTAACAATTAAAAACAATCATAATTCCATTTCCATTCCATTCCATTTCCAACAATTTCCAATCCTAACAATTACAAAACAATCATAATTCCATTTCCATTCCATTCCATTTCCAACAATTTCCAATCCTAACAATTACAAAACAATCATAATTCCATTTCCATTCCATTCCATTTCCAACAATTTCCAATCCTAACAATTACAAACAATCATAATTCCATTTCCATTCCATCCATTTCCAACAATTCCAATCCATTTCCAACAATTCTAAACAATTAAAAACAATCATAATTCCATTTCCATTCCATTCCATTTCCAACAATTTCCAATCCTAACAATTACAAAACAATCATAATTCCATTTCCATTCCATTCCATTTCCAACAATTTTACCAATCATAATTCCATTTCCATTCCATTCCATTTCCAACAATTCAATCCTAAATTACCAATCATAATTCCATTTCCATTCCATTCCATTTCCAACAATTTCCAATCCTAACAATTAAAAACAATCATAATTCCATTTCCATTCCATTCCATTTCCAACAATTTCCAATCCTAACAGTTACAAAACAACCATAATTCCATTTCCAACAATTTCCATTCCTAACAATTACAAAACAATCATAATTCCATTTCCATTCTATTCCATTTCCAACAATTTCCAATCCTAACAATTACAAAACAATCATAATTCCATTCCATTCCATTTCCAAAATTTCCAATCAATTATCATAATTCCATTTCCATTCCATTCCATTTCCAACAATTTCCAATCCTAACAATTACAAAACAATCATAATTCCATTTCCATTCCATTCCATTTCCAATTCAATTTCCAATCCAATCCTAAATTACAAAACAATCATAATTCCATTTCCATTCCATTCCATTTCCAACAATTTCCAATCTAGCAATTACAAAACAATCATAATTCCATTTCCATTCCATTCCATTTCCAACAATTTCCAATCCTAACAATTACAAAACAATCATAATTCCATTTCCATTCCATTCCATTTCCAACAATTTCCAATCCTAACAATTACAAAACAATCATAATTCCATTTCCATTCCATTCCATTTCCAACAATTTCCAATCCTAACAATTACAAAACAATCATAATTCCATTTCCATTCCATTCCATTTCCAACAATTTCCAATCCTAACAATTAAAAACAATCATAATTCCATTTCCATTCCATTCCATTTCCAACAATTTCCAATCCTAACAATTACAAAACAATCATAATTCCATTTCCATTCCATTCCATTTCCAACAATTTCCAATCCTAACAATTACAAAACAATCATAATTCCATTTCCATTCCATTCCATTTCCAACAATTTCCAATCCTAACAATTACAAAACAATCATAATTCCATTTCCATTCCATTCCATTTCAACAATTTCCATTCTAACAATTACAAAACAATCATAATTCCATTTCCATTCCATTCCATTTCCAACAATTTCCAATCCAAATTACAAAACAATCATAATTCCATTTCATTCCATTCCATTCCAATCCTCCAAAAAACAATCATAATTCCATTCCATTCCATTCCATTTCCAACAATTTCCAATCCTAAATTATAAAACAATTTATTCCATTCCATTTCCATTCCATTCCATTTCATAACAATTTCCAATCCATAACAATTACAAAAAACAATCATAATTCCATTTCCATTCCATTCCATTTCCAACAATTTCCAATCTAGCAATTACAAAACAATCATAATTCCATTTCCATTCCATTCCATTTCCAACAATTTCCAATCCTAGCAATTACAAAACAATCATAATTCCATTTCCATTCCATTCCATTTCCAACAATTTCCAATCCTAACAATTACAAAACAATCATAATTCCATTTCCATTCCATTCCATTTCCAACAATTTCCAATCCTAACAATTAAAAAACAATCATAATTCCATTTCCATTCCATTCCATTTCCAACAATTTCCAATCCCATAACAATTACAAAAAACAATCATAATTCCATTTCCATTCCATTCCATTTCCAACAATTTCCAATCCATAACAATTAAAAATTACAATCATAATTCCATTTCCATTCCATTCCATTTCCAACAATTTCCAATCCTAACAATTACAAAACAATCATAATTCCATTTCCATTCCATTCCATTTCCAACAATTTCCAATCCTAACAATTACAAAACAATCATAATTCCATTTCCATTCCATTCCATTTCCAACAATTTCCAATCCTAACAATTACAAAACAATCATAATTCCATTTCCATTCCATTCCATTTCCAACAATTTCCAATCCTAACAATTACAAAACAATCATAATTCCATTTCCATTCCATTCCATTTCCAACAATTTCCAATCCTAACAATTACAAAACAATCATAATTCCATTTCCATTCCATTCCATTTCCAACAATTTCCAATCCTAACAATTACAAAACAATCATAATTCCATTTCCATTCCATTCCATTTCCAACAATTTCCAATCCTAACAATTACAAAACAATCATAATTCCATTTCCATTCCATTCCATTTCCAACAATTTCCAATCCTAGCAATTACAAAACAATCATAATTCCATTTCCATTCCATTCCATTTCCAACAATTTCCAATCCTAACAATTAAAAAACAATCATAATTCCATTTCCATTCCATTCCATTTCCAACAATTTCCAATCCTAACAATTACAAAACAATCATAATTCCATTTCCATTCCATTCCATTTCCAACAATTTCCAATCCTAACAATTACAAAACAATCATAATTCCATTTCCATTCCATTCCATTTCCAACAATTTCCAATCCTAACAATTACAAAACAATCATAATTCCATTTCCATTCCATTCCATTTCAAACAATTTCCAATCTAACAATTACAAAACAATCATAATTCCATTTCCATTCCATTTCCATTTCCAATCATAACCATTTCCATTCCAATCCAACAATTTCCAATCCTACAATTACAAAACAATCATAATTCCATTCCATTCCATTCCATTTCCAACAATTCCAATCCTAACAATTACAAAACAATCATAATTCCATTTCCATTCCATTCCATTTCCAACAATTTCCAATCCTAACAATTACAAAACAATCATAATTCCAATTAATCCATTCCATTCCATTTCCAACAATTTCCAATCCTAACAATTACAAAACAATCATAATTCCATTTCCATTCCATTCCATTTCCAACAATTTCCAATCCCATTTCCAAATCAATTACAAAACAATCATAATTCCATTTCCATTCCATTCCATTTCCAACAATTTCCAATCCTAACAATTACAAAACAATCATAATTCCATTTCCATTCCATTCCATTTCCAACAATTTCCAATCCTAACAATTAAAAACAATCATAATTCCATTTCCATTCCATTCCATTTCCAACAATTTCCAATCCTAACAATTACAAAACAATCATAATTCCATTTCCATTCCATTCCATTTCCAACAATTTCCAATCCTAACAATTACAAAACAATCATAATTCCATTTCCATTCCATTCCATTTCCAACAATTTCCAATCCTAACAATTACAAAACAATCATAATTCCATTTCCAACAATTTCCAATCCTAACAATTACAAAACAATCATAATTCCATTTCCATTCCATTCCATTTCCAACAATTTCCAATCCTAGCAATTACAAAACAATCATAATTCCATTTCCATTCCATTCCATTTCCAACAATTTCCAATCCTAACAATTAAAAAACAATCATAATTCCATTTCCATTCCATTCCATTTCCAACAATTTCCAATCCTAACAATTAAAAACAATCATAATTCCATTTCCATTCCATTCCATTTCCAACAATTTCCATTCCTAACAATTACAAAACAATCATAATTCCATTTCCATTCCATTCCATTTCCAACAATTTCCAATCCTAAAAATTAAAAAACAATCATAATTCCATTTCCATTCCATTCCATTTCCAACAATTTCCAATCCTAACAATTACAAAACAATCATAATTCCATTTCCATTCCATTCCATTTCCAACAATTTCCAATCCTAGCAATTACAAAACAATCATAATTCCATTTCCATTCCATTCCAACAATTTCCAATCCTAAATTACAAAACAATTTCCAATTCCATCCATTTCCAACAATTTCCAATCCTAACAATTACAAAACAATCATAATTTCAATTCCATTCCATTCCATTTCCAACAATTTCCATTCCTAACAATTACAAAACAATCATAATTCCATTTCCATTCTATTCCATTTCCAACAATTTCCAATCCTAACAATTACAAAACAATCATACTTCCATTTCCATTCCATTCCATTTCCAACAATTTCCAATCCTAACAATTACAAAACAATCATAATTCCATTTCCATTCCATTCCATTTCCAACAATTTCCAATCCTAACAATTACAAAACAATCATAATTCCATTTCCATTCCATTCCATTTCCAATTTCCAATCTTTACCAATCATAATTCCATATTCCATTCAATTAATCAAAATTACAAAACAATCATAATTCCATTTCCATTCCATTCCATTTCCAACAATTTCCAATCCAATAACAATTACAAAACAATCATAATTCCATTTCCATTCCATTCCATTTCCAACAATTTCCAATCCTAACAATTACAAAACAATCATAATTCCATTTCCATTCCATTCCATTTCCAACAATTTCCAATCCTAGCAATTACAAAACAATCATAATTCCATTTCCATTCCATTCCATTTCCAATAATTTCCAATCCTAACAATTACAAAACAATTATAATTCCATTTCAATTCCATTCCATTTCCAACAATTTCCAATCCTAACAATAACAAAAACAACCATAATTTTATTTCCATTCCATTCCATTTCCAACAATTTCCAATCCAATATAATTCCATTTCAATTACAAAACAATCATAATTCCATTTCCATTCCATTCCATTTCCAACAATTTCCAATCTAGCAATTACAAAACAATCATAATTCCATTTCCATTCCATTCCATTTCCAATTTCAATTTCCAATCAATTAAAAACAATCATAATTCCATATTCCATTCAATTAATCAAAATTACAAAACAATCATAATTCCATTTCCATTCCATTCCATTTCCAACAATTTCCAATCCTAACAATTACAAAACAATCATAATTCCATTTCCATTCCATTCCATTTCCAACAATATCCAATCCTAACAATTAAAAAACAATCATAATTCCATTTCCATTCCATTCCATTTCCAACAATTTCCAATCCTAACAATTACAAAACAATCATAATTCCATTTCCATTCCATTCCATTTCCAACAATTTCCAATCCTAACAATTACAAAACAATCATAATTCCATTTCCATTCCATTCCATTTCCAACAATTTCCAATCTAACAATTACAAAACAATCATAATTCCATTCCATTCCATTCCATTTCAACAACAATTTCCAATCCATAACAATTAAAAAAACAATCATAATTCCATTTCCATTCCATTCCATTTCCAAATCATAATTTCCAATCCATAACAATTTCAATTACAAAACAATCATAATTCCATTTCCATTCCATTCCATTTCCAACAATTTCCAATCCTAGCAATTACAAAACAATCATAATTCCATTTCCATTCCATTCCATTTCCAACAATTTCCAATCCTAACAATTACAAAACAATCATAATTCCATTTCCATTCCATTCCATTTCCAACAATTTCCAATCCTAACAATTACAAAACAATCATAATTCCATTTCCAACAATTTCCAATCCTAACAATTACAAAACAATCATAATTCCATTTCCATTCCATTCCATTTCCAACAATTTCCAATCCTAACAATTACAAAACAATCATAATTCCATTTCCATTCCATTCCATTTCCAACAATTTCCAATCCTAACAATTACAAAACAATCATAATTCCATTTCCATTCCATTCCATTTCCAACAATTTCCAATCCTAACAATTACAAAACAATCATAATTCCATTTCCATTCCATTTCCATTCCATTTCATAATTCCATTTCCATTCCATTCCATTTCCAACAATTTCCAATCCTAACAATTACAAAACAATCATAATTCCATTTCCATTCCATTCCATTTCCAACAATTTCCAATCCTAACAATTACAAAACAATCATAATTCCATTTCCATTCCATCCTCCATTAATCCATTTCCATTCCATTCCATTTCCAATCCAATCCTAACAATTACAAAACAATCATAATTCCATTTCCATTCCATTCCATTTCCAACAATTTCCAATCCTAACAATTAAAAAACAATCATAATTCCATTTCCATTCCATTCCATTTCCAACAATTTCCAATCCAATAACAATTACAAAACAATCATAATTCCATTTCCATTCCATTCCATTTCCAACAATTTCCAATCCTAACAATTAAAAAACAATCATAATTCCATTTCCATTCCATTCCATTTCCAACAATTTCCAATCCTAACAATTAACAAAACAATCATAATTCCATTTCCATTCCATTCCATTTCCAATCCTAACAATTACAAAACAATCATAATTCCATTTCCATTCCATTCCATTTCCAACAATTTCCAATCAAGCAATTACAAAACAATCATAATTTCATTTCCATTCCATTCCATTTCCAACAATTTCCAATCCTAGCAATTACAAAACAATCATAATTCCATTTCCATTCCATTCCATTTCCAACAATTTCCAATCCTAACAATTACAATTACAAAACAATCATAATTCCATTTCCATTCCATTCCATTTCCCAACAATTTCCAATCCTAATCAATTATTTCCATTCCAAAACAATCATAATTCCATAATTCCATTCCATTCCATTTCCAACAATTTCCAATCCTAACAATTACAAAACAATCATAATTCCATTTCCATTCCATTCCATTTCCAATTTCCAATCCTAACAATTACAAAACAATCATAATTCCATTTCCATTCCATTCCATTTCCAACAATTTCCAATCTAACAATTACAAAACAATCATAATTCCATTTCCATTCCATTCCATTTCCAACAATTACAAAACAATCATAATTCCAATTCCATTCCATTTCCAACAAAACAATCCTATAATTACAAAACAATCATAATTCCATTCCATTCCATTCCATTTCCAACAATTTCCAATCCTAGCAATTACAAAACAATCATAATTCCATTTCCATTCCATTCCATTTCCAACAATTTCCAATCCTAACAATTACAAAACAATCATAATTCCATTTCCATTCCATTCCATTTCCAACAATTTCCAATCCTAACAATTACAAAACAATCATAATTCCATTTCCATTCCATTCCATTTCCAACAATTTCCAATCCTAACAATTAAAAAACAATCATAATTCCATTTCCATTCCATTCCATTTCCAACAATTTCCAATCCTAACAATTACAAAACAATCATAATTCCATTTCCATTCCATTCCATTTCCAACAATTTCCAATCCAAACAATTACAAAACAATCATAATTCCATTTCCATTCCATTCCATTTCCAACAATTTCCAATCCTAACAATTACAAAACAATCATAATTCCATTTCCATTCCATTCCATTTCCAACAATTTCCAATCCTAACAATTACAAAACAATCATAATTCCATTTCCATTCCATTCCATTTCCAACAATTTCCAATCCTAACAATTAATTCCAAAACAATCAACAATTCCATTCCATTTCCAACAATTTCCAATCCTAACAATTACAAAACAATCATAATTCCATTTCCATTCCATTCCATTTCCAACAATTTCCAATCCTAACAATTACAAAACAATCATAATTCCATTTCCATTCCATTCCATTTCCAACAATTTCCAATCCTAACAATTAAAAAACAATCATAATTCCATTTCCATTCCATTCCATTTCCAACAATTTCCAATCCTAACAATTACAAAACAATCATAATTCCATTTCCATTCCATTCCATTTCCAACAATTTCCAATCCTAACAATTTCCATTTCCATTCCAAAACAATCAACAATTCCAAAACAATTTCCAATCATAATTCCATTTCCATTCCATTCCAATTTCAAAACAATCAAATTTTTCCAATCCATAACAATTACAATCCTAACAATTACATAACAATCATAATTCCATTTCCATTCCATTCCATTTCCAACAATTTCCAATCCTAACAATTACAAAACAATCATAATTCCATTTCCATTCCATTCCATTTCCAACAATTTCCAATCCTAACAATTACAAAACAATCATAATTCCATTTCCATTCCATTCCATTTCCAACAATTTCCAATCCTAACAATTAAAAACAATCATAATTCCATTTCCATTCCATTCCATTTCCAACAATTTCCAATCCATAATAACAATTACAAAACAATCATAATTCCATTTCCATTCCATTCCATTTCCAACAATTTCCAATCCTAACAATTACAAAACAATCATAATTCCATTTCCATTCCATTCCATTTCCAACAATTTCCAATCCTAACAATTACAAAACAATCATAATTCCATTTCCATTCCATTCCATTTCCAACAATTTCCAATCCTAACAATTACAAAACAATCATAATTCCATTTCCATTCCATTCCATTTCCAACAATTTCCAATCCTAGCAATTACAAAACAATCATAATTCCATTTCCATTCCATTCCATTTCCAACAATTTCCAATCCTAACAATTACAAAACAATTATAGTTCCATTTCCATTCCATTCCATTTCCAACAATTTCCAATCCTAACAGTTACAAAACAACCATAATTCCATTTCCAACAATTTCCATTCCTAACAATTACAAAACAATCATAATTCCATTTCCATTCTATTCCATTTCCAACAATTTCCAATCCTAACAATTACAAAACAATCATAATTCCATTTCCAATTCCATTTCCAACAATTTCCATTCCTAACAATTACAAAACAATCATAATTCCATTTCCATTCTATTCCATTTCCAACAATTTCCAATCCTAACAATTACAAAACAATCATAATTCCATTTCCATTCCATTCCATTTCCAACAATTTCCAATCCTAACAATTAAAAAACAATCATAATTCCATTTCCATTCCATTCCATTTCCAACAATTTCCAATCCTAACAATTACAAAACAATCATAATTCCATTTCCATTCCATTCCATTTCCAACAATTTCCAATCCTAGCAATTACAAAACAATCATAATTCCATTTCCATTCCATTCCATTTCCAACAATTTCCAATCCTAACAATTACAAAACAATCATAATTCCATTTCCATTCCATTCCATTTCCAACAATTTCCAATCCTAACAATTACAAAACAATTATAATTCCATTTCAATTCCATTCCATTTCCAACAAATTCCATCCAATCCATTTCCAACAATTAATCAAATTACAAAACAATCATAATTCCATTTCCATTCCATTCCATTTCCAACAATTTCCAATCCTAACAATTACAAAACAATCATAATTCCATTTCCATTCCATTCCATTTCCAACAAT